>JWPT01000003.1:0-243823 GCA_000812245.1 Onygena corvina | reverse complement strand
AGAAGGAGAAGAAGGAGAAGAAAAAGAACAAGAAACGGGATGCCAAGACCAGGATGAGTCGGCACCTCGGCGAAATGTAAACCCGTCCTATCAAGACGTATCTAGGCCAAGGAATATCTCGCTATGGCCTGCTCTGCTTGCCTGACCACTAGGACAACGTCCGGCGCGACAGGCTTGCCTCCTCATCTGGGCAACTCGGCAACACCGCGTAGGGAGACAAGCACCCTGAAGAATGTTGAAGGCAGTTGGAACAAAGAATCAACAACGACCGAATGTGACGCCAAGGCCAGAGGTGCATCGGAGCCCCGGCGAAATGTGACTCCGAGATCCTTCTTTGTTTACCCCTTGGTCTAGGCGCCGTCGAGGGACGTCGCGACGTCGAGATATAGAACACCCTCTTCCCCTTCTCCCTAGGGGGAGAGCATCTATCTTCTGCCTAGTCAGCTGCTACTCAATTTTTGTTCCTCAACCACTAGCAAGTCAAGTCGCAGTCATCAAGATGGAGTCGAAAGCTGAGAGACGAATTCGGCAACTCGAAGAAGAGAATGCAAAGCTGAGAGAGAGGTATGCGGAGTCAGACTTAGAGAAAGGGAGACGTCTCCAGCGACTAGAAGAGGAAACCAAAAAGATGTTAGAGCAGATTCAACCAAGCAACCTCCCTGAGTTCCTCGATGCTTGTCACAAGTATCTATGCCGGGGCTTCTCACATCGCGTCGACCACGAGACTGGAACAAAAGGACCCGTGGAAAACGCAACCTCAAAGCTTAGGCCTGACCACGTCAAAGAATGGCTGGACTTTCCCAAGGAGCAGTCGGTAGTTTGGAAAAAACTGATCAACGGCGAATTTGCTTCAAAGCGCCACTTCACATCGCTGCACACATTGAAAGAATCTGGCCACGAGATGGGAATGCGATATATAGGCTCGGAGCAAGACCTTAGTATGTACGAGCGGTACGCTGTCGAAGACCGCGTCTCTTTTGTCATCAGATTGCTCTGTACGGATAGTCGACTGCGTGAAAAATTCAAGCTCGAGGGTGAAGTCTTATTTGAGAACCACGGAAATACTATCACTAAGAAGGGAGAGGAGGATGTTCCGGCTTTGGACCCGGATATCGGCCCGTCAGATCGGTCTCCGGTGCAAAAGCGGCGGAAGAATGTCGATTCATCTGGGTTACCCGCTACGCCTCCTGCGCGGTCGAGGTCGTCCCGCCCCCGCGCCGACCAGTTCTGCGTCTATAACGCTGGGCCGGAAGGCAATCTACCTGCCTTCATCATCGAATATAAGGCCCCTCACAAGCTTACCAAAGACATTGTAAAGGCAGGGCTAACGGACATGGAACTTGACGAAGTGGTGGATTACCACAAATCAAGCAACGCAGAGAAGCTTGCCTCTTTTAGGGTCGCAGCAGTAATCACGCAGGCCTTTTCCTACATGGTAGAAGCTGAACTTGAGTATGGCTATATCTGCACTGGAGAGACATTTATCTTCCTTCGCATTCCCTTGGATGATCCTACCACAGTGTACTATTACCCGTCTATCCCGGAGGACGATGTCGGCGGGGCCACCGGCTGGGAAGGTGATCTGAGTAAGGACAACAACCTGCACCTCACTGCGGTCGGACAGGTTCTTGCATTTACCCTCCGTGCCCTGAGGTCTCGGCCACGCGGCCAGGAGTGGCGCGCAGGTGCAGAGGAGCAGCTAGAGCGATGGGAGCTAATACCCGATGCAGCCATATTCGATTCCGATATCGAGAAGAAGACGGGCAAGAAACTGGCAGACTACAAGCAGACCTGGGCGAGCAGGGACGAATACATCCGCTCCTCACCCGTCCGTACACGGTCCAAGGGGCTCCCGAAAACGTCGTGCAGCGAGAACGACGACCTGCCGTCACACCCGGAGACCGATGATGACGCCGACGGCGACGACGACGACGACAGCAGTGGAAATGGTGGCCTCCACCCCAGTAGCCCAACCGCAGGCCTGCCACGTAACTCATCAAACGTCATGGTCATCATCCCGAAAAAATCCTCCTCCTCTTCAGCCTCCGACGCTCCCACCAAGACCAAGCGGAGGAGCTACGTCTACAACACAGGCCCATTCCTCAAATGGTGCACGCAGAAATGCCTCCTGGGCCTCCGCACCCGCGGCGCTCTGGACCCCAAATGCCCCAACGTCGCCATCCACCGACTGCAACACGCCTCCAACCACGCGCTCAACGAATCCGAGTTCCGTCGGATGGTCTACACCCAGATCGTCGGCAAACCAGGCCCCTGGGGCTGCGAATCCATGCACCGCCACGGCGTCTCGGGCGCCCTCTTCTGGCTCATCCTCTACCCACACGGCTACACGCTCGTCGCGAAGGCAATGCCCGTCGAGATGGTGCCCCGCGCGCTTTACGAGGAGCGTCTGTACCGCCACCTCCGCGCGATCCAGGGCGTCAACATCCCCGTGTGTCTGGGCAGCGTGGACATCTCGACCCGCCCGCTCTGGTACGACGGCATCTGCGAGGTGGTGCATCTGCTCCTGATCGCCCACGCAGGGCGGCCGGCCGAGTACTATGTGCGCGACGCCGGCCCGGACCCGAAACCCGGCTATCTCAAGAAGCTGGCACGCTCCGCCAGCGAGTCGCTGCGGGCCATGCACGAGCTCCGGGTGTTGCACTGCGACGCGCATAGTGGGAACATGTTCTGGAACGCGGAGAACAGGCGGGTGATGTTCATCGACCTGGAGCGGGCTCTGGTGGTCGACGACGAGCCTCGGGAGGGCGAGACGAGGAAGAGGAAGCGTGGGACGCTCCCGCACACGAAAAGCGTCGAGTTTGAGCGGGAGAGGAGCGCGGTAGCAAGCACGTCGTTCAGACGGTGATCGAGTACACTACTTGTCCTATACATTAGAAGCCGCCGGGATGCTTTCCAGGGGTAATTCCGCCTTCCCGCGTCGCGTGCTGGTCACGTGCCAGGTACGGTTTCTTAATTGTTGGAACGAACTTCGCTCTAGATATCCCCGCCAGCATCAATCGAGCGTGTCTTCACTCGTTACTCCCAGGCGCCAAAGTAGGCCGAAGCCCAAGATGAGCCAGGTCCCTGTGATCGACTGCACCCCCCTCTTCACCTCCGACTCCCTCTCTTCTCCCGAATGCCTCTCCACGATCGCCCAGATCCACTCCGCCTTCAGCACCTGGGGCATCTTCGTCCTCACAGGGACCACGTCCATCCCACCGGCGCTGACAGAGTCACTCCGCACCGCCCTGAACAAGTTCTTCGCGCTCCCCCGTGACAGGAAAGGAGCGCTCCATCTACGAAAAGGCGGGTGGGCATGGCGAGGCTACATGCCGTGGGGCGGGGAGGGGACGAAGGGCAACACGGACCAGAAGGAAGGCTTCTACGGAGGCCCCGAGCTGGGCCCGCAAGACGAGCATCCGCTGAAGGGCATGCCGACGTACGGACGCAACCAGTTCCCGGACGAAGACGTGCCGGAGATGAGGGGCCTGGTGCTGGAGTACATCGAGAGGGTGACGCAGTTTGGGCTGACGATCAGCGACGCCATGAGCGTGGGGATGGGGTGGGAGCGAGGGGAGGTGAGGCGGAGGGTTCTTGAGCCCGAGCCTGTCCAGCTGTTCCGCGCTTTCAAGTACTCGAAGGGTGAGGGGGTAGAGAGCTGTGGGATCGGCGAGCATTCGGACTTCGGGTTCCTGACCATCATCTCGCAGAACGCAGAAGGGTTGCAGGTCGTCTCTCCCGCGGGCGAGTGGGTGGATGTGCCTGCTCTCCCGGACTCGTTCGTCGTCAACGGTGCGCTCCCTTCCTTTTCCTGATTATTACTGCTGGGCTAACAGGGACGGTCTAGTTGGCGACATTCTTGACCGCCTCACGTCGGGCCTGTACGTGTCGCCGCTGCACCGGGTGCTGCCGCCGCCGCCATCCTCCGAGCGGCTGTCTATCCCGTTCTTCTTCGATCCGGCCTGGACGGCCAAGATGGAGCGGTTCCCGATAGCCGCCGCGCCGGAGCCGGACGCGAAGATCCTCCGCCGCTGGGCGCAGCGCTCGACGTTCGACGGCCTGCAGGGCGTCTGGGGCCAGTACCTCGGCGTGAAGGTGCAGAAGGTCTTCCCGGACCTCCAGCTGCCCGAGTTCGCGGCCGTCAGCCGACCGAGCACGCGGCATCTCATCGAGGTTACAGCCACGGCAGATGTCCACGCCTAACAGATGTCTACGTCTAACAGATGTCTACCACGTCTAAAGATGTCTACCACGTCTACGTCATGTCCAAGTCATGTATCTCTTAAATCAGTTGTATTTATGTATCGAACTTATCTAGAGATAATCTAGTAGCAGTGCACAGATCTAGCAGTCCAGATCCAGGTCGGTGGTGGCCGCGACCTCGTCGTCCCACCAGGCGCGGAAGGCCTTCAGGCGGGCGATGCGCTCGACGGCCAGACGCCGGCCCTCGTCGGTCTTCATCAGGGCCTCGAGCTTCTCGAGCTTGTCGGAGAAGTGCGCGATGGTGTCCTCCAGGCCGCGCTGCCTGGCGCCGCCAAAGGCAAAGGTCCGTCCGACGCCCACGGCACCGAGAGCGTCGAGGCGGTCGGCGTCCTGCACGACGGCCAGCTCGGGCAGGTCGCGGATCAGGTCGCGCACGGCCGCGCGGCTGCGATCGTCCCTGGTCTCGGCGGAGTAGGAGACGTGGGCGACGACGGTGTGGACGCGCTGGGCGAGCGGCTCGGGCGCGCCCATGCCCAGCAGGACGGCGCGGACGGACGGGTCGGGGGCGTCGCCGGGCAGGACGTACTTCTTGTCGCCGACGTCGTGGAGGAGGGCGGCGAGGGTGATGACGAGGCCGTCTAGGGGGGCGGTGGAGGTGGAGGAGGCGGCGGCGATGCGGCGGGCGAGGGCGAGGACGCGGCGGACGTGGTTGAAGTCGTGCGAGCCGTCGTAGCGGGCCATGTAGGCGCGGGCGTAGGCGGTGACGCGGTCGACGAGCAGGCGCTCAGCCTCGGGGGAGTCCATTGGATGTGACTTGGGTGTGCAGTGCAGGATGTGCAGTGTGCAGGATGTGCAGGATATGCAGGGCAGGGCAGGGCAGGGCAGGACATGCAGATGCATGCAGGGTTATTGGGTGGATCTACTCTCTATACTACGCTCTCTACTACACTTACTACTCTCACTCTCTACTACACTCTACTACTCTCTGTATACTACTCTCTATACTCTCTCTCTCTATACACACACTCCAATACACAATTAAAATATATTCTATAAGTCTGACTTGATCTACAAGCACGAAGCGAAGGCAAAGACGAACAGGCAGGCGAAGGTGGTATCATCGAAGCAAGCAGACCGACAACCGGAAGACCGACGAAGAAGACAGAGAAGACAGAGAAGACAGAGAAGACAGAGAAGACAGAGAAGGAGAGAACAAAGGAGAGCGTGGTCCAGACCACGCAGTAGCAAGAGCAGGGTATTCGCAAGGCCCGTGAAGGCGGAAATGTATCGGACTGGAGGATCCTGTAAATGCATCCGTGTAAAT
This sequence comes from Onygena corvina, assembly GCA_000812245.1. Lineage (NCBI taxonomy): Eukaryota > Fungi > Ascomycota > Eurotiomycetes > Onygenales > Onygenaceae > Onygena > Onygena corvina. Next base: position 238,296 of record JWPT01000003.1, on the reverse strand, counting down.
GCGATCGCAGATGACAGATGAGATGAAGAAAGACGGAGATGACAGAGAGATGACAGATGAAGAGATGAAGAGTAATCAGACAGTAATTAGACGGACACCTCGCGCAGGAGGTCGCCGCAGTTGGCGTCGAAGCGCATGTTCCAGAGGCGCACGCTGTTCATGAGCTTCTCGGTGTTCTCGAGCTCGCGGTCGCGGCCGAAGATGGAGTCGACGAACTCGCAGCCGGCGTTGCGGCCCATGGTGACGCCGGCGGCGCCCTGGCGGCGGGCGGCCTTCCACATGAAGTGCTCGCAGGCCTTGAGCAGGCGCTTGAAGCGGGCCCACAGGCGCTCGCCGCTCTCGAGGAAGTCCTCGACCATCTCGCGGGCCTCCGTCGAGCGGATCAGGGGCGCGCACTCGTCGGCGCGCTTGACCTTGCCGGCCAGCTTGATGAGCAGCAGCCAGAGGTCGCCGGCGACGTCGGCCATGGGCGCGGTGGCGCCGTGGTGGAAGGCGGTCCAGTCGTAGATCCACTTGCCGAGCGAGTTGGCGTCGAAGACGGAGCCGAGCAGCAGGATGGGGGCCTCCTTGGGGTTCCAGTTCTTGATGCTGTAGCCGGGGGGGATGTTGTGGTTGATGGCGTCGGCCTCGGTGGCGCGCGGGGGTTTGGCGGCCGACTGCTGCTTGCCGGACGACGGGGGGGGCTGTTGTTTGGCGGTTGACTCGGTCCTGGCGTGGTGGTGAGGTTGAGGCTGGGGGCGGGCGGCCGGGTGGGCGAAGGCGGAGGCACGCCGGGCGCGCGAGCGCTTGGGAGAGTCGGTGGGAGCTGCAGCTGCAGCGGGAGTTGCGGCGGCGGTGGGAGTGGTGGTGGTTGGAGGAGCCTGGGAGTGAGAGTGAGGGTTAGTGGGCCCTCGGCGGTGGTTCTTCTTGTATCTTCTGTAGGCGTGGTGGTTGAGGTCAGGCTGGACGCCGCCGGCGGACACGCTGTCCGGGACGAACGCCCGCTGGTGGCTCTGGTACGGCGGCTGGAACGCGTAGTACTGCTGGTATTGCTGGTGCTGGCACTGCTGGCAGCACTGGTAGTAGTCACTTACATCGTGCTTGCGGGGGGTGAAGTAGTCCCGGTCGAAGGCGGCGGCGGAGGTCGGCGGCTGCCAGGAGTAGTGGTAGCCGTAGCCGGCGGCGGGCGGCGTCTGGTGGTGCGAGAAGCTGGCGCGGGCGGCGTGCTTCTTGGTCCGGGGCGTGGCGGGACTGGCGAAGCCGGCGGCAGCAGCAGCAGCAGCGGCAGCGGCGGCGGCGGCGGCGGCGGCGGACGGGGAGGAGGGCGGCGGCGGGCCGTAGTGGTAGGAGAAGGCCGGGGAGTAGCCGTCGTAGGAGGACCAGGCGGGCGGGGGCACGGCGGAGGGATAGTGGTACATGGTGGGCGGCTAGGAGGGCGAGGAGGGCGATGGAGGACGGGGCGGGAGGCAGCGGGAGTGGTGAAGGGGCATTTGGCTGGTGTCTGCCTGCGTCTCGGCTACTGTGCGTCGCGGTCAAGCGAGGTTGGAGTCAGGGTGGGCGAGGAGTCAGGAGTCAGGAGTCAAGGCGGTAGGAGTCAAGACGCAGGAGGCCAGGGGACGGCAGCGTCGAGCAGTGTGAGTATCGCAGGCAGAGTCGCAGGTGAGTGTGGTGGTGAGCAGTGTGAGGTTGGATAAAGAGACGAGAAAGTGCGCGAGAAGAGTTTTCACGAGGAGACGGGACGGCGCAGACGGCGGGCTGTGGTTGGCCAGCGCCCGACACCAGCGCGGCCGGGCGTCACTCGTCACCGCGATCAGGCTGCGCCGGAGCCTGAGCCTGACAGCGAGCCTGCGACGTACGACAGAGAGCCTGACAGAAGACAGAGACTACGATAGAAGAAGAGACAGCGAAGAGAGACCGCGAGACAGCGAGGACGGCGGCGGTGGGCCCGCGTGTGATTGGCCGGCGGCTGCCTCGGCCCGGGCCGCACTGGACTACAGAGAAGACAAAGATAGAGGATAGAGAGGACAGAGAGAAGAAGTGAGGACAGACAGTGACTAGACTACACCACTATGTACTCGTCGGCCAGCTGCTGGCTATCGATCACCCGCCGCCACCGCAGCGCCGCCCCGCCCACCGCCGCCCCGTCGCCGCTGCTGCTGCTGCTCGCCCAGATGCGCTCCAGCAGCTGCAGGCAGCTCAGGTTGTTGACGAACCCCGAGTCGCGCTGGATGTCCCGGCACCGCCCCCGGATCACGTCGCGGTCCTGCTCCTTGCTGCACTCGCTGCCCACCACGAACAGCGGCCACAGCAGGAACACGTCGCTCTGCACCGCCGTGATGTAGTGAAGCGCCGCCGTCACCAGCGTCTGGAAGCGTGCGTGCGACGGCGCCGCCGCGGGATGCGCCAGCCGCTCCAGGTACAGCAGCGCCGAGTACCGGAACGACTCCGAGATGTTTGCGATCTCCGCCACGTTTGCTGCTGCGACGTGCGGCCATCCGCGCCCGCCGCCGCCGCCCGGCACCCGCCAGCCCAGCAGCTGCTGTTGCACCGCGTGCCACTCGCGCCAGAAGGGGGAGTGTAGATCAGAAGGGAGAGGAGGGGAGTCCAGAGTAGAGGGTAGAGAGGGGAGAGAAGGGAGAGAAGGTAGAGGAGAGTGCAGAGTAGTAAGAGAAGGGGAGTCCAGAGCAGAGGGTAGGGTAGAGGGTATAGTAGAGGGTATAGTAGAGGGTATAGGATGTAGAGTAGACGGTGGAGGAGAGTCCAGAGTAGTAACAGAAGGGGAGTCCAGAGAAGAATGTAGAGTAGACGGTAGAGGGGAATGCAAGAATGGAGTATCGTGGGCGGCGGGCGGGTGGTGCAGCAGGGCCTCGGGCAGGGCGGCGGTCGCAACAGGGACAAGAGCGTCGTCGGCCACGGCGCGGGCCTGGCTCAGCTGGCTCAGCCGCCCCAGGCGCGCGACCGCGCGGAACAGCCGCGCGTCGCAGCCGGCCAGGTTCTCCAGCGCCCACTCGTCGGCGCCGGCCGTGGTGGCCTCCAGCAGCGGCCCGTTCAGCTGGCTGTCGCGGTCGTTGACGGTGGCCGTCATCGTGTCGAACCAGGTGAAGACGCGCGTGAACCACTTCATCACGGGCGTGTCGTGGCCGCGGCCGGCGCCGCGGATCGCGAACAGCTTCTTGACGCCCGCGAACTGGCTGCGGAAGCTGGCCACGCCGGTGTCGCACATGTGGAAGAGGCACAGCACCAGCAGCGTGGCGAAGACCGCGTCCGTCCGGCGCAGCACCGGGTCCGCCAGCTGCGCGTTGATGCCGCGGATCGCCATCCCCTTGTGGTGCACCTCCTCCGCCAGCTGCTCCTCGGGCGTGCTCATGCCGAAGGCCTCCTCGAACGCGCGCTCGGTCATGCGGCAGTGCGCCTGCAGCGAGCGCCGCGACGGGTCCGTCTTGCCCGTCGACAGCCCCCAGTTGCGCCGCCGCTGGCGCAGGTTGCTCAGCGACAGCGCGGCGATCGCGTGCTGCACGGTCTCGCTCTGCCGCGCCAGCTCCAGCACGTACACCTTGAACGGGTTGGTCGGGCTGTCGAACGTCACGATCACGGGGGCGATCACCTCCGTGTAGTAGCCGATCAGGTAGCGCATGCGCGGGTTGCGCCCGATCCACGTCGTCGAGAACGTCTGGTTGAGGTAGACGTGCGGCAGCCGCCGGTACGCCGGGCACTCCGCGTAGTCTGCGTAGTCTGCGTATGTTGGGGGATAGGACGGATAGGAGGTAGGAGAGGTAGGATAGACGGGAGAGGGAGGATAGACAGGAGAGGTAGGATAGACAGGAGAAGGGTAGGTAGAATAGGAGGTAGGAGAGGGGTAGGAAGGATGAGAGGTTGGATAGGAGGATGGAGAAGGATGAGAGGTCGGAGGATGAGCTGGAGAATGAGAGGTGGGTGTGTATGCAGGCGTCGTGGGTAAGGTGTAGAGAGTAGAGGCCGGCACGGACGAAGACGGCGGCGGCGTAGAGGTCGGGATGGCAGAGGCCGGCGAGTCCACGGGCGCCCACACGGCGGGCATCTGCACGAACTCGTGCTGCGGCGGGGCGCTGCTGGCCTTCGCTGCAGCAGGCGGCGGCGGCGGCGGCGGCGGCGGCGGCAGAGGAGGAGCAGCGACTCGCTTGGCCCCCGAGACGGGCAGCGAGAGGCCCCTGAGCTTCCCGCGCGAGGCGACGCCGACGCCCCAGGTCAGCGTCGTCTTGTAGCCGGCACACGGGCGGCCCAGGTCCAGGCACGGCGTGCAGTAGGGCCGCCGTCTGTCGCAGCGCGCCTGGCGGCCGGCGCAGGTGAAGCAGTCGTCGGGCGCGCCGCCGCCCACGGCCCGCCGCCGGCGTTTACGGGGGGCCTGGGGCTCGTCTTTCTTCTTCGTCATGGCCTTGCAGTTGTGGGCGGTCAGGCGGGTTTCATGGTCCCGACTGCCTCTGTCTGTGGAGTCTTGCAGTAAAATGTGTCAGATATATGTCGAGTGTGTCGGTGTCGGTGTTGAGTGTGTCGGTGTTGAGTATATATCGATGTCGGTGTCGGTGTTGAGTATGTCTATGTCGGCGTTGGCTGTCGGCGAGGATGAAGTGAAGTGGAAGAGGTCGAGATGGAGCAGGCTGAGGGACCCCGGCCGCGGTTAACCGGATGCGGACGCGCGGTGGAGACGGCGTTCTGGGGGGGCGCTGATTGGCGGGCTACGCGGGGATACAGTAGAGTAAAGGAGAGGGAAGAAGAAGAGAGTAAGTAGTAGAAGAGAATAAGAGTAGAAGAGAGTAAGTAGTAGAAGAGAGTAAGTAAAGAGTCTATGTACGTATTAGACAGAAGAGTAGATAGTAAGTAGAACGAAGGGAAGAGGAAGGAAGGTCTATGTACTAGACAGGACGGAAGAGGATAGTAGTAGAAGAGGAAGAGAAGGAAGGTCTATGTACTAGACAGACAGCCCCGTCTAAGAGGCAAGGAAGAGCAATGCAAGCCGCCAGATGAGAGAAGAAGAAGAAGAACACCGCCAATGCAAGAATCAAGTGCTGTTGCGCCCCGTGGCCGGCGTGCTGATCATGTCGTCGGACACGCTGATGACCTCGACGTCCTCGGGCGTCTCGGCCATCGTGCTGGCGTACAGCCGGCTGAAGGACGAGTCCGTCGACAGCAGCGTGTACGGGTCGTCGTACTCCAGCAGCGCGCCGCCGTCCAGCACCGCCACCCGGTCGAAGTCCAGGATCGTGTCCAGCTTGTGCGCCACCGCGATGATCGTGCGCGACGACAGCTTCTCGCGGATCACCCGCTGCATGATCTCGTCCGTCTTCGCGTCGACGCTGGTTCCGTTAGTCTGAACTTCTTAGAGGGGGGGACTCGTCTAGGTGTTTGACTCACTTGCTGGTCGCCTCGTCCAGCACCAGGATCGTGCTGGGCCGCAGAATCGCGCGCGCGAGACACAGCAGCTGCCGCTGGCCGTGCGACAGGTGCAGCTCGTCGACGTCCGCGTCCAGCCCGCCCTTCTCGCGCTCGCCCACCGCGCTCCACAGCTGCACGCTCTTCAGCGCGCCCACCAGCGCCTCGTCCGCCAGCGTGCCCGACGGGTCGACGTTGAGCCGCAGCGTCCCCTTGAGGATGAGCGCGTCCTGCGACACGCCCGTGATGCGCGACCGGATCTCCTGCCGCGGCACCGTGCTCAGGTCGACCCCGTCGATCGAGATGCTGCCGCCGCTGAGCTCCATCATCCGGAAGATCGTGAGGATCAGCGAGCTCTTACCGCTGTACAGCACGTCAGTAGTATTCTCAGCACGTCAGTAATAGGACGGGACCTACCTCCCCGTCCGCCCGCAGATGCCCAGCTTCTCGCCCGGCGCGACGCTGAGGCTGACGTTCTTGAGGATGGGCTCGCCCGGCCGGTACTCCGCCGACACGCAGTTGAACTCGATGCCGCCGCGCGCCGGCCAGTCCGCCGGCGGCTGCGTCGTCTCGCCCTCGAGATCCTCCGGCAGCGCCGTCTCGTTGAACACCTTGATGCGCGCGATCGCGCCGATGTGCGTCTCCAGCGTCGTCCAGAACGTGATCAGCAGCTTGATGCTCTGGCTGAACTGGATCACGTTCAGCAGCGCGACGCCCGCGTACCCGCCGCTGATCGTGCCGCGCAGCTTGACCACCAGCACGATCAGCAGCACCGCCACCCCGGCCACCACCAGGTCCAGCACCAGCGTCAGCCACCGCTGCACCGAGAACAGCAGGTAGAACGGCTTCTGCGACCGGTCCAGCAGCTTGCGGTTCTTCTTCTCCAGCGCCTCCTGCCACCCGAACGCCCGGATCGTCGCCAGTCCGTTCAGACACTCCGTGAACTGCGAGTACAGCGGCGCCTTGGCCTCCAGGTCCATGAACCGCAGCTGCCGCGACGTGCGCAGGTAGTATTTCTGGATGCAGTACAGGATCGCGATGATGACCGGGAACGAGATCGCCGCGTACACCGACGCCACCCCGATGATCACCATCTGCGCGAAGCACAGCACGAACGTCGCGAACGTGTTCAGCGCCGCCACCGGCAGCTCCATGTCGATGAGCTGCAGGTCCTGGCTGAACCGGTTCATCGTCACGCCCTGGTCCGTCGTCGAGAAGAACGAGAGCGGCGCCGACAGCACCGTCTTCAGCAGCGTCAGGTGGAATGCCTCGCCGGACTTCGGCACCATCGTGATGATCATCTGCCAGGAGCCCAGGATCAGGCACACGATCGCCAGCACGCCCAGCATCACGTAGATACCCAGGTAGTAGCCGAGCCTCTGGTACGGCGCCTCCACGTTCGCCGCCGCCCACATCTTCAGCCAGATCGTCGGGAACGAGATGCAGAACACGAAGCCCGTGATGAAGAACATGAACACCAGCGTCGTGGGCCACCCGATCGACCGTGCATAGTACAGGTAGATCGCCATGTCGCCCATGCGCCGGTTCGCCGCCGCCTCCAGCTCCTCCGACGTCTGTGGGACGTCGGTCACCGGCGCCGCCGTGGGCATGGCCTGCTCCAGCTCCGACTTGTACGACCAGTCCGCCGAGGGCAGGTTGAACGTCGACACATAGCCGCCGCAGGCGTTGAGCTCGTCGAATCTACCCTGCTCGGCAATCTTGCCCTCGGCGTCGAGCACCACGATGTGGTCGGCATATGGAAGTCGTTTCGCTAGGGAAACACGGTTAGCTGCGCACAACGTCAAGCTGAGGGGGGGACCAGGCTTACGGGACGTCGAGGTGACGATGACGGTCGTGCCGAGTCGGCGCAGCAGTCCATCTTCGCCCAGCAGGTGGTGGAAGATGTGGTTCTCCGTCGCTGCGTCGATGCCGCTGAGGACGTCATCCAGTATCAGAATATCCTTCTGTGCATAGATGGCGCGCGCGAGAGCCTATCATCTTCACATTAGCTCGCGAACCTGTCTGCAACGTTATCTCGGGATCCGGACTTACGATGCGCTGGCTCTGGCCGCCGCTAAGAGCGATACCCTTGCTTCCGACCACGGTCTGGTCGCCGCGGGCTAGCTGTCTCAGATCCTGTGCGAGGCCACAGGCGCGTACGACCGTAGCATACCACTCCTCGTCGAAGTCCGACACCGCGACAATGCTGTCCCTTATAGTCTCGTTCATGTGCCAGGCCGTCTGGTCGCAGAAGGCCATGTTCATAGACGCAACCTCTACCACGCCGCCCAGGCACACGATCTCACCCAGCATGGCCTTGAGGAGCGACGACTTGCCGCAGCCAACAGGGCCGACGATCATGGTCGTCTTGGAGCGGGGACAGGAGAGGTTGATGCCCTTGAGCACCGCGTCCTTCTCCGTCTCCCATGCAAACGAGCCGTCTCGGATGGTGATGGCGTTGATCTCCGGGTTGGACATCGACATGCCCCTGAACGGGAACGAGTTTCCGGACTTCATCGACTTGATGGTAGGCGTGGTCGAGCTGCGCGAGTTCTTCTCGTTGTTCTTGATGGCATCGTTGACCTTGTCGGACAGCGCCAGCGTCTGCTGGCTGAAGTTGAACATGTTCGCGCGGTATTCGGGCTGGCGTCGGGGGTCAACGCGAGGAGCCTTATCCAGGAACTCTTGGATACGGGTGAAGCAGCCGACAGAGCCTAGGAATGTGACCAGCGACATGATCAGAGCCTGCAGTGGCTCGGCCAGAAGAGCAAACAGCGAGAGCGAAGTGAACACGCGGCTAATGTCGAGGATTGCGTTGCCGTGTCCGTTCTTGTTGATTGCTGCGAAGGCAGCGAATGTGATGATCGGACCGAAGATTTGTGACAAAAATGCTGTTTGTATACCGTCAGCCAAGGGCATCTATAGGGAACATGTAAGTGACCTACCGAAACCCATGTTCCAGATTAACAGTTTACGGAATTTCTTGGAGATGTTCAGCTCCTCCAGACGCAGATTATGGATGTTGGTGAGCAGAATTTCCTTGAGGCCGCACATCTTGACGCCCTTCATGGAGCTGAGCATGACGCTGGTGGCAGAGATACGGCGCTCAATGGCCTCAAGCCAAAGAGCCTGATGAGCCATGACGAAATTCATCGCCAGGACCGATCCAAAGAGAGAAACTGTTCTAGTCAGACAAGGTGTCTCCTTACTTTTGTATGGATAGAGACTCACGAATAGATACGGCAATTGGGACGACACACGCAACACCAAGCTGCTGCTGCAGGAGGTAGATGGCGATGGCAACCTCCACGGCCGCAGCCCACAGCTCGTGCATGCTCTGCCATCCCTGGACGATACGCTCGATATCCGCGCTCATAAGCGTCATGGACGAAGCTGGATCCACATCCTGAATATTGACGTCCGTGGCTTTGCGGTACAGCATGGAGATCAGACCACCCCGTACCATGGTAATGGCACGATAAGTCAAATGCTGATACTGACCCATAGTAACCTACAATTTCAGAACATTAATATCTCCCCTTATTATTATTATAGATGATACCCGCTTTCAATGCGGAAGATCCCGGTACTTACCGCGAGACCGATATAGACGATGACATAGGCGAAAATTAGCCCATATCCCTGGTTTGTGGTCTGGTCGGTGATCGGCTCAGACGCGAGTAGAATTGCTCTGTTCAGCAAGAATGGCTGCGAGAACAGAAATCCAATCAAGCAAAGTCGTGGGAACGCTATTGACAGGATTGGCCATTTGAGGACGTTGAAGGTCATGAAAAGAAGAGAATTGGGTGTCTTTTTCTTGACTGCACGCGATCACAAAATTGTTGTCAGCTCACAACCTCGCTAAAAAAACTAGGATAGCGTACCTTTATCCCACGCTGCGTGCATTCGATCGTGAACACGCTCCGATAACATATGCTTGTCAAGCTCCCACAGATCCTCCACGAAGATCAACTTCGAGAATCCCATAAAGAAGAGATCGTTGATCCAAATGAATAAGCTTCGGTTGAAAACACCTGCAGTCGCCTCGGGGGGGTAGTCCTTGTATTCCGGCTTCAGCATATACCGCTTCTCGCAGACCTCGAGCATCAGAATCACGAATTTCAAGACGACAGATGCAGTGAATCCCCAGGCGATGATTTGCCCGGAATCTGAAGTGTCGCGGAGCCAGAGGGTCCTGGCCCGCGCAATGTCGAAAAAGAGCGTGAAAAAGAAGAAGACATTGAGCAGTAACGAGGGTGTGACGGTATAGATGTGCTCATAATACGACAGGACCACAAATATGATGGATCCAGTGAGCGTGACGGCATTTGTCGCGATTGAGAGCTGCGTCCTATCGACATGTGGGCGGGTCCAGAGAATAACTAGCAACAGCTGCAGACCGCAGTATGCCGCAAGAGATGCCTAAAGTAACCATTTTTGGTAAACACCAAGTTTCAAACTACAGGCTGGTAAAGGCGCACTTACTAGCTTAATGTGAATGAGAGGGCTGTCCTCCACCTTCCTCTTTTTCTTGAAAAGGTATGCAATTCGGAATGGAGCAAGCAAAATCATTATACATAACGGTACCAACGCGAGAATGCTCTCCTCGAAGAGCAATGTGAAATCGAATTCGCCACGGCACTCTCCAGCCCAAGGGCCGAATGTGTTGTCTATCTGTGGACACGACGACATGTTGCCTGATGCCATGGTTGCTTGACGTGTGGTTCAGGGCCGGTGTACCAGCAGGAGCCCAACTCAATGAGCAGGACGGGAGAGAAGAGTCCTCGGAGAATATCTTTCAGACTTCAAGCAAACCAGAAGACATGGGCTGGGGACTGTCTTCTGTTTTTGAATGAGGTGAGTTATCTACTCCGTACTAATGGATGGGAGCAGGGCAGATCTATTATGGGGAACAAGCCACAAAACACAACTGGGGAGGGGGGAGGATGATGGTATGGAAGTTAGTAAGTTGAAATAATAAATCGACGAGGGAAGTCTGACGACAGTTTTATCAGCTTCATCCCTCTCCTACCAAGAGCTATCCCAAGCAAAAAGTTTTCCTTTTTAAACTAAACGCTACGACACTGCCATTGGGATGTTGCCGAGACTACCCACCATGAAATCCACGATTGCAGCTGCACTATTTTGAGGATCCAGCCTGGGAATGCTCTGATACGGTGCCGTTTAACCTCGCCATTCCTGGAAGGTGACCATGTATCTTCGTATTGGATTTGACCTGGAGCTTCATCCTAGACATTAAAAATAGCAGGTATAATCAAGGGAAGAGAAGATGATCAGCTTGGAGAAATACTGATAGTGGGTCACCTTCCTCTGCCCCCCTCCCACTGAGCTCCTTGCTCATACTCAGCTAGAGTCGAGAAGGAAAAAACAAAAGCTGGGACAGCGAAGCTAGATGGAAGAAGCGGAATCTGCAAAATCAAATTGAAAAAAAAAAAGCAAATTTGGGGCAAAGCGGCTTCAAAACGACGAGAAGAACGAGTCTCTGGAACGTCCTCCAGTTCCTTTTTTTTGTTCGAAAAAGGAACAAGTAGAAGGAGAGGGAGAGGAACAGGGATGCTCCGTACTCGGAAAGCTTTCAAATTCATTGACGGTAATCTTGAGAAAAGTGATGATGAATCGACAGTGCTCCAACACCCGACGATTTCAGCGTTGTCTTTCGAAACTTTCGACGGATGGATACACAGCTGTGTTATCTGAGCTATCGCGACACTGACAATGGGCCACGGCGAAGGATCATCCCGGCTACCGAGCTCGATCCGATGTGTGTACAGCAGCAGCACGTTTGACCAGTGTTAAGAGCTACTTACTTAAGTATGGCGAAGTGGAGGCATGTGTGGACGGCGATCGCCAGAGATGAGTGGAGCACGAAATATAATATTGAAAAGGCGTTTAAAATAAGCCACGCTTTTCTCTGAAAATTGAGAGGTCTCAGTACTTCGGGACCTCCTCCCAGCGCAAAAAGGCAACATACCTAGTCAACGGGCTAGGATTGGTTTTTTCCCACGGAGATCTGGCTAGGCCAAGCTTTTCCAGGATGTTAGGCGAGGTGCATGGGTGAGGTATCGTATACAACCAACATCGGGTGGATCAGCTCTCAGGGACGAGGATTGAAAATACGATCCCCCTTGGCAATAACCTCTGTCGAGCGCGCAGGGGAGCGAACAGGTGCAGAGACGATGATGATGATGATGATGTTGAAGGTTTGATGCAACATCTTTATCCCTTGGATCCGTCCCTGTTGGCCGCGCGATAACTGAATGGCGGAATAAGAGCGAGAGGGCGAAAGAAAAGCGAGCGAGCGGTTTGCTCAGCCTTACTAGTCACGATGATCGTCGTCGCCAGCGCAAACTTGGCCAGCACAAAAGCAGAAAAAAGTGTAAACTGACACTGGCGATCGACTGCCTTGAACCTGCAAGCCACCACCAGACGAGATGTCGCGACACCAAGTGACGTCCAGCCATCTCGCTCCACGTTCTCTGTGTCTCTCGGTTTGTCGTTGGGAGCAGCCAAAAGGATCACAGCATTCGTACAGCATCCTTCTCCATGCTTACTTCGATCAGCCGTCCGCGCTGAATGATTACTAGAGTTACTGTGAACAGGAAGTACTCGGGTACTCCGTGCTCACTGGACATTCGCATGGCAGCTTCGATATCTCGACAAATTGAAAGATGTGAATCAGGGGCTCCACACCCGTAGTATCAAGTATTTGCAAGGACAAGCAAACCCTTGTTCCGCTTCAGTTTTCTGTTTCGCACTAATGACCAACCAAGCTGCTTGCTTCAGTCAACACAGCACCTCATCAGTTTTTGCAACCTTCTCGTCTCTCTTACCCACTTCGCTGCCGCTATAAGTCGAGCTACTATACTTCCGCTTCCATGGTATCCGTATAGCGCGCACGAATAGTCGGATGTGTCTCCTGAGCTTAAAATCTGAGCCTCCTGGCTTACCATAGGCAAATCACTCGCTAGGAGCTGAGCCAGCGACTGAATCGCCTTTGATATCGTGGCCGCCATTCGCTCTCAGGCTAGGGAAAATTTCGGCCCCGACTACAGAGCCGGTATGGAATAACTGCCTGCCTGCATTCCTAACTCACCTGGTAAATGGCCAAGTTTTCTTTTTTTTCTTTTTTTATCTTTTCTTCTTTTCCTTTCCAATTGGCCCGTGGCCAAGAAGCGGAGGCAATTTCTGGGTGGGAAAGCGTATGATAGGATGATATCATCGTCACCATCGATCCGGATGCTGAATTCGCATTCTTCTTATCCGCGAGTCATCTAGGCAGGCTATGGCTTTGGTAGAAAACCCAAAGCGAAATCCAGCCAAGGTATGGATGGCGAAGAATGGGAGAGAGAAGAAAGACAAAGAACAAGAAGAAGAAGGAAAATACCAGACACAGAAGTTGTCATTTGTACAACAATCAGCCTGGAATATAGGAATGACCCAATTGCGATCGATGTAGGGAGAAATTTAAGCGAGTGGGTGTTTGGTCGGAAATGCTGGAGATGACTTGCATTATGCCGGCTTTTCCTCCACATCCGCAGACGTCGAGATTCAGAGTTTTCACTTTGCCTCCTCTACCGTCCATGCATATCGCAAGGGCAACAGAGAATCAGGCTGTCCGGTCTCTTGAGAAGGGCGTTGGCCACATAGCCAAAGGAAATTAGGCCGGTCCTGAATCACGCTGCGCGGGAAGTGAACGGCGATTCTCCGTACTCCGGGCAACTGGACTGGTGGTTTTCCGACGCCTGCCTGTTTTCCTGTCTGATCTATGACCCTGGTCGGTTGAAGAGTTTTCGCTCTTCGATTATGTTTACACCAAAAATAGCAATTATGCCTTGTCGACCTGGAGGTGGCCTGCTTCTTCCCGTCAACCACGAGTTCTGATACCGACGGACATGGTTACATCTACCTGCCACCATGTGGTACTTACTTGCCGGGAAAAAAAATATACCGGCAAGAATGTTATCTACCGGGAAGATATCATGTGAAGGTTAGGGTAGAGAGCATGGCTCCGGGAAGATTAATGATGTTAACGAGATCCTCTATTAAATAAAAGTATTAGAGAATTACCACGAAAACGCTCGATCGGGTATAGCGCCTCCCCCTTTCCACCCCCTTTTCATAACCTTCCACCACCTATAAAGGCCACCCTAACTACACTAAACCACCATCTTCCTTCTTCTTTATACCTTACCTTCCTTATACCTTAGCCGCGTCTTAATAACCTAGGAGGCTAGAGGCCTTGAGAGAGGAGCCAGACCGTAGGTCTGGCGACTCTAAGAGGCCGTATTAAAAGTAAAAATGGTAGGTCTAATAAAGAGTAGGTACGAGAAAATAATAGTACTCAGAGGTAAGGCCCCAAAAGAAAGCGATTAAATATCTTGGTCAGTGAGCGAAGCGAACGCTCCATTGCTCGTATATTTTGATCGATTTCAAAAAGGCCACGTTATTCTCCTTGGGCTGAATGATTTGATGATAACATTGTTAAGCCGTCGGTTTAAGAAAACAGCCGGCCAGTCTTACGGGACGGAGTACCACGCAAACCATCACATCATCCGGGTCCGCCACCCACCACCTTGAGGAATATGCGAGAGCGAGACTTCGACTGCACTGTCTTAGCTATTTGTCTTAGCTATTTTGTCGGAACCATCCCGCCTTCCCAAGGGCGCAGCGCGGAGCCCCTCCACTGCAAACTTAGGACGGCAAATTTGCGAGCAGGCCGCGTCCGCGTGTGTAAATGTTGACTTATACAAACGAGCTGAATTAGGGTAAGGCTACGGAAGTGCCATGCCGAACGACCGCCAGGAGAATTAACCGGCCCCGCCAGAGTGAGTAAGTATCCTTAACATTACTTTAACTACCACGCTAACTGGGTGTATATAGAATTTTCCTCCCACACCATGGAGCCTCAGGTCAGGTTTAGAAAGTGCATGATTGGTTAAACTGTCCGTCTGCAGAATCAGCGGGTGCAATGGCGAAGTTGAGGATAGTATCACTTGCGGGGCGGGACGGACTGGCTTTCAACCCCTGTCTCTCTTTTCTCCCTCCTTGCCCGCCTTCGCTCTCATCAAGGACTGCAGCATCTAAAGTTATCTCGAAGGGTGTTACAGAGATCTCCGTGCGTCCTTCCCCATGGGATGGGATCGCAAGTCCGCATGCAGGCATATATGCAGTGCAGTGTGAGCAGTGCGTGCAGCGGCCTTGGGTCCGCCCAAGTGTAAGTCGGACAAGATGCGAACAGGGAGGCTGTGGCTGTGTCGTACATCCATGGGTGTGCTCGTGTCCAGCGAGATCTATAGAACCCAACCGCGATACGAACGTTTTGGCGAGGGATGGTCGGGGCGCGCGTGGGTGATCGGCACCGGCGACCGCCCGTTCGGGACAAGCGCGCCCCGCCACCGGCGTGGGGTTAATCCGCCGGGTGCGCTTGCCCGCTTTGGGCGTTAGCGCGCTTCTGGAAGCTGGGCCGTCCCGAATCGGCAAGGCGCGGGTCTGCTGAGGTAAGCCCGCTGTCCTTACTCCGGGCTAACTCCGCCCGGGCCTCGTCTCTCCTCTTGTTCTTCGTCCTCGTCACCTTCGCGACTCTCCAAGCGCCGTCGGTTTCAGAACTCCACGGCGAGGTCGCTTGGTGATCTGCCACTCACGCCCGCCGTTTCGGCGAGGGGGCGCCCTCCATGTGGTGGCTCATCCGCCGGCCTTGTCGATGCCGTGTCTCTGGCAACAAGAGAGATCCTGCATGCAGCTCCCGTGATACAGGTTCCAAAAATAATTATCTTTCATCGACAGTGAACAAGCGGACTGGCGAAAGAAACAGAGAAGGCCCGTATTTTCGCCATCCTAGTCCGAGCGAGCTCCATCGATTGCAAAAAGCAATAAGCTTCCCTATATGACCATCTTCCGCTTGGTGGAAAAAGTCTAAAGGATCAAAAAAAAATGAAAAATGGAAACTAGAGGCAAGGGGGAAGATGATTGCAAAAATATTTAGAGTCAAGTGAAGACATAAAAAAAGGAATCCAACAGGCAGAAATTAAGATGAAACTTCTACTTAAACAGAATCATCGCTTCACCGCACTCTCTGACTGGGTCTTTTGTGTCGCCTTCCCTGCGGATGGTGAGCCAACCATCCGGCTGGTTTTTCGGGGCGCAACCTATGAGGACCACGCTGGTGGTCGGTTGATGTTTGAGCGGCAGCCTCAGCAGTTTCTGCCCTTGCCCTGACTCCCTCCACCCCACCCCCCCAGGCACTTGGTCCCCACGCCTCTTCGCTGCGCTAGCTTGAACCCTGGGATACGCCAAAAGTCTTATTTGGAGTGGTGTGGGCCGTGAAGATGCTGTCAGGGTGGGACGTCAAACATGGTTCTGCCACGATTGAGAGGACAGATGATGGAGCTTCTTTGATTTTTCGAAGTAGCAACCATATAGCAGCTCGGGTATTGCTCCAGCTTCTCCATCGCAGCTGGGCGAGAGGTCACATCCAGACGAGATTCACACGCCCATCCCCTCGGAGAGATCGTATCTCCTTCCCGTCTTTGCCATTACTTCCAGGATTCTATTTTGGTCATCGAGCAAGCTCGCTGAACCCCTTGTCTTTGATTTTTCGTTACCCGCAAAGAGCAAGCCGGGCATTAATTCATTTTCCCGTATATCCGTCGGTAGTAATTTGACTGTCATCCATTTTCTCTCTCCCAGCCTGCTCGCATTTCTACGTGCAGAAGCGTCTTGGTCCTGTTCCTCTTCCGAACGGTTTCCACAACAAACATACGACTGTTCTAAGTAAGCCTGCATCGTTGCTCTATCGGAGAAGCTTGGATTAACCAACGTTTGCGTCTCCGAAAGGGATTCAATTGCCCCTCTTCTTCCTCTTGCCTGAATCGCCTCAAATAGACCTAAACAAAGCTATTGCCCGCTCGTCCATCACCTCGAAACGAACACACCTTGGGAGATATAACGAATCATCGACTCAAAACCCGGTCAGTTGTATCATAACCGGGCTGCTAACACTAATAATTCCCTTTACGCTTTCTCGTTACCGTCGCTGTTGCGGCCTGACTTAACTTGATTTAGCAGCTATAGATTTAATTACTACTACTCAAAAGCGCATTAATTGACAGATACACCTTCACGACTGCACATACATCTCCTCAACTTGCAAGTGCAAGTGTACGCCATAAAGACAGTATATTCAGACACTGGATTATATCAATCCAAGGATCCCTTAATTCTACTCATTTCAAACGTTCCGAGAACGACTCAACCTACGCGCATATACAGACATACACATATACACAATGCAGCCCTACAAAGGCGATTCGGCATCACACTGGGAGGCTCACCTCGCCGGTGTGGCTCCATGCCATTTCCCCCGACTTGGAGCAACCGCTGTTGGCCCCAAAAGGCCCATGACTATCAAGGTCAACCTCGACCAAACCCAGCAGCTCAAAATCCTCTGTGATGCGAACACTGCTGCCTTGCCAGCTGCTCTCCGCGCCGCATGGAGCTTGGTGCTACTCTGCTACACCGGCGCAGAGGATGTCTGTTTTGGATACCAGGACTCGGCCACAAGCTCTGTGCTGCCTGTTGCTAGACTGGCGCTTGCGGACGAGACCCTACTCTCTGCATTGGTCGAGACTGCTCAGGCCGAGTATGAGAGTAGTCTCCCATTCCACGGCGATGTCCCGGAGACCGCTACTGGCTCCGTAGAGCAGCGTCTATACAACACCGTCGTGTCCTTCCGTAGTGCTGGAAAGCCCGGAATGGCGCCGGCATCTCGCGCGGCCAATGTGGCCCTCCCAGAGAATGTGAGAGAGTACTTTGTTAATTTGCGCCTGGCAAAATCCGCTAACGTTGGGTTATAGTGCCGCATTCGCCTGATGACGAAACTCATCAATGGACGGATGAGCATCTTCCTCGAATGGTGGAGCGTCGACATGACCATGGAACAGGCAATGGGAGTAGCCTCGACGGTGGGCAAGGCCATCACCGCCGTCACCGCATCCCCAGCGATTTCGGTCGGTGCTTTCGATCCGATCACTCCGCTCCACCTGAAGCAGATCATGAAGTGGAACGACTACCCGCTCAAGCCGGTCGACCGTTGCATCCATGAGGTCATCCATGACCAGGCCGTCCGCCGTCCAGACGCTGAGGCTGTCTGTGCCTGGGACGGCGGCTTCACCTACAAAGCGCTCGACCACGTGACCTCACAGCTTGCCGAAAAGCTCGTCGAACTCGGCGTTGGGCCTGAAGTGCGCGTTCCTCTGTGCTTCGACAAGTCGGTATGTATAGTGACCTAAGTGATCTCCTCTCCTCCGTCCGGTGGATCATCCAGCGCTAACGACTGGATCTCCGCCCCGCAGAAATGGAATGTGGTCGCGATGTTGTCGGTGATGAAGGCCGGGGGAGCGTTCGTCCCCTTCGACCCTACACACCCGATCCCGCGCCTGCAGGGCCTCGCAAAGACCCTGGAGGCCTCGCTGCTGCTGTGCTCTGCGCACCACGCCGCCAGACTCGCGCCCGTCGCGGCCTCACTGCTGGCCGTCGACGACGCGCTGGTCCAGGGGCTTCCCGCCGTCCCTGACGCGACCCGCCTCGCTAGCCGTGCCAAGCCCAATAATGCGGCTTATGTCATTTTTACTTCCGGCTCCACTGGCGAGCCCAAGGTCAGTGAAGAAGAAGAAAAAGAAGAACATCCCAGCCCCCTGCACATCTACAGAGTGATGGTGCCTGTTTAGCGTGTATAGCTACATGCTTAGCTGCACAACGATAGATGACAGCTTCAATGTGACAGATTTGAAAGGCGACTGACAGAAGCTTAGGGCACACTATTGGAACATGCCGCCTATTGCGCCAGCGCCGCGGCTCACGGTGGCCCCCTGGGCACGCATGAAAACTCCCGAAATTTGCAATTCGCTGCGCATACCTTTGACGCTAGTCTCGTCGAGATCCTAACGCCTCTCATGTATGGTGCGTGCGTTTGTATCCCCAGCGAAGATGCGCGGCTCAACAACATCGCCGGCGCCATCAACGACCAGCGCATCACTGTCGCAACTCTCACCCCATCATTCATCGGCTTCATCAATCCCAGCGATGTGCCAGGGCTCGAGACGCTGGTTCTCGCCGGCGAGGCCATGTCCCAGAGCCACATCGACACCTGGTCGAAAATTAACCTTGTTAACGGGTTTGGACCAACCGAGACTAGTGTCGCATGCGCTATCAGGACGAACGTCACTGCGACGACTGACCCAAAGGACATCGGCTTTCCGGTTGGTGGTTACTGCTGGGTCGTCAACGCCGATGATCACGATCGTCTAGTTCCCCCTGGCTGCGTTGGAGAGCTCCTAGTGGAGGGACCCACTCTGGCCAGGGGCTACCTCAACAATCTGCAAAAGACCACTGATGCTTTTATTCTCGATCCTGTCTGGTCCCGCAGCGCAACCACCACCTCAGATGCGCCACGACGATTCTACAAAACCGGCGATCTGGTTCGATACAACTCGCCCCAGGGGTCTTTCTATTACGTCGGTCGTAAGGACACGCAGGTCAAGTTTCATGGCCAGCGAGTCGAGCTGGGCGAAATTGAACACTATCTCAACCTAGCCCCTAACGTGAAGCATGGCCTCGTATTGCTTCCGAAAACTGGGAACTGCAAAGGCAAATTGGTGTCTATCGTCTCGTTTTCCGACGAGGTCACTCGCAAGCTCGCCGACAAGCCAACCGCGCTGCAGCTCGTTAATGCAGGCGGCAAGGGTGAGCACCTTGAGCACATTCGAGAGAGCATGGCGGCTCGGCTTCCGTCATACATGGTGCCCTCGATATGGGTGTGCATGGAAGAACTGCCTCTTCTTGCGTCAACGAAGCTCGATCGTAAGACAGTTGCAAAATGGGTTGATGCCATGCCCGATGACGTCTATCATGACATCTCCGGAGCCCAGGAAGCGGCCCTTGATGGCGCCGAGACTTCTAAACCGGAGAATGCCGTCGAGGCGAAGGTTCAGTCCGTCTGGAGCCATATCCTGAATATTCCCCTGAACCGGATCGGCATGGACCAAAGCTTCCTCAGTCTTGGAGGCGACTCCATCACTGCCATGACCTGTATGGGACAGTGCAAGAAGGCTGGCCTTGGTTTCACTGTGCACGAAATCTTACGATCTAAGTCTATTCGTGCTTTAGCGGCTTGTGCGAAGACCGTCAAGAGAACTGCTGACCTTACGGAGGAGGTCAATGTTGACTTTGAACTGCAGCCTATTCAGCAGTATCACTTCACGGTTCGCCGTGAAGAGCAAGGCCACTTTAACCAGAGTTTCTTTCTCAGATTGTCGAAGCAAACCGAACAAAAGGCTCTTCGCATTGCAGTCGATGCACTCCTTGAGCGCCATTCCATGCTCAGGTCCAGATTCAGACAATCGGGACCAAATGGCGAATGGAAACAGTATATCACCAAAGACATTGAATCTTCATGTCGGTTCAAGTGTCACACGGTGCGGTCGAAGGAGGATACTTACCCCGCGATTGCCGCCAGTCAGGCCGGCCTGAACGCGGTAGAAGGACCCCTATTTGCCGTGGACTTATTCGATGTCGACGATGGCCTGCAGCTGCTTTCTATGATTGGTCACCATCTGGTCATCGACTTGGTATCGTGGCGTGTTATTCTAGAAGACCTTGAGGACCTCCTCACAAACCCCACAAACCCATCCCTAAATGACAAATCTATCCCATTCCAGACATGGGCGAAACTACAGTCAGATCACTGCCAGAATCTCTCTTTATCTCACGTTTTGCCAATGGATAATATCCCTTCAGCAAACTTTGCATATTGGGGTACCGAAGTTGATGACAACGTTTATGGTGCCTCTGCGGCCGAAGGGTTTGACATAGATGCTGCCACCACGTCCCTCATTCTTACCGAATGCCATAATGGACTGCGCACCGAGCCCATTGATCTTTTCGTTTCAGTGCTGATACATTCCTTCGGCCAAACGTTTACCGATCGCGAACCCCCTGCCATCTATAACGAGGGCCACGGTCGTGAGATTTGGGATGAGTCAATTGACATCGCTAGGACTGTTGGATGGTTTACAACTGTCTATCCTATATTTATTCCAACCACCACATCAAAAGATCTGGTCGACATCACCAAGCGCGTCAAAGATATACGTCGTGCCGTGCCTGGCAACGGTCGACCTTACTTTGCCACCCGCTGGTTGACCGAGAAGGGTCGCGAAACATGGAAGCATCACGCTCCCATGGAACTGTCATTCAATTACCTCGGTCAGTACCAGCAGCTCGAACGTGAGGGAGCCCTTCTCAACCCCGTTGATGGGATGGCTGGCGAAGCCAAGGAGGCCGGAGGGAATGCCGATTACGCCATTGGAACACCACGTTTCGGCCTTTTTGAAATCTCTGCTGTTGTTGCTGCTGGTAAACTCAGATTCTCCTTCACCTTCAATCGGCATATGAAACATCAAAGTTCTATTCGACAGTGGATCTCTCATTGTAGGGAATCTTTGCAAAATGCGCCAAGGCTGTTTTCGCGAATGTCCCACACGCCAACTCTCAGCGACTATCCACTTTTGAAGCTGAACTACGACAGTTTGAATTCCATGATTAAGGACAAACTGCCGCTCGTCGGTGCAAAGGATGCTCAAGATATTGAAGATGCTTACCCTTGCTCGCCTATGCAGCAAGGTCTTCTTCTGAGTCGTAGTAAGGACGGAGCTTATTATGCCGTTAACGGTACCTACGAGGTGAAGCCGAAAAGCACCACTCTCGTCAATGCTGACAAGCTTGCCGCGGCTTGGAATTTAGTCGTGAGGCGTCATGCATGTCTTCGAACTGTTTTCATCGAAGGTCTGAGCAGTGATGGTTTATACGATCAAGTTGTTCTGAAGATGTCCCCATCTGGTCCTTCGCGACTCCACTGTACGAAGGAATCAGATGTCCTGGCTACATTAAGTAACCAGGGCTTGATGCAATATACTGACCACTCTCCTGCAAATAGATTCACTATTTGTGAAACTTCAAATGGCAAGGTATTTTGTCGGTTGGAGCTCAGTCACGCGGTGATGGATGGTACCTCAATGTCCATCATCTTCGAAGACTTGTGCCGTGCATACGCTGGTGAAATCAAAGACGAATCGGGCCCTCTGTTTAGCTCGTACGTTGCTTACCTTCAAAGCCTCTCGTTGACTGAAGGAATTGCATTCTGGAAGTCCTACCTTGACGGCTTGGATCCCTGCCATTTCCCTGTCCTTAATGACGGCATCACCCTAAAGAAAGAGCTTCATAACCTGAGACTTGAGTTCAAGGAGTTGCAAAACCTACAGAAGTTTTGTGATACCGAGGGTCTCACTCTGTCAAACGCCATTCATACAGCTTGGGCGCTGACTTTGCGATCTTTTGTCGGTGTCGAGGACATCTGCTTTGGTTATCTATCTTCCGGTCGAGATGCCCCGGTTCCAGGAGCAAATGCGGCTGTTGGTCCGTTTATTAACATGCTCGTCTGTCGTGTCAAAATGCCAGGTGATGCTTCACTCCTCAGTGTTTTGGAGCAGGTTCAGAAAGACTACATGGACAGTCTGCCATTCAAACACACCTCATTGGCCGAGGTCCAGCATGCCTTGAAACTTTCTGACACCTCTCTCTTCAACACTTGTGTTTCGTATCGCAAACTCCCTCCCCTCAACAAGAAGAAACCGATAATTTCCTTTGACGAATTTTCTCCCACCCACGATCCGGATGAATATCCAGTTTCCATCAACATTGAAGCCTCTGATGAAATCGTTGCTATTGATCTCGACTACTGGACTGACTCTATTTGCGATAAACAAGGTAGAAATATCGCATCCTCATTCATTCGTTCGCTCGAGAACATCACTCATAATGCGCATAACCAAATTTCCCAGTTGGACAATCTTAGTTCACTTGATTACGATAACATATGGAACTGGAATCGCCAAATTCCCATTACTATTCCGGATTGCGTTCACTATGTTATCGAAAAGCAAACTGCTCTGCGACCTGATGCACAAGCTATCTGTGGTTTCGATGCAAGCTTTACCTATAAGGAACTTGATGTAGTGTCATCCCGCTTGGCGTCATATCTTGTTGCTTTAGGTGTTACACCTGAAACTTTTGTACCAACCTGCTTCGACAAGTCTGCCTACACCGTTGTTTCAATGCTTGCTGTCTTGAAGGCAGGAGGTGCTTGTGTTCCTCTCGATGCAACTCACCCAATGCCCGCACTCGAGACTAGAGTGGTTGACACAGAAGCTCAGATTGTTGTTGCATCCGCCACAAGGGCTGCGATGTTTGACGATATGGTTCCTTATGTGGTGGCGGTCGACGCTGAGTTCCTCGAGCAACTACCTAGTTATGGCGAGGAAAATGAGATTCCCGCTATACCATCCAACCCGGCTTTTGTCATATTCACTTCCGGTAGCACTGGAAAGCCCAAGGGCGTCGTTCTCGAGCACAGTGCCATGGTCACAAGTGCCGAGGCTCACGGGTCCGCTTTGGGAGTCGGTCCTGATACCAGATTCTTGCAATTTGCAACCTACACATTTGATAATAGTTTGGAAGAGATGTTTACTACCCTCATGCGCGGTGGATGTGTCTGCGTGCCTTCGGAAGATGATCGTTTTAATGATCTGGCTGGTGCAATTGATCGACTAGATGCTAACTTCATGGATCTCACCCCTACTGTTGCTACTTTCATTAAGCCAGCCGATGTACCAAAGATCAAAGCAATGGCCATTGGAGGCGAAGCGCTAACCAAAAAGGCCCAAGAGATTTGGGGCAGTTCCATTCAAATGCACAATCAGTACGGTCCATCTGAGTGCTCGATCAACTGCGCTCATAACGGAGAGGCAGGTACCGTCGAGGATGTTTCCAATATCGGAAGAAGCGTTGGCAGCGTCTCTTGGGTGGTAGACCCAAATGATCACAATAAGCTCGTCCCAGTAGGTTGTGTTGGTGAACTTTGTGTCGAAGGTCCAATCGTTGCTCGCGGCTATCTCAATGACCCTGAGAAGACAGCCAAATCATTCGTTGAGAACCCTACCTGGGCTACCCGGGACCCTCACGATCGTGAATTTACTACTCGCCGCATGTACAAAACCGGCGATCTTGTTCGCTACAATAGCGATGGAAGCATGGCCTTTTTAGGAAGAAAGGACACCCAAGTAAAATTCAATGGTCAACGTATTGAGCTTGGGGAAATTGAATACCATGTCAAAAACAACTTGCCTGAAGGAGCCCAGTCTGCGGTACAGCTGGTTCTTTCTGCTGGAACTAAAGCTCTCGCAGCTTTTCTCTGCCTTGAAGCAACAACAGATGCTGACACTGAAGACACTATCCTGCCAATGACTGCCTCTTTTCAGGCTCTTGCTAAGGAGCTTGAATCTTCAGTTACTAAGTCCCTACCGGTGTATATGGTGCCATCTATTTATATACCTGTAGCGAGAATGCCTATGACATCCTCCGGAAAACTAGATAGGAGAACATTGTCTACGTGGGCGAATGCGCTTTCTGATGAAGCCGCGGTGTTGTATCGCCTTGGAGGAATGGGCGGTCGCGACCCTAAAACTCCATCCGAGAAGATTCTGCAGAGCCTTTGGGCAGCCGTCTTATCAAAGCCAGCAGAGTCCATAGGTGCTGATGACAGCTTCTTCCGGCACGGCGGCGACTCAATTGGAGCGATGAAGCTTGTCGCTGCTGCCCGTGCTAAAGGGGTTATGCTTAGCGTCGCTAAAATCTTTTCTACGCCCAAGCTGTCAGAAATGGCCTGCACTTTCTCTTTGGATGCTCCTTCAAGCGATGTACATTCCAAGGACGTTTGCGCCCAACCATCGAAACGCTTTGAACTTCTCCCACCAAACACCAATATCCAGTCTCTTCTCGACGAGGTCACCTCGGTTTGCCAGGTTGACTCGACATTGATACATGACATGTATCCATGTACCTCTTTACAAGGGGGTCTTGTCGCGCTTTCCAGCAAAGCCCCAGGGTCATACGTTGCTCAAAATACCTTCAGACTCTCCCGTGATATTGACATCGGTAAATTTAGGAAAGCATGGCAGTTAGTCGCTGACTCTGAAGTCGTTCTGCGCACCCGTGTTGTCTTTACCGACCTAGCTGGATTTGTGCAAGTTGTTGTGAATGAACCTATTGAATGGCATTCGGTCGCACGTTTGTCTGACATTCAAGACAAGGACCGGCATCTTCCTCCTTACGATGGAGGTCCGCTCGCAAGTTACACCATCGTTGGAGAAAGATCATCTTCCCCTTACTTCGTATGGACTGCCCACCATGCTCTCTATGATGGCTGGAGCATCCCTACTCTCCTTGAAAGGGTGGCTTCTTACTACAAAAACCCATCCCTAGCTCAAACAGGACCAGCAGCCTCTTTCACCGACTTTATTAAGTACCTCTCTACTATTGACCAGAAAGCGTCGAATGACTTCTGGATTTCGAGACTGAAAAATCCCAAAGCTACTCCTTTCCCCGCTCTCCCTTCTGCTTCTTACAAGGTGCAAGCCACAAGCAAGACTTCACACTCTGCTGGAGTTGCGAAATCTCAGTCTAGAGAGACTACGGTTGCCTCTATTATCCGTGCCGCTTGGGGTTTAACCATGGCACTTAACACTACCTCCGATGACGTGATATTTGGTGAAATTATGACTGGAAGAGATGCTCCTGTTCCAGGAATTGAAGACATGATTGGTCCTGCTCTCACGTCCGTTCCTACTCGAGTTCAGCTTAAACGTGAGCAAACCGTTACGGAATTTCTCAATGAAATGCAGAGCCAGTTGATAGAAACCATGCCTTACCAATTTGCCGGCCTAGCCCAGATTAAACGACTTGGAAACGACGCCGCCACTTCATGTGAATTCCAAAATGCTATTGCGATCAGCCAAGATGCTGACGAATCTGCGGATGGCTTTTGGGATATGGTTAACTCTGGATCCGACAACAATTTCTACACCTACCCACTCACCCTCTCGTGTATCTTGCGACAAGGCAAGGTCGATATCGAAGCGTTCTTTGATGAATCCATAATATCTTCCAGGCGGGTTGATGGTTTACTTCGCCAATTCGAAATTCTGCTATTCAATTTGTCTTTAGAAGAGAATTCTCAGAAGAAAGTCGGTGATATCGAACTAATTGGATCTCAAGAATTGAAAGGGCAGGATTTGAACCATCAACCCGCTAATCCTACTAGACAACTGACGGAAGAAGCCGGTTTCCCATCTAAGCCCCAATCTCAGCCCGATAGCTCATCTAAGTTTGCTGAACCTCTTTCTCAATCAGACGTTTGTGATCTTCTATGGAAGGTGTGGAGTCAGATTCTTAACTTACCTGAGGATGATGTTGACTTGAGTTCTTCGTTCCTTCACCTGGTATGTTATGGCACGCGTTCGGACTTATTATATTAAGTTACTAACTTCACTGCAGGGTGGCGATAGCATCTCTGCTATGCAAGTCACAGCTAGATGCCGCTCACAGGGTATCACTGCTAGTGTGCAGAACATTATGCAGAGCGACTCAATCACAGATCTAGCAACGCGGGTTAAATTCACAAAAAAGGTTCCTACCACTGTTACCAAAGGAAGCGAACTGGTTGAAAGTGGTAAACCATTTAAGCTGTCTCCAATACAACAAGTATACCTGGACAATGCTGGAGGTAATTGGAGACAGTTCAATCAGAGTCTTTTGCTGAAGGTCACCAAGAGGAAAAGTAATGAAACTATTTGCAGAGCTATGCATGAACTGGTAAATCTTCATCCTATGCTACATGCTCGGTTTCAAACAAACAAAAATGGAGAATGGCGCCAACGAGTCAGTAATGATATCGATGGGTCTCTTCGAATGCGAAGTCATTCGGACGCTCGACGAAGTCAAATGGGTTCTTTGATCGAGGAGAGCCAACAGTCGTTGGATATTGAAAATGGCCCACTGGTTGCAGCTGATCTGTTTAACCTGCCTGGCTGCGAAACTCAGATCTCAATAGCCATCCATCATCTTGTTGTTGACGTCGTTTCTTGGGGAATCATTCTTCAGGATTTTGAGGATCTACTTAACGGGAAGACTCTGACACGCCACGACTTATCTTTTGAATTATGGTGCAAGCATCAAGCGAAAAATGCCCAGGATGACAGTTTGGACCACGTTCTCCCAGCAAATGATATTCCAGCTGCAGATTTCAGCTACTGGGGAATGCTTAATAAACCTAATGTCTTTGGCGACGCATTGGTTGAGGAACTAGATCTCGATACCGAAACTACATCCCGCATTCTCGATGCTTGCCAGAAAAGCCTCAATGCAGATCTAGTAGATGTGCTTCTTGCCACAGTGCTTCTATCTTTCCGGCAAGAATTCACAGATCGCCGAGTACCGCCACCAGTTTTCAATGAAGGTCATGGTAGGGAGCCTTGGGATTCTAGTTGTGACCCATCCACCATTGTTGGGTGGTTCACAACCTTATGTCCAGTTTACCTTCCCGCTGATGCAGATACTGACGCTGGTAAGATACATCTAGTTCATTTCTACTCTCCCAATACATGTTTACTAATCAACGACGGGTAAGGGAACGCTTTTATTGATTCGGTTCGATGGGTTCAAGAGTTCCGGTCAAGGACTCCCGGAAAAGGGAGACCATACTTTGCTTACCGTCAATTGGCAGAGACTGGAAAGACTTCCCTCAAGGACCACTGGCCGATGGAAATTGCATTCAATTACTTGGGACAGATGCAAGTTAACGATCAGATGGACTCTCTGCTTGAACCTGTTGACGGTGCAGGTGGACAGTCAATCAATACTCTTTCCGACATTGGACCCGATGTGCGCCGATTTGCACTAATTGAGATATCCGCTGTTGTTTCACAGGGTGCTTTGAAACTGTCTTTTACTTACAACAAGCACATGCAACGTCGTCAGGACATAAAAAATTGGTTCTCTAAGTGTCAATCCCTTCTCGAAGGCACTTCCCAACTGGTTCAACGAGTCTCGCACACAAAGTTCCCTTTGCTACCTCTAACCTATGGCTGCTCAAGCAAGATTGCCGAAGAATTACCAGCACTTGGCTTAAAATCCCTAGACGATGTTGAAACCGCTTACTTGATCTCTCCGATGCAACGCGGCATTCTGATCAGTCAATTAAAGGATGCTCAAAAGTATGCCTATCACTCTATTTTTGAGGTGAAATCGAATCAACGGAACCACCGTATCGACCTGTCACGACTTGAGGCTGCCTGGCAAGAAGTAGTTTCTCGTCACACGTCTCTAAGAACTGTGTTCATCGACAGTGTGTCTGGTAACAATCTGATGGACCAGGTTGTCTTGAAAAAATTCCACGCAAGAACCCTTATCCGAAGGCCTTCGGTAGAAGAATATCAAGCTGCCCTTGAGGATCTAGAGCCACTAGATTATACTCAGAGACAGCCACCGCATCGTTTCACTTTGTGTCAATTGCCAAGTGGGCGGGTGATTTGCAAGCTTGAGATCAGTCACGCAATCTCCGATGGCTCCTCGATGATGATTCTCTTAAACGATCTATCTATGGCTTATGATTCGACCTCAACCATCGGTGTTGCAATGCCATACAGCGACTTTATAACACACCTGCAATTGACACCTAAAAGAGCCGGCGTCGATTATTGGAAAAGGTATCTTGACGGCCTTGAACCTTGCACCTTGCCCTCACTTGCGGCTGTTCCACCACCAAAGGAGAGGAAGGTCGGGGAATACTCTTTAAAACTCGATATCGGGGCTGAACTGCAGACTTTCTGCAGGAGAGAAGGTCTTACTCAATCTAATGTGCTCCAGCTTGTCTGGGGGTTGGTTCTTCGCGCATATACAGGCTCAGATGAAGTTTGCTTCGGATACGTTGCGTCTGGCCGTGACCTACCCATTGATGGCATTCAAGAGGCCGTTGGTGCTTTCATCAACATGCTGATATGTCGCCTTAACTTATTGAATAACTCTGTGCTTATTGACGTTCTCCAGAAGACGCGAGCCGATTACATGGAAGGTATTGGACACCAGAATTGCTCTCTCGCAGAAGTTCAACATGAACTTGGCTTGGGAGATACCGCGCTATTTAACACAGTCTTCACATTCCAGAAGCGACTTGGAACAGACGGATCCGAAGAAATGGCGCTCTCTTTTGAATCTCTGAAAGCAATAGACCCCAACGAGTTCAACATGTCTATCAACATTGCAGCCATAGATTCCTACTTGGAAATTGATTTTGGTTACTGGTCGGACACAGTATCTGACGCACATGCTAAAAACATTGCCCACACCTTTAAACAAATTCTCAAGGATATCATTGAAAATGGGACCGATAGACCACTTGGAGAGATTGACCTCTTCGGCGAAGACAGTTGTCAGCAGGTTCGTTCTTGGAACGCCCAAAGCCCACAAGTAGTCAACAAGTGCGTCCACGAGATTATAGAAGAACAAACGATGCTTCGCCCGCGCTCAGCTCTGGCTATCTGTGCGTGGGACGCTACCTTCACCTATTCAGAGCTAGACGCTGTCGCGTCGCGCGTTGCCGCACATCTCATGGACCTTGGAGTTGGCCCTGATGTTTACGTCCCCCTCTGTTTTGAGAAATCAGGCTGGGCGATTGTGGCACAGCTCAGTATTCTCAAGGCAGGTGGCGCCTTCGTTTCCCTTGATCCTTCTCACCCAGATCAAAGATTGGCAAACTTGATAGAGGATGTCGGTGCTAAAGTGGTGCTCTGTTCTCCAAATCTTCACCACCGAATTATGAAAATCGCAAAAACAACGGTCGTTGTGGATTCTAATACTGTTCAGCGATTTCCAAAGCAGCCTGCAAAAGAACCTGAGACCTATGTTGAGCCCTCTAATGCTGCATATGTCATTTTTACTTCCGGAACCACAGGTAAACCAAAAGGTACCGTCATCGAGCATGCTGCTATTTGCACTGGTTCTGCTGCACATGGCAAGGCACTGTTGATGGAGAGTTCTAGTCGTGTTCTACAATTTGCCTCATATACCTTCGATGCGAGTGTGACGGAAATTCTTACAGCTCTTCAGGTCGGCGCTACCATTTGTGTTCCCAGCGATGAGGAACGAATGAATGATCTCCAGGATATGATTGCCAAAAGAAAAGTAAACTGGACTCTGTTAACACCATCCGTTCTCAGTACACTGAAGCCAGAAGATGTCCCTACATTGAAAACAATCGTGACCGGTGGTGAAGCAATGTCCGAAAAGGCTATCAAGGAATGGGTTGGAGGCCCAGCGGTAGTTAACGCATACGGCCCGACCGAGGCTTCAGTGGTTGCTTCAGCTAGCTTGAAGGTCTCCAAGGCCGGTGTTTCGGTCGATCAGAACCGATCCAACATCGGAACTGCCTGTGGTTGCAGAACATGGATAGTTGATCCTCGAAACATCGACCGCCTTATGCCGGTCGGCGCCGTTGGTGAACTTCTCATTGAAGGTCGCACAGTGGCGCGAGGCTACATCAATAACCCGGAGAAAACAAATGAGGTTTTCTTAAGTAGCCCTGAATTCTCTCGAGACCGCCGCTTCCGTGGCCTATTCTCTCAACGACACCGTATGTACCGTTCAGGCGATCTTGTTCGGTATAATACCGATGGCTCCATCAACTATATCTCACGCAAAGATACCCAAATCAAGCTCAACGGCCAGCGCATTGAACTAGGAGAGATTGAATACCATTGTAAAGTTAACCTCCCCGATCAAACCCAGGCCGGTGTCGATCTTATCGTCCCATCCGACAGAGCCAAAAAGACTCTGGCTGTCTTCTTCAGCGTTCCGGCGGATACCACTACGGTGTCAACTCTGACTAACATTGACGGTTCTCCCGCCGATGAGCTCATAGTCCCAATGGACGATACGATCAGGGCACTTGCTAAATCTCTTGAGACTAAGCTGGGTTCCTCAATTCCTACTTACATGGTTCCGCACTTGTTCATCCCCATGTCAAAGCTTCCATGGTCCGCTGCTGGCAAGCTAGATCGCAACCGCCTCCGGAATATAACCCAGCAGCTATCCAGAGAATCAATTAAATCATTCAGACTTAGCGGGGTTTCTAGCAAACGCAATATTACTACTGGTATTGGACGTAAATTACAGTCCATGTGGGAAATTGTCCTGAATCTACCTAAAGGCGCTGTTGGAGCAAATGATAGCTTCTTTCGACTTGGAGGAGATTCTTTAGCTGCTATGCAGCTTTCAGGGGCAGCTAGGCAGCAAGGAATCACGCTCTCCTTTGCCAATATATTTAAACACCCTATTCTCGCGGACATGGCTTCTACATGTGTTGCGTTGAACGAGAGTCAGCAAAAGCAGATCAAGCCATTCAGCTTGCTTAAGCAGGCCGAGTCTGTCGAAATGATCAAGACCGAAGTCTCTAAGCTTTGCCGTGTTAATAGCGAGCTGATAGCTGATATCTATCCATGCAGTTCTCTCCAGGAAGGTCTCATTGCCTTATCTCTCAAACAACCTGGCGCATACGTTGCACAGAATGTGTTCAAGCTCTCCCCAGATGTGAATATTGAAAAGTTTAAAGCTGCTTGGCAAAAGACTGTGGATGATTTGACGACCCTACGGACTCGCATTGTTCATACTGCGTCATCAGACTTTTTGCAAGTGGTTTCGAGCCAGGAGTCTATTGTTTGGCACTCGGCTGAAAACTTACAGGATCTTTCTGGCGAAGCTGCAAGCGTTCCTCCATTCAACGGCGGTAGCTTGACAAAATATACCATTGTCGAGGCTGCGGGCAGTCAATACTTTGCCTGGTGTATACATCATGCACTTTATGATGGGTGGAGCTTACCTCTGATTCTTCAACGTGTAGAATCAATTTACCGTGGTGAGGCTCCTGCTGCGCCCGACAGCTCCTATGCCAACTTCATCAATTACCTCTCAACCACGGATCCTATAGGCACCAAAAACTTCTGGATGACGAAACTTGCTGATGTAGCATGTTCAAAGTTCCCACCTTTGCCTCCCACGAAGGATGGGTCTGAGACTAGAACTGTCTCCCGCCGTATAAGTAACGTGTCTGTAGGAGGAATTACGCTTCCAACCATCATTCGGGCAGCATGGGCTTTAGTTTTAGCCGGACATACTGCTTCCAATGATGTTTGTTTCGGTGAAATCTTAACGGGCCGAAACATAAACGTACCCGGTGTTGCTGATATCGTCGGTCCAACCCTCACCACCGTTCCAACGAGAATCCAGATTGATCCCAAAAGCTCAATCTCAAACTTTCTACAGAATGTGCAACAAGGCGCTGCAGATATTGTTCCTTACCAACATGCTGGGCTCCAGTATATCAGAAGATTAAATGGTGACACATCCGAAGCCTGTGACTTCCAAAATCTCCTTGTCATTCAGACTACAGAAGGGAGTACTAGGCAAGATCTCTGGGAACTCCAGAGCAATGGTGACGTAAACAACTTCTTCACTTACCCTTTGGTTCTCGAGTGTCACCTATCACCAAAGGACATAGCAATTTCCGTTTATCATAAAGAAGCTACCATCAGTACTTGGGAAGTGGAAAGACTTATGGGCCAATTTGCGTTTGTGATGAACCAATTATCGAAGAAGCCACTTACTTCCGAAATTGATACTGTTGAGTTAGTTTGTCCTGAGGATAAAGAAACAATCAACTGGTGGAACCGGCGGAAGCCGATCGTTGTCAATGAATGTATCCATGATATATTCAACCGTATTGCGAATTCAAACCCAAATGACGAGGCCTCGTGTGATATTGACCAAAAATTGACATACGCCGAACTTCAGCAATACTCGTCTGGTTTTTCAAAACAAGTCGCTGCCCATGGAGTTAAACCAGATGATTTCGTCCCCATCTGTGTCGACAAGTCTGTATGGACTGTCGTAGCGATCATGGGAATTCTCATGGCGGGGGGTGCATTCGTGCCTCTAGACCCTTCACATCCCAGCTCAAGGCACCAGGAAATTGTTCAGGAGTGCGGTGCCAAGCTGGTTGTCTGTTCTCCAAAATACGCTGACCGATTTTCTGTTTTCACGAAGGATGTCCTGACTATCGACCGTTCGACAAATATGACCACGATACCGAACACGCCTTCCACACATTCATCAAAGACCGACCCAAGCAATGCTGCATACGCTATCTTTACCTCAGGCAGTACTGGGAAAGCAAAGGGAATTGTTATCGAGCATCGAGCCTTTGCCAGCTCTTCAGCCGCCTATACCTCAACCCTATGCATGCGTCCAGATTCACGGGTTTTCCAGTTTGCATCTGTCTCATTTGATGCATCCGTTATGGAGATACTCTCTACACTCACCATCGGCGGTTGCGTTTGTTTACCGACTGAAGAAGAACGAATGACAGATATATCCGGTGCCATTCGTAGAATGGGCGTTAACTGGACTTTCCTAACATCTTCGGTTGCTAATATAATCGATCCTGATACAACTCCAACCCTAGAAACTCTTGCCTGTGGTGGGGAGGCTCTCTCTCGTGAGGTAATTATCAAATGGGCGGATAAGCTTAGGTTGATTAATCTCTATGGACCTACCGAGGCGTCAGTTGTGGCAACATTGAACACGAAAATATATCCTGAAACGTGCATCCCCTCTATAGGTCATGGCATACAATCGACATTGACATGGATCGTCGACTCGAGAGATCATAATAGACTTGCACCCTTAGGGGCCATTGGTGAACTTGCACTCGAGGGGCCTACTCTTGCCCGCGAATATCTCAATTCACCACAAAAGACGGCAGAAGGTTTTCCAGAAAGCCCTGCCTGGGCAACGCAAACATCAACCGGTTCCCAAAAACCTAGGCGAATTCATAAGACTGGCGACCTCGTTAAGTACAATGCCAGCGGTGATCTAGAATTCTTTGGGCGCAAGGATAATCAAGTAAAGTTGAATGGGCAGCGAATGGAACTCGGAGAAATTCAAAGTCGGTTGGACACCAATGTCGAAGTCCGACATGCTCTCGTACTAATGCCAAAATCCGGTCCATGCAAGAAGAAACTTGTTGCGATACTTTCACTGAACAGCTTTCCAGCCGTTCAGTCTTCCATAGACAGCTCATTTGAGCTTGTTGGAGATCACACTGATATCGCTAAGGCAAATGCAAAGATCAGCGAAATTCAGGACCTCCTTTCGACTCAATTGCCACCATTTATGATCCCACAGCTTTGGATCCCAGTGAAAACTATACACCTACTTCCCTCTGGAAAATTAGATCGCAAAAGAGCTACCAGTTGGCTTGAGAGTCTCGATGAAACCACGTTTGACCAAATTAATACCTCTTCCGATGAAGACTCGAGCGTTCCTGCCCAGCAGATGGAAGCCACTGATACGTTGCGGCGGATTTGGGCCAATGTTCTCAATCTCGACGTCAAAGATGTCAAGTCGAATAAATCTTTCATGAGTCTTGGTAAGTCAATATCATTCGTATTCTGACCCGAGAACGGACATACTAAATAGTTACTTTTACAGGCGGTGATAGTATAACTGCTATGAGCGTTATGTCTCAATGCCGCAAGGAAAACATTGAACTTACTCTCCACGATGTTTTAAGAAGCAAATCAGTTGTTCACCTTGCAAACTGTGTTGGACATAAAGTGTCGGGGCCTCAGAAAGAGGAGACCTTGAATGAACTTTTCGGCTTGTCCCCTATTCAACAGCTTTACTTTAAGTCCGCTCGCGCATATAGTGGCGACTCTCGTTTCAACCAGAGTTTTACCCTTCGAATTGCTAAACGAACCGATAGTAGCTTGATCAAACTCGCCATTGAGGCCATCGTCGACAAACACTCCATGCTTCGGGCACGATTTGTACGCGAGGGTGCCAGTTGGCGTCAAAAAATTACTAAAGTTTGCAATCATTTCCTCAAAATATACTTAGGTCTTATAACTAACTACTTAAATTAGGATATTAACACTTCTTATCGTTATCGAGTGCATGAGAATGTGCGAAAATATGGTATTCCAGATATTATTGAGGATGCACAGAAGTGCTTGAACATCGAACGAGGCCCAATTCTCGCCGCTGAAGTTTTCAATAACCAAAATGATAGCCAGTTTCTATTCATGGCCATCCATCACGTCTCTGTGGATGTTGTTTCATGGCGCATAATATTGCAAGATCTGCAGGAGTTCCTTGAGACTAAATCGCTTACTGTTGACAAGCCACTTTCGTTTCAAACATGGTGTTCTTTGCAAGCTGACAACGTGAAAACGCAAGATGCTTCCGCCCTTTTACCATTCCAGGTGACGCCATCAAATCTTGCATACTGGGGGATGGAGAGCAAAGAAAACACCTACTTCGACGCTGAGTACCAATCCTTTCAGCTTGATAAATCTGTCACGGCCCTTGCCTTAGGCGATAGCCACAAGCCGCTGCAAACTGAACCCATTGACCTCTTCCTGGCCGCAATTGCGCACTCTTTTTGTAGGGTTTTCTCAGACCGAGAAGTTCCTACCTTATACAACGAAGGGCATGGACGTGAGACGTGGGAAGGAGGTCCAGATCTATCCAGAACCGTCGGCTGGTTTACTAGCATCTGTCCTATAACTGTACCCATAAGCTTGAGTAAGTTCGCCCTCTCTGGTAAGATTCAAATGAAATAGATAGCTGATGAGACTATCACAGAGAACGGAAAGGACGATGTTCTAGATACTCTCAGAAGAGTCAAGGATCTGAGGCGCAATGTGCCAGGCAATGGACGTCCTTATTTTGCTAATAAGTACTCTGTCGAGTCTTCCAAGATCGACGAATCTCTTCCAATGGAGATTATTTTCAACTACCTTGGTCGCATGCAACAACTTGAACGCGACGATTCTCTCCTCCAACAGGCGGATCTCATAACCGAAGAGGAAGACTCAAGAATTGCAGGGGATGTTGGCCCGACTACCATACGATTTGCTCTATTCGAGATCTCCGCAATGGTGCTTCAAAATCATATTCGGTTCACTTTTATGTTCAATAGGAACATGAAGCGCACTCAGGAAATTCGTCGGTGGGTATCAGAATGTAAGCGCACCCTTCAACGTACAGTTGAGGCTATGAGCCGCTGTACGGCGGAGCCAACATTGAGTGACTATCCTCTCTTGCCAATCTCATACGATGCCCTCAAAAAGCTCGTCAAGACTACTTTCCCACGAGTCGGCGTTGCCAGCCCTGATCAGGTCGAGGATATATATCCGTGTTCTCCCATGCAAGAGGGAATTTTATTAAGCCAGTTGAGAGACCCCGAAAGCTACGTGTTCAACACCAGCTTCAAAGTCAGATGCGCGCAATCATTCAAGCACATTGATGCACGAGCTCTCGGGGAGGCGTGGCAAAAAGTGGTTAATCGCCATGCCGCGCTACGAACGATTTTCATCGATAGCCCATGCCGAGGTGCTACTTTCTGTCAACTAGTTGTTAAAGAAGTAGACAGCGGTGTCATCTACCTGACTTCCGGCAGTTCAAACGCCATGGAAGAACTCAGTTCGATCAAGCTAAAAGATACCAACGGAAACAAACGCCCACAACTTCCACATCAACTTGCTATTTGCTCCAAGCCAGATGGCTCAGTAGTCATCAAGTTCGAAATAAATCATGCAGTCATCGACGGAGGATCCGTTTCCATCATGGTTTCAGATCTTATCGCGGCCTACGAAAATCGACTTCCAGTTGGACAAGCTCCTTTGTACAGTGACTACATTCGGTTTATCAGAAGTCAGGACACGGCAAATGAGATCAAATTTTGGAAAACTTACCTAAAAGGAATAAATCCTTGCTATCTCACGAATCTTCATTCCGTTGCCCATGTTCAAAAGCAACTGCACGAGACTCATGTCATGTTTAATCGTTACAAAGACCTCCAGGACTTATGCGAGCAGCAAAAGGTGACAATGGCCAACATTATGCATGCAGCTTGGGCGGTTGTCCTGAAAATATATACCAAATCGGATGATGTGTGCTTTGGGTACCTTTCAGCTGGAAGAGATGCCCCAGTCAATGGCATTCAAGAGACTATTGGTGCTTTTATCAACATGCTATGCTGCCGAGTCCAGTTCTCTCCTAATGCATCATTCATTGAGATCTTCCGAAAAGTGCAAGATGATTATCTAGACAGTCTTCCGTACCAACGATGCTCCCTTGCTGAGGTACAGCACGAGCTAGGGCTCTCTGGCAAGGCATTGTACAATACTGCACTGTCTATCCAAAACCACGCTAATAACGATGTTTCTTCTGATCAAAGTATCATTTTTGAACATATAGGTGGGCATGATCCAAGTGAGGTATGTTTATTTTTTTCCCCCAGTCTCTTCTGACAGATGAGAATCTTAAGCTGACCAGCCTTAGTATGCCGTCACTGTCAATATTGAAACTGCCAGGGACGACGAAGGGATCCTTCTTAGGCACTGGAACAATGCTGTAAGCAAAGACGAAGCTCAAAAGCTAGCCTCGACCATGGCAGATGTTTTGGCTTCTTTCATTGAGCATCCCAATCAGCTACTTGCCGACTTCAATCCCAGCAAGTCAACAAAACCGGCTATTGTTGACGACACCAATGATGGAAATCTAGCATACCTAGCTCACCGGGGATCAAAATCAACTGCCCCACAGTTGGAGGTTAACCATGGCACTGGCGCACCTCTTAACACTGAACAGTTGCTCAACAACAATGCTGAACTACGAAAGGTCGTTGATACTTGCGTTCAAGACATAATACAAAAAATGATTGAATCTGGACAGTTAACTACCAAAAATACCGACGACGTATTACTAAATTCTTCCCAAATGCCGGCTCGAAACATACTGGAGGATCCAAGGAACTTCGGCTTCGATAATTCTCTTCATTCTGAGCATGGGCGAGAGATGAACCTCGAGACGGCTACCCCTTCCGAAAGTTACCAGAATTCGGACTACAATCCTAAGAATGACGTTGACCGGACATCAATGGCAACCCATATTAAAAAAAGAGGTCGTTCCGCTCATGTTGAAAAGAAACTTCTCGCTCTTTGGAGCTCCATGTTGGAGATAGAGGAGGACTCTATCTCTGGTGAAGACAGCTTCTTTGAGCTAGGTGGAGACAGTCTAACAGCAATGAGGCTCGTAGGGGCCGCTCGTGATGAGGGTTTATCGCTCACAGTAGCGGATGTGTTCCGTAGCCCTGTTTTTGAGGACATGGTTGCTATTATCCGTGTGGCCAGCATGATGAACACATACATCGACGGCGACGATATGGACGACTTCAAGGCACAAAGTCAGGCTATCAGGTCAGCAGCCACTAGTGAACTCTACCAGAGATTCTCCCTTGTCAAGGCACCTAACATTGATGCATTCTTGCAAAACAATATCATCCCCAAGGTGGGTGTATTCAAGGGTGGAATGGCGGATGTGCTTCCCGTCACCGATTTCCAGGCTCTCGCCATTACTGGGTCTCTTTTAGAGTCCAGGTGGATGCTTAATTATTTCTTCCTCGACGGCCATGGAGTTATAGATCTCCGAAGACTAAAGAGAAGCTTCATCCGTCTCGTTCATTCAATTGATATCCTCCGAACTGTCTTTCTTCCTAGTGGGGAACGCTTTCTCCAAATTGTACTTCGAAAAATGCGTCCCGATTTCTTTGTTTACGAAACCGAATCCACCCTCGATGAATTCACTAATATGTTGCGGCAACGGGATCGTGAGCAGGGTCCTCGTCTCGGGGAAGCCTTTGTTAACTTCACAGTAGTGAAGGAAAAAGACAGCGATCATCACCGTATTATCATCCGGTTATCGCATGCTCAATATGACGGTGTCTGCATGCCAAAAATCCTAAGCGCCATTCAAGCGGGCTATGAAGATGAACCACTTCCTGCCATGTCATCCTTTGCGAGCTACGTCCGCGCAAGTGCCGCGACCATTGGATCGGATCACTACCAACATTGGAAAACTCTCCTCAAGGGATCAAAGATGACTGAAATTGTTAGGCGAGAAGGGCCAAATTATCGCCGATCCGCCGGCGCAACAAACCAGCTTAAGCAGACCATATTACTACCATCCATTGCTCATGGAAATATAACCACCGCCACCGTCATTAAAGCCGCTTGGGCCATGGTCCTGGCACAGCTCTCCGGGAGCCCCGACGTTGTATTTGGACACACCATCAGTGGCCGCAACGCAACGATTCCTGGCGTCGAAAGCACAGTTGGACCTTGCCTCAATATCATCCCAGTCAGGGTACAATTCGGTGAATTCTGGACCGCCTTGGACCTTCTTCGCTTCGTTCAAGATCAACAAGTAACGAACATGGCCTATGAAGCGCTGGGTTTCAGGGAAATTACAAAGCATTGCACCGAATGGCCCGACTGGACCAATTTCACTACAGTTGTCCAGCACCAAAATGCTGGTATCACAAGTGAGATGACCTTGGGTAGGAATACCTATACGGTCGGCGCGGCTGGTACCCAGGAGGACTTTGCCGATTTCTCTGTTCTCTCTACTCTCTCAGAAAATGATAAATGTGAGATTGCTCTCGGCTTCTCGCTTAACAGCTCCATCACGCCTCTTTTCGCACAGAAAGTTTTGAACATGCTGTGTAACACGATCTCCAACTTTATGGCAGATACAAGCATGGCTCTGCTTTCTCCTCAGCAGATCTCAAAAATGCCCCCTCAAACAATAGACGAGACTGGAAGAGCGGATGACAGCTACTTCCTCTCCTCGCAACTACAGGACCTTACCCAAGCGGAAATCCTTGTGCTTTCAGATATCCTTAGCCGCGCATGGCGACAAGTTCTTGGAGAAGAGAACACGGCTAGCTTAAATCTTGAATCATCTTTCTTCGATCTTAATGGTGACATTATGGGCCTCGCACAGGTGGCTTGGCTCCTTGAGCAAGAGGGATTCAAGGTTAGAGTTGAAGATCTCATCGATCATCCAACAATGCTTGGTCAAATGGCAACTATATGTTCTCAAAAGTCCTTGGAGAAAGAAAAAGTCATCGAAGCATCCTCGTCTCAGACATCGATTGAGGAAGTATACGAAACCATCGTCCATCCAAAATCGGAGAAAAACTCTTGGTTCAAAGCATTGGGCATGGCAAGACGAATGGTGAAACGCAATACTCGTCCATCTTAATAACCATCATGAACCTGATCTAACACATTTATGTATTGGATTTTTGCTGCCAATCCGGCTTCCGTTTGTAGTCTCTATTACCTGTGATTGTATATCCTGCACTCGTTTATGTTTTTATTTGTATATAGAATCGTTGTTATTTCTCCCTTTGATCGTTGAAGCGTGTTGCTAATTAACTAGCGCTTTTCTAAATTTGTTAAATATAGATATCTTATATCTTAGACCTTCTCAATAAAATTTTATAGTGTCAGAATGATTATTACCTCATAATCTTACTCTTACTCTCTTACTCTCTATTCAAACATCTAAGTCTCTAACTCCTCTTAGCCTATGGCCTTTACCTTTTCTTCCTCATGTCCTATAGCTATTACCCTTCTCTACCTCTTTCTTCTTAATTGTTGTCTCCCTTCCCTACCTCTCTACTTTCGTACCTCTACCTCTACCTTCTTGTCTTTCTGCCTCTACCTCTATTTTTTACCTTCTACATTTTTACCTTCTTACCTTTCTACCTCTGCCTCTACCTCTCTACCTTCTTACCTCTCTACCTTCTTACCTCTCTACCTTCTTATTCTGCCTCTACCTCTTTGGTTATTACCTATAGAAGTTTAGATAAAGGGGATAAAGAAAGGAAAATTTTAATAAAGAAAAGTAAATAAAGAAGAGTAAGAGGGAGGCTCTATCTGAGGTAGACTCTATATAGAGAAGGAAATTTATATAGAAAGAATCAACGTAACGGTTCTACTCTATATATTCTACGTAGAATCTCGGAAGAATAGTTGTCCGGCTATAAAAAACCACGGGGGGGGGGCAAATATTTCACGTGATATAAATATGGCCCGGGGGGCTGATGACATCACTCGTGTCGAGGACATGTATAAAATGTTGATGGGAAGAAACGAAACAATAAAATGACCATATGCAGGTGTTTTATTAAATCGTCCTATTCAAATTCAGACTAGCCACAAATAGTTAACCCCCGAGATGACTGGAAACTCAAATGTAGGCAGTCGTGGGGTTTACGAAAGCAATGAGCAACGGAACTATACTCGGTCTGAAATTGAAAGCGCTCGTCGAAACAGGGAAAACCCGCCCGATTCAAACAGACGAGGCAGCGCGCATGGAAGGGAACAAAAGTCGAGGGGTAAACATTCCCCCACAGATGAAGAGCTGTCTAAGATGGATCCAACCGCTCCGGTATATATAGAACCACTTATGAAAGAACCCAACCACAACTAGTTCTAACAGTCAGCCGAAATTAGGCAAAGATGCACGGACACAAGCCTTCCCGTGGCGCCCAAGTTGATGCTGATCTCAAGAGAGAGGATGAAGAAAGAATGAGGCAGAAGCGAGGATTGTAAGGCGAGGAAGGCTACGGCTAGCTAGCTCAGAACAGAAGAAAATCAGGCGTTGTTGAAATAATATATTTGTATATTCTTTTAGCACGTGGCTGGCAACCACACTTCAGATATCTGCAAGGCCAAGCAATCTCGAAAGATTAGGATGAGTTATCTTGCTCCCAAGCTGTCTACTCCATCTCGATCGTTCCCGGGGGTTTACTCGTCACATCGTACAGCACGCGACAGACGCCATTAACCTCGTTGACGATCCTGCTGCTAACCTTTTTAAGGAATTTTCCGTCAAATGGATACCAGTCCGCAGTCATGAAATCAGTGGTCTCGACTGCTCGAAGGGCGATTACTTGCTCGTGCGTGCGTTTGTCGCCCATGACTCCGACAGCCTTGACGGGAAGAAGCGCAGCAAATGCTTGGCTTATCTCGCGATATAGCCCGGCAGCTTTAATTTCATCGATGAAGATTGAGTCAGCTTCCCGGGCTATGCGTATTTGTTCGGGGGTGACTTCTCCTAGGATACGGATTGCGATTCCAGGCCCAGGGAAGGGATGGCGCCACACGAGATCCTCGGGAATGCCAAGATTAGTTCCTAGGACACGAACCTCGTCCTTGAAGAGTTCACGGAGAGGCTCGATAAGTTTCAGGTGCATTCCCTTTAATAGACCGCCAACGTTGTGATGGGTTTTGATCGTAGCACTAGGGCCTTTGAAGGAAATGCTCTCAATCACATCAGGATAGAGAGTCCCCTGAAGAAGCCATTCAATCTTATCTCCTTCCTTGAAGCCTGCAGACTTCTCCACAAGAGTCTTTGCAGTGTCTTGGAAGATCTCGATAAAAGTATTCCCGATAATCTTCCTCTTCTGCTCCGGATCAATAACGCCTTTAAGACGGCCCAGGAATTTCTCACTAGCGTCAACAACGGTAAGATTGATCCCGAGATGCTGAGTGAGAGTTTCTCGAACTATTTCGGCTTCGTTAAGCCTCATCACACCATTATCAACAAGGACGGCATGAAAACGATCGCCAATGGCTTCCTTCATCAACTTGGCAGCGACAGTGGAGTCAACTCCACCGCTAACTGCACCGATGACCTGGCCCTGGTCTCCTACAAGCGCACGGATCCTTGCCAATTCTTTATCAACAAATTTGTCCATTGTCCACTCCTGCTTAGCACCGCAGATGCGGACAGCATAGTTCTCCAAAAGCTGTTTTCCGCATGCTGTATGGGTTACTTCCGCATGGAACTGGATGCCGAAGTATGGCTTTGATTGATGGGCAATGCCAGCGTAGGGGGCGCTCGGTGTGGTGGCAATGATTTCAAAGCCCTCAGGGAGCTGAGACAACTTATCTCCGTGTGACATCCACACTTCAATCTTGTCTCCAAGACCTTGGAACAAACGATCAATGTTGGCTTCACCCTTGTTCTCGTGTCGCTGGATGTTCAGGTATGCATGCCCGTATTCTTTCTTATCGCTGGCGGCAACATTTTTACCATGGTGCCACGCAAGCTCCTGTAAGCCATAACAGATACCGAGTATTGGGACACCCAGCTGAAACACAGCTGGATCAACGTGAGGGGCGTCATGGTCGTACACAGAGTATGGGCTCCCGGAGAGAATAACACCAGTGGGTTTCCATGAAAGATCCGCAATTTTCTGGGTACATGGTAGAAGTTCCGAGTAGATGTTGAGCTCGCGAAGACGTCTAGTAATTAAATGAGAGTATTGCGACCTATTTTCTCCGTATTCAGCGTCAAGGACAATCAATCCTCACGCATAAAACGAAAGTGACTTACCCAAAATCGAGGACAAGGATGGTATCAAAGGCCTTGTGAGGCTC
Source organism: Onygena corvina (assembly GCA_000812245.1). Taxonomy (NCBI): domain Eukaryota; kingdom Fungi; phylum Ascomycota; class Eurotiomycetes; order Onygenales; family Onygenaceae; genus Onygena; species Onygena corvina. The sequence continues at coordinate 195,589 of JWPT01000003.1, read as the reverse complement.
ATTGGCGACTTCAACAGCAGCCATTCTGTGCGTCTATATCAATCAACCACCGACAATCGCGTGAAAAACGAAAAGGCGAGTGCAATTGTCGCCGTGGCGGGAGTGTGATACCCCCCCGCGAAGAGAAAAAGAGAAGTGGGAAAAAGTTGAGACGAAGAAAGAAAAAATAGCAAAAACCGCGATAAGATAAGACATCTTGGCGGGGGTGGGCTTTTCCTATTCCGGCCTAGCGCGGCTGGACTTCAATCTGTAATTTTTTCTGGTTTTCTATCAACAGCAGCGAAACAAGAAGAAGAAGACGGGCCACTTAAGCTTAGATCTCTATAAAGTATACATCTGTATCTGCTGTACAGTCAAAATGGGAAAGCGGAAGCAATTGAAGGATGTGGAGATGAAAGATGGCGATGCGGGGGAAAGTAGCGATGAGGTGGGAGACGGCATCTATCCGCTATTGAAAGGCGTTGTCAACTAATTGGCATTGTAGGATCTCGATACTATCGATGTCGACTTTGAGTGGTTTGATCCGCAACCCGCCGTGGACTTTCACGGCCTCAAGGTTCTCTTACGGCAGCTCTTCGACTCGGATTCGCATCTTTTTGACTTGTCCGCTCTCTCCGATCTGATCTTATCTCAACCCTTGCTGGGGTCTACAGTGAAAGTGGACGGCAATGAGACAGATCCTTATGCCTTCTTAACAGTTCTTAACTTACAGCAGCACAAGGTTTGCTAGAGCTCGCTTTCCCTATCATTGGATGCAATCGGGACACGGTATAGGCAAGGCATACTGACAGATGGTCCTACCTCAGGACAAACCTGTAATCAGAGTACTGACAGACTACCTTCGAACCAAATCATCAACTCAGGGATGTGTTCCCCTGAATAAACTGCTATCTCAACCCGAAATTCCCGAGATTGGACTCATTCTCACCGAACGATTGATCAATGTACCAGCCCAGGTAGTCCCGCCTCTATATTCCATGCTTCTAGAGGAAATAGCATGGGCATTAGAGGAGAAGGAACCCTACAGCTTCACACATTACCTCATAATATCGAAGATATACCAAGAAGTTGCGTCGAAGCTAGACGAGGAGGACGACCCACCGCAGAAGAAGAAGAAGAAGGCTGGAAAGGAAAGCACAGAGACGTTCTACTTCCATCCTGAGGACGAGATATTACACAAACACGCCCTCTGTTATGACAATTATAACTACACACACGAAACCGAGGGCCAGTCTGACTCAAAAAGAGCATTCCAGGAACTAGGAATTCGCCCGCAGGGTCACTTGATCCTCATAGAAGCGTCAAAATTTGAGGCCGCGGTGGCCAATCTGAAGGAGTTCTTGAATCCCTCCTCGTGAGTGGACAACATACTGTATATCCAAAAAGGGGAAACCAAAGAAATATCAAAAACTTCTATTAAATACTGTTGAAAGTCAAGTAGTCAACTGGAAAAAGAGACCGAAATGTGAAGATAGGGTCTAAAACTTTCAACTTTGCCTCATTAGTAGGTGTTGATTATTCAACTGAAGGAATGTTGTTATCGTCCCTGCTCGTTACATCTACTTCCTTTGACTATTCCCACTCAGTTCCCTTAAGCCGCTGCATCAGATATTCAACCTCAACTATCTTTGTCATGGGAATAACGCTGTACTGTGAAGCCGTTAGCTTCAAAACTACCTTGCTCATACGAAAGGGGACCACAAACTTTGTACATGGAGATAACAGCCTCCACATCAAGCTTCGGTTTCCCCTCCTGGGGATTGGCAGGGTCTCTTCCATAAGTCTTCGCCTTCAAGCGCAGGCGATCCAGCACCATCTTCTCCACCTTGACATTGGTGATAGCTTCTTCGATGCCATCACGATCCTCGTTTTTTATCAGCCTCGCGAACTTCTCCGTCTCTGCCAAGAATTTCGACTCAGCAACGAATTTGCCAAAATGGATCCTGCGGGACAGAGCCTGTAGACAGCTCACGTCACAAGTAGCCGACGACCCATAGTTCTCCTGGGCTTCACCCCTATCTCTAGATTTACATTGTGAAGGGAGAATCTCGTTGATGTATCGTGACTTTATGACGTCGTTCACATTAACATCGTTTTCGTGAAGGATCTTTGGGTACTGAAGAGGCTGTAAGATGGGCGTTTCGAGGACTTCGGGGAAGAAAGGATATTCATCGGGGGATTGGTAGCGGCGGACACGGGATTGCAGGCGTTCATGCTCGCTGAGCACGTAGTCCATGAGACTTAGCTCACTTCCTGGGATTTTGACGGCCCCGGGTATGTAGATCCGCTTGTTAAGAGGGAATTGCGCTCTTTCGATGAGATGGAAGGTTATAGTGTCCTCAAGACGGCTATTTCCAAATATATAGAAATCAGTGAGAGCTTGGAGAAGGTAACGCATGGGACGGCGATTGAGTAGCTCACATTAGTTGAAAGCGAATGTTCTCCAGATCCAGAGCCTTGGAGGCATCCGACAAATCGATCGCAGCGTCCATATCGCTAGCACGAGTTGTTTTCTCTGCGTGCTGCGAGAGTTTGGCCAACACGGGCTTATAGATCCCACGATCTCCGCGTCGGCCTTGATAAGCTGTGGCGGTTGGGATCTGGAAGCAGGGCGACAGGGGTAGCAATAGCAGGAAGGTTAACTACCTAGGCAGTTCGCATGTAATAGCTATCGACCAGAAAAACGGCCGACTTAATTATGAGGTAGGCAAGGAGTTGTATGAGTCAAAGAAAGTGAAATGCTTTTTCCAATCGATTCTTTATCTTCTTTTTGGGGCTGAAAATACATATGCAATTTTCAATTTGGCCTGCAGCAAATCAGCATCAAGCAGCGGCATCAGAAGCAGGACCTCTCCCGTAGATGGTACCATCACACTAAGCCCTCGCACAGGACGGGTCGTATCTATCACCATGCTTCTTCTGCAAATTCTTACCGCAGGTCGCTTTACCCGCGTTACAGGACGGCCATCGCTACGGCTCCGAGACCTACCACCTGCTCTGAACTTATAGTATAGGCCAGACTTGTGCTCTCCTCTGTCTACTATCTCTGTGCTTCTGTCCCCTCTCCCTCGGCCGCCCTCGTCTCTCACGGCCCTGTCGTCTATCCTTTCTCTGCCTCGTCGTCTATCCCTTTCTCTGCCTCGTCGTCTATCCCTTTCTCTATCAACATCAACCTCGGCTCCATAATAAATTACCCAGCGTAACAATACTGTATCTGAGGGAGGCCGTTCTTGGCAAACGCTGCCCCAAAAACACCGAAAAACCAAAACATGAAATCAAAAGGCCGACGTCGCGCATAAGAACAGAGGAAGAGGGTAGCTACATGGCCGCCTAGCGAAGAGGCCGCAAACAGCGCAGAGTACCAAGGGACTGGATGCTGGTCTATGCTACCTCTTGGCCCAGGTCCTAAATACTTTCCTCCTCTAGACCACCTATCCGCGTTGACCCCATGGCGGCCAACACCACACCCCGGAGTCGCTCTCATTCCCGCGCTTCCCACTATGGAGCAGCAGATGAGGAAGGCTCTGTGCTGGGCACAGGGCTGACGGTAGGGCCCATTCTATATTCACCGCCCCTCTGTCTATCTGTTGATTGCTAATTTGCTCCAAAGTCCCGTCAGTTGGAGGCGTTTGGCCGCAAAGTGACCACCACCGCTACCCATCTCATAAACTCCACCACAGACCCTACAAATAATGCTCATTACCAGGCAGCCATGACTGGCATCCAGCGCGAGCTTCGGCGGCCCGGCACCCAGAGAAGGATATTTGCGTTTGCGCAAGCCACGCCCACCGAGCTCGTTCGATCCAAATTCTCTACCTCCGAAATTCAATATCGCGCCCTCTCCTCCGTTCCCGATGACCTCTTACAGAATCTCCCAGAGGACACGAGCACGTACTCCCTATTTCAAGGATATCAGGCTTCGATTCCAGAAGAGGACAGTGAACGCCGGAGGTCGCATCGAAGGCGGAGTTCACATGGCCAGAAACGCTTAGAAGACGTAGATAGAAATACCGGTGCTTTGCCTCCGACGGTTGGCTCCTTGAAACGGGACCGTGACTCGCTGACTCGTCGGTTGGAGATGATGGGTGTCCGGAAGAACATGTGCAGTGCCGAAATACACGAGATCGACAATAAAATAACAAATTTAAACAGAATGCGGAAGATTGTTCTGGACCGTCTTGCGGGATTCGAGATGGACGAGGCTGATTTGGAACACGAATGTGAGGAACCCCGGCGTTGGCATGGTACTGCTGGGCCAGGTAATGCTAACATTGTTAGTGGTGCAAATGGATAATAGGCTCGAAGACATGGAGGACGCCCTCGACGAAACCCCTGCGACCCCCGCTGCCGAAACTCTCAAGTCCAATGACACTCCTAGCTCACCTGTTGGAGATGGTGAGGGCGATTCGTCCTTCATGTCCGAATCGATATATGAAAAATTACCTTCGCCCAAGACTTGGAGGCACAAGACGTCCAGTATGTCACCCGCTATATCTTCTCTTTGTCGGATTTGGGTGGCAACTTACCTTTGCGTTTGACAGAGAAACGGTCTATGCCCGTTCTCCACGAACATTTTGAAGCAGGTTCGTTGATAAGAGAGTTACAGGCGCATAATGATATGATCGCAGCTTTGGATTTTGACGTTCCATTTGGAACAATGGTCAGCGCCGCATTAGACGATACAGTTCGAGTCTGGGATCTCAATCTGGGACGATGTATGGGGTTCCTGGAAGGCCACCATGCCTCCGTAAGATGTTTGCAGGTCGAGGACAACATTGTTGCCACGGGATCGATGGATGCTTCTATCCGTCTGTGGGATCTGAGTCGCGCCAAGTACGCACCGCGAGACCACCGCGGCGATAGAGACGAGGACGACGAGGATGCTCTCGGGTTTGAAGACCCGGCAGCAGCGCCTCCCACCCCTCCACCATCCAGCATGGACGAATGCCCTCTCTTTTGTCTCGAAGCGCATGTAGACGAAGTGACAGCGCTTCATTTACGCGGTGATACACTCATTTCAGGCTCCGCCGACAAAACGCTACGCCAGTGGGATCTGGTCAAGGGTCGATGCGTACAGACGTTAGACGTCCTTTGGGCGGCGGCGCAGGCATCGTCGACCATGGCGACGGGGGATGCCGCATGGAGGCCTACGGGCCGTCTACCTGATGCGTCGGCGGACTTCGTTGGTGCTTTGCAGTGTTTTGATGCTGCTCTCGCCTGTGGGACCGCTGACGGAATGGTCCGCCTATGGGACCTGCGCAGCGGCCAAGTCCATCGAAGTCTGGTTGGACACACAGGTCCTGTAACGTGCTTACAATTCGACGACGTGCATATCGTCACAGGCAGCATAGACCGAAGCATACGAGTGAGTCCTGACTTAATTTTTCCTACCTTGCCTTCCCTTCTCCATCTCTGCGACTATTCGGATGCTGAAACGTGATAGATATGGGATCTGCGAACGGGCACTATCCATGACGCTTATGCGTACGACCATCCTGTGACGAGCATGATGTTTGATACCCGGCGCATTGTCGCGGCAGCCGGCGAAGATGTCATCAAGGTCTACGACAAGACAGATGGTAGACACTGGGACTGCGGCTCAGGGGCTTCCGAGGACGACGGTCGTGCGCACAGCATCATAGAGCGGGTGCGAATAAAGGAGGGGTATTTAACGGAAGGCCGCAGGGACGGCACCATTGGGATCTGGAAATGCTGAAACATCGTAGCATTTTGTACCTGTTATTTATCAATCCATATACATTCTCTCTGTATGAATATGAAATAAAGCGGCGTCGATTTACACCTGCAGACTAAAAAGCAGCGTCTGCATGACGTGATCAAGTAAAGGCAGCGTGAGGAGTTTTGCAGCAAAAGAAGCCTCGCCGCTTTAAACCAACGTAGCGCTAGTCCGGATACGGCAATTAGAACAACAAAAGAAAACGCCAGGATAATGACAAAGATGAAGAAAGACAAGAGGACTCGGATACTGAAGACAAACCACTCAATCTGTCTGACACTTCTGCCTTCTTTTTTTACTTTGGTTTTTTTGATTGAAGGCTCCCTAAGCTTGGATTCATTGAAGTGGCTGGCCGCGTCTTTGCGTTCCCCTGGACAGCCCTCATTAATGATACCCTTCGACTGATATCGAGAACTATTTGCCTTCTCTTTCAAAGCTACTTTTTGTCTATTATATCCTAGGAACTTATTCTTTAATTGTGTTCCTTGTGTTTTGTCTATTGTCCTTCTTCTAATACCAAAGGCGCTTATTAAAAGTACTTCCTGAGAGACCTACACTTAGATTCTAAGACGTGCAGGACTAGAACACAACCTAGTCTCCTCACTTTGCTATAAAGAGGGGCCATTTGGCCACTATCGTGGGTTAGTTTAAGAAAAATTTATTCTGCAGAGAAAAGGGGGGGCTGGGGAGGACATATCAGTCGATGAATGACATCCAGACTGTCCTGCCATTCATAGCTTTTCTAGGAGCAGCCGGACGGACCCTACTAGGGTGGTTGGGTGGCGAGGATCAATAGGGTGAGACTCCGCCTATTCATCAAGGAGGCTGGTAAGTGTTGCTCCTCGTCCTCGGGGGTCCTTGGGGTATATAAGGAAGCTCAGCACCCTCCTGCAGGAACTTCTCTCCTGCTCTTCTTTCTTCAGGCCGAGATCGCGATTGAGTTACTGTCTTCGTTCAAGAATCGATCATCTTTCAACTCACCACTACACGCCTACTGCTACCAGATCACGATGGCTCCCGCAAATCGAAAATCTCTTCGTGACGCTTCTGACGCGCCCACTGCTTCCGGCCGTGCGTCTCTTCCCCGTAGCCGTCAACAAGCCACCCCTTTTACCGCCAACGACGCGGCAAATCCCTATCTCCCAAGCATTGACACTCACCAATCTTTCTCCTACGGCTCAACCAATACGCCAGTGCTTCCTCGCCAACTCGGTGTCAACGCCTTTGCCAACGTTGACGATGTAGCTGCCACTCTTGATGCTGACATCCGCGCCCCCATCACCGAGTCAGCTGGCTTCAGGCAGATCGAAGAGGAAGCTCGCAACAGCCCCGAGAAGCAACGAGTCACCCGAGGCCAGCGCCGTGCTGGTAGCGTTTTCAGCTCCAGAGACAGTGTTTCCCCTTCCCGTGCAGCCAGACGAGAGAGCACTCCAGAAATTCAGCCGATGGGCTCCTTGCGTGAGGCATCAGGCGAACCCGATGAGCGCTTCGATCAACTTGCAGACGCTATCGAGAGATCCAGCATCAGTTGGGACACAGAGCGTCATCTACTCGCCAGCGAACAGCAACCCCATCCCTTCCGCAGCCAACCTCAAGCACAAGGCGCCGGCAGAATCTCCCTAGGATGGCCTCGCTCCCGCCCAACCCATCAGCAGCAAGCCGCCATGTCTCCTTCTCCTCGTCCAAGCACCAGCAGCATTTCGGCCGGCTGGCCACAGCCAGGCCCAGCACCAGCCGCTAGATTCTCGCCACAGCCGATGCTAGGATCAGCAGCCAGAATCTCACCACACAGCCAACGTGCCCCTGTCGGTATTTTGCAGCCAGCATTCACACAGCCGCCCGTACGAGGGATACGTCCTACAGCTGCATCTGCTCCTCTTCGAGAGGACGCAAGTTCTGACAACGAGCAGCAACCACATACACCTAAGTCAGAACATACTCCAGCCACTTCCCGCCCATCCACTCCTGCTCTGGACGTTGATACCGCCACCTTCACCACCTTTTTCCAGCACTTCCGCCTGCCATCCGGCATTCATTTCGGCGGATATTCCCACCTCATCACAGTGCTGCTCACCCTCATGGTCGCCTTTTGCGCCTACGTCGTTAGAGACGACATCAGGACTATCACAAAGTCCATCCACTTACCATTCTCGAAATGCACTGGTCCTTGTGTAGCGCCCATGCACAGCAACTACACCGACTCCCTAGACCGTATGCTGACAGCTGTGGATACCCGCCTTACAACCGTCGAGGACGACCTCGTCTCCATCAAGCAAGACCTAGACAGCCGTCCTGCCGTCCCCGTCGACCCCCTAGAGCCTCGACGACCCAACTACTTCTCTCTCGGCATGGGCGCCCTGGTAGACCCTTACCTCACCTCACCTACCAGATTATCCACGGGCACCCTCGCGGAACGCTTCCGCCGGTATGCGGCCGGCATCCGCCCAGGCCCTGCCCCCATCGCGGCCCTCACGCCCTGGGACGAGGTGGGAGACTGTTGGTGCGCGGCCACCACCAACGGAAAAGCACAGCTGGCTGTGCTGCTTGGCCGTCCGATCATCCCGGACGAGGTGATCATCGAACACCTCCCGAGCCAGGCGACGCTTGACCCTGGCTCGGCGCCCCAGTCAATGGAGTTATGGGCAGAGTACAAGCTCTACCCGCGCGTCGTTAGGAGTGGTGGCTCTGAGGCGACCTCAGAGCCACCTGCCGACACAGGCCCGACCGGTGACGGCCTGCTGAGGAGCTCACTCCTCAGTTCAATGGAGGGCGCCTTTCCAGGCGACCCTCCAGCGGCTTACTCCAACGACGACGCGTTGGGTCCGGCCTTCTTCCGCGTCGGCACGTGGATGTACGACATCCACGCAACACATCACATCCAGCGGTTCAAGCTGGGTGTGGTGGTCAATGTGCCGGGCGCGGGGGTCGAGAGAGTCGTTGTGCGAGCCACCTCCAACTGGGGCGGCCGATTTAATACGTGTTTTTACCGGGTGCGCCTGCACGGCCAGGCCTTGTGATGGCCCTGGGACTAGATATTCCATGAGATAGTAGCGAATCAATACCGTTGTCTGCCGCCATATCATCCTCGTCGCTTTTGATATCATCTGTGTAGTCCTTACTTGTAACTTTGTAGAGTAGGCCGAAAGTGTTAGACGTTGTTGAGGGAGCGAGCGTGCTATGGTGCAGCGTCGTCGAGGCGAGAAAGGGGTCGCGCCCATCCATCCGCAAGCGACCGCGAACATTCCTGGACACATCGACGACCATGGTCCGTCAATCGGACATGTCATATCCCAGAACCGCTCTGGATATGCCCTTCGACCAGGATCATGGTTGTGTATTAGGTTTCCGCTTGAGCATCCGAACGTCTAACTGGGGAACTATGAGTCTACACGCCGGGAGATACTGCTGCCCAAGGGTGCCGTGCACAACCCAGAAGACTCTGACAAAGGCTATCTAGCAGCAGGACGCGCTGATTAAGTGCTCGAAGGCAGACGCCAGGCAACAGACGCATTGACGCCGTTAGGGAGGACCTATCTTGAAAGGAGGCGTAAGAAAGGTCGTCCAGAAGCACCGTATGTACAAAGGAACCTCTCTGCGTAGACACCTGGGAGGTCTCCGGTCTTACTTTGTAGGCCCGCGAGGTGCCTGAGGACTGACTTCAACGTCCCGGGTCTGCGGCGCCAGGGGCGAATGCACAACATGGGCGCGACGGCCAGGGGTCGTCGTCGGCAGCCCGAACAGTCTACTCCGTCCAGCGGGCGAGGCGGTGTAGGGTCCAGCGTCCCCTCCACGGATTCCCCCGCCGGCCGTTGTCTCCAGGCTCGTCGCCGGCGTGTGCTCCGTTCTATATTTAAGTGTCGAACAGCGGAAAAGGGGCAGGCTTGGCGCGGCGTCTGATATCACATTTCTCCCTTCGCCCTTGAGACCGCGGACAACCCTCGACCGGCCAGCCTGCGTCCTTCTTTTCTTCTTTCTTTTCTTCTCTTTTCTTCTCTCGCTGGCAGCAAACCCGCCGTCCTTCCACCGTCCTTCCGTCGGACACGCCTCGTTCTGTCCTATGCGCCGAGTCGAACGTCGTGGCTGCTCACCGTGACGGGCCTGGCCTCCTGCATCTCGCACCTCACAGACCAACCGCGATACAGACAGATAGCTAGAGAGAGAGAGAGAGAGAGAGAGAGCGACAGAGACTGGCAGACAGACAGAGGATGGCCCAATCCCCCCCGGGCTCGCCCTCGCTCGCTGCCTACAACCGTCCCCTGAGCCTCATCATGCGCCCGCCGCGGAGCAACTCCCGCATGAGCGTCGGCAGCACCAGCAAGCACTGTGGCAGCGGCGTCTCGGACGACGACGCCAGGACGGCCGTCAAAGTCGGTCAGTAGTGCCTCCGTCGACACCAGTGTCACCGTCCCGTCCCGTCACATATATTGGCTGTGTCTCGAATGCATGTTCTCTTGTCCTAACCGGCCCTCCCTGCAGTCGTCCGCGTGCGGCCTCCCCTCCAGCAGACCGACCCGGGCTTCGACCTGATCCCCCAGCGCTTCCAGCGCCCGACCGTCCATGTCACCTCGTCCACCAGTCTGGCCATCGATGCTCCCCAGGGCCGCAAGCTGTTCGTCTTCGACCGTGTCTTCGGCGAGTCCGTCGACCAGGAGGGCATCTGGGACTATCTCCACGACAGCGTCAACTCCTTCGTCCAGGGCTACAACGTCAGCATCCTCGCCTACGGCCAGTCCGGCGCCGGCAAGTCTTACACCATGGGCACCTCGGGGCCCTCTGAGCAGGGTGACCCCAAGGCAATGGGCAGGTTTTATTCTTTCTTTCCCTCTTGATATAGTCTAACGCCGTATAGGGATCGTGCCGAGGGCGGCGCACATGCTGTTTGAGAAACTCACCGGCTCGCCGCCTGCAACTCACAGCCGGACGGTCTCGGGCTCGACCGTCAGCGGGCTCAGGACGCCCCAGAGATACTCCAACTCCTCTGCTCTGCCTACCCTGGCCGCCCGTGGGCCGACCGAGAAGAGCTGGCAGATGCGCGCCACCTACGTCGAGGTATTCTCCTTCATGTCCCATTTATGCATAGTAACTCGTTCTGACGCCAGTAGATATACAATGAGCAGCTGCGGGATCTGCTGCTGCCCGAGACTACCCCCCCCTCGGAGCGGAACACCGTCACCATCCGCGAAGACACCAAGGGCCGCATCATCCTGACCGGCCTGCACCAGGTCTCCATCAACTCCGTCGAGGACCTCATCAATGCCCTCAACTTCGGCTCCGCCATCCGCCAGACCGACTCCACCGCCATCAACGCCAAATCCTCTCGCTCCCACGCCGTCTTTAGCATCAATCTCATCCAGCGCAAGGAAGGGTCCGCCCTACCCCCATCCGCCCAGGAAAAGCGTTTCTCCATGCCCGTCGAGTCTCCCTCCGCCGGAGACCAGATCACCGTGGACAGCAAGCTGCACTTCGTCGACCTCGCCGGCAGCGAACGTCTCAAGAACACCGGGGCTTCTGGCGAACGGGCCAAGGAGGGCATCTCCATCAACGCCGGCCTCGCCAGTCTCGGCAAAGTCATCTCCCAGCTCTCCTCTCGCCAGCAAGGCTCGCACGTCTCCTACCGCGACTCGAAGCTCACCCGCCTCCTGCAGGACTCCCTCGGCGGCAACGCAATCACCTACATGATTGCCTGCGTCACCCCGCCCGAGTTCCACTTGTCCGAGACCCTCAACACCGTCCAGTATGCCCAGCGCGCCCGCGCCATACAGAGCAAACCACGCATCCAGCATGTCACAGACGAGAGCGACAAGCAGGCCGTCATCGAACGGCTCAAGTCCGAGGTCGCCTTTCTCCGCCAGCAGATCCGCAACTCCGACGGCGGCGACCGTGATCATGCCCACGCCCGCCGTACCACCACGCCCCAGGAGCGTTCAGACCGCCAGAACGAGCGCGAGATCGAGCTGCAGAACCACCTGCTCGACGTGCAGGAGAGCTACACGGCCCTCAGCCAGCGTCACGCCAAGCTCATATCCGAGCTCACCAAGGCGTCCTCCACCGAAGAGCATTCTGACGACAGCGCCACGGGCGAGTCCTCCATGGAGCGTCTGAAACGATCCCACTCTTTTGCCGAGTCGGTCGAGCAGGTCGTCCTCGAGTACGAGAAGACCATCCAGTCCCTCGAGTCGTCTCTCGCGCACACCCGCTCCTCCCTCGCCAGCACGGAGAGTAGTCTGCTCGAGCGAGAGACTAAATGCGCTTACATCGAGACCGTCAACGGCCAGCTCCAGGCCCGCATGCAGAAGATCATGGACCGCGAGGCTAACACCGAGAGCTACCTGCACGATCTCGAGTCGAAGCTAGATGGGCACGCGACCGGTGCGGAGAAGAACGCTGCCATCGTAGCCGAGCTGAGAAAGGAGCTGAACCGTGCCCGTGAGAACGAGGCTAGCTGCGAAGACTACATCTCGACGCTGGAAGAGAGACTGGCGGAAGCCGATCAGGACATGGAACTCATGCAGTCCGAGATGGACAGACTAGAACATGTCATCGATCGCCAGCGGAGTCTCGGCAAGCTCGATAACCTCTTATATGAGCTCGATCATGCTCAGAACGGTACCAACACCAACAGCACCAAGGTGAGCGTAAACACCAGCGAGCATCTCCGAAAGCCTCCCGCGTGGCCCAAGAAGACACGCCCGAGGACTCACTCGCTTGACGTCCTAACCGAGGCGGTTGAGACCGCTATCCCAGAGTCCGATGACGACCTTGTCGAGGGCTCGACTCCCTCTTCTATCCAGGAGGAGACTGCCCTCGACCTCGAGAGGGATGATGCCGGCCTCGCTGCTCTTGAAAGGGCCACTCCCACTACGCCTAATTTCTCTCGTGGGACCCGAGAGGTCTGCGAGCGGGATGATGAAGACGACGAAGTAGAAGATGAATACATTCCCAGTGCCGCCCAGTCACAGTTTGTAGCCGAGAAGCTCGAGACAGTCACTCAGGAACTGTTCGATCTCCGCATCCAGCATGACCACTCCATGAACGAATACTCTCTGCTCAACACAAAGTACCAGGAAGCCCTCCGCGCTATAGCTGGGCTTCAGGACAAGATTGATGATTCTGCACATTCCGGCCACCCGCAACCGGTTGTCCCTTTTTTAGATACCAAGCTTGCACAACAACAGGGTCATCCAACCGTCAACGGCGATGGAGAACATCGTCCATCCTCTCACTCGCTGTCCTCGGAGTTATCCTCGGCAGAGCAAGTGAGCTCGTTGCCCACTACTTCGGAAAGGACAGCCAAATCCGTCCAACCGTCTGCGTCCGATGATAACGACGTCGAGGGCGAGGCCATGAAGAAAATAATCACTGAACACCAGGAGGCCATGGCAGCCGTAACAATGAAGTACAGCGAGCTCCAGATGGAACACGACGACAGCCTCACGCTGGTAGAATCTCTCAAGGACGAAATCACCAAATACAAGAACGCAGCAGCCTCTTCGCCGCCTCATACCCCCAACGTCATCCGCCGCATGACCAGTCAGAACATGGCTACCGTTGATCGAGCCCATCGCAACCTGTCCGCCCTTCGTATCCAGGCCGCCGAGGAATTTGAGTCGCGACCAGACACCCTCCAGAGCTTCGACCAAAAGATCGAGTCTGCGCTCCGCGAGCTGGGTTCGCGCATGGAACGCATCCAGGCCCTCGAGCTCGAAAACAAGAACGTCAAGAAGGAAATGGAAACCAAGTCCACCATCATTTCGGGCCTCACGCGCGAGAGATCAAGTCTCCAGGCCGTCTCGCCCGTCGACATGACTGTTGTTTCGCAGATGAGAGACCAGATCGTCAGCGCCGAGAAGCAGATGGCCGAGATGCGCGAGTCGTACGATGCCAGGGAACAGGAGTTGGCTGATGAGATCAAGTCCATCAACGCGCTAGTCGAGGAGCACAAGGCAGAACTCGAAACAAGGCAACAGGAGATCGAAACACACAAGGCAGCTACCGCGGAGTGGCAGGATAAACATCGCCTCGTTGCCGAGGAGCTGGTCGTCTTGAAGGATCGTCTGAAGGCTTCGGAGAAGCAAGTCCAGGCCAACCTCGCTGCATTGGACGCTAACTTTGACGCGATGCGCAAGGAGAGAGAGCTTATTGAAGGAAGTGAGAGGTCTGCGAGTGATCTTGCTGCCGACGCGGATGCCCTAAAGGAAGAGAGATCCAGGCACCAGGGGCTGGTCGACGGGCTCAAGCGTGAGATCGACGAGCACAAGGCGACCATCGGTGTGCATCTGGCTAGAATCTCAAAACTTGAAAGCGAGCATTCGGATTCCCGCGCCGCTCTCGACGACAAGACTGGCGTTGATAGCGAAGAGTTGGCGTCGCTTAAGAACCGCGTTACCGAACTCTCCAGAGACATCGAGGTTCACAAGTCCACGGTGGAGGCCCAACAGCATCAGCTCGAGGCTCTGCAGGCCGCACACCAGCGAGAGCTTACGGAGCTAGAGACCAAAACAAAAGCGGCCGTCGAAGCACAGTTTCAGTCTCATTTAGCTGAAAAGGCCGCCGCCCAAGAATCGGTGCTCGAGGAGCTCCGGGCTGAAATCACCAGGTCCAAGGACGAGTCGTCCCAGATCCTCAAGACAATTACCTCCCTTCTAAAGATGCAGGAGCCCGTAACCTCCTTCACGTTACAGGATCATCTCCAGGATGTTCTCTCGCAGAAAGACCAATATGCGGATAAATACATCTCTCTCATGGACACGAACGAGGATCTAACCCGTCGAATTGACGAGAAACATAGCGCCCATTCCACGCTTGAAAAGCAGGTCGTTGAGCTTACCAACAAGGCCAACCAGCATGAAATGAAGGTCAACGAGCTTGCCCTTCTGGTAGCTACACATGAAGAGGCGATTTCAGCCAAGGACGCCACGATCGAAGAAATCAAGGCAGAGAAAGAGAAGAGCGTTCGTCTGGTTGAAGAGCTTGAAGAACAGATTACCTCCTCTTTCGACCAGCATCATAATCGGTTATCTGTCATTCAGGCTGAGAAGAGCCTCGCGCTGGAGGAAGCAAATGCTAAGATCGCTGTTCATGATAAGGAGATCGAGTCCTATCGTGCTCGCATTGAGCAGCTTGAGGTGAGCACCTTAGTACCAACCAGTTAAAATAAAGATCATAGACAGTTTTACTAACTCATATCAGTCGCAAACACGCCCTATCTCTCCCGAAACGACCCACGTCGTTGACCGCTCAAGCACCATGTCCACCAACCTTCGCAAGAGCTCATCCGCAGCCTCCCTGCCCTCACCACCACCCGCAATTCCCCTCCCACCGCTCCCTAACATCGCCGCCGCTGCTAACCCAGCCAGCATCTCCCCTCCTTCCTCGCGTCACCAGAGCAAGGAGCTGGTCACCAACCAGTTCGTTGTTGAAGACCAAGAAGCCCGCATCCGCACCATTGAGAAACATCTTCACGCCGAGAAACAACTCACTGCCACTCTCGAAGAGGCGCTTGGCGATTTAGAAGCCCAAAGCAACAAGGTTAAATCGGACATGGAAAACTGGAAAAAGAAGGCCTGGCATCTCGAAGAAGAAGTAAGCACGCTCCGGTCTGAGCGAAACTCCGCCCGCTTATCACTTCAGGCCGTTGAGGAGGAGCGAAGCGCAAGGCGGGAGGCCGAGGCCGCCCGAGCCCATTTGGAAGAGAAGATGAATGCCATTAGTAGGAAGAAAAAGAAAAGCACTCTCAACTGCTTCTAGACTTCCTTCTGGTCTCTTTCACACCTCATTGTTCCATCTGTACTTATACCATCCACCCACCATCCACCCCCTGCTACGTCTTTACTCTTCTCTTCATGACGCCATTTACGAATCTTGTGATCTCCTCAAACCTCGACTCGGGTATGAGTTGGCTATTCCTTTTTTGTCAGTCGTCATCTATATCGACACAGTTTGGCGATCTCTTCTCGTTTTTCCACGCTATTATTTTCTCATTGGATCGCTTCTCCTAAGTCCTTTGTTTCCTTAACTCTTTTTCTCTGATATCCCCTATCGTCTCCCAATACTTTCTGATCCACGTTGTTCTTCCATTCCCATTCGCATCCCATTCTCGAATTGTGTATAAATCATTCTTACACTACTCCTTGCCTTACGCTGCGCATTAGATGTAAGTGGCTTGATCCGCTCCACCAGTTTTAAAACGAGAAACCTTTGGTCTGCCTCTATTACTACTTTCTAACATTCTGGACCTGTTCTTCTTCGGAAACTACCCTTGTTTCTTATATAACTTCCATTCTCTTTCCATCAACCCATTTTACTCCGTTTCTCCTTAGAATGACCATGCGGCACGGCAGATTGACGAAGAAAGACTTAAAACTTCACTTATTGTCGTTTTCTAGCTCGCCTTATTCCTCTATCCCATTAAATATAATTCGCGTTTCGTTATTTCTTTTTTAGTCTTCTCAGGTTTCAATTGCAGGTGGACTAGCCCGCACGTGACAAGACTTGATCGGCGCCCGGGCGGCGATAAGGAAATTGTGTCCAGTAAACATTGAAACTCCGCCATGTAGACATCTAGTTGAACAGTCCCAAAATGCCTCCCACTCGCTCCAATGACCCCTCATCTCTGCGGATGAATGGTGGCCGGAAAAGCCATAACATAATATTCATTCATCCAGATCTTGGGATCGGTGGTGCAGAGCGTTTGATCCTCGACGCTGCACTCTCTTTACAAGCCCTCGGCCACAGCATAACTATCTACACCTCGCACCGAGATAAAAGCCATTGCTTTGAGGAAGCTCGCGATGGAACGCTCGAGGTGCGCGTTCGCGGTGATAAGCTGTTTCCAGCGCACGTTAGAGGCCGATTCCACGTCCTAATGGCGATCCTCAGGCAGCTATGTCTGGTCTATTATCTCCCCAATAGCATAAATTCCAACAGCAATAAGCACGACATATTTGTCGTTGATCAAGTTCCAGCTTGTGTGCCAGTCCTTAGAGCACTAAGATATATAGGCAGCTGGGGATCTCCAATGAGGAAGAAGCAGCGGACATTGTTCTACTGTCATTTTCCGGACCAACTTCTTGCGCGCCGTGACGAGGGAGGACCGATTCTGAGCGCGCTAAAAAGGATATATCGATTTCCCTTTGACTGGTTTGAAGGCTGGGCCATGGATGCTGCGGACAGGATTGTGGTGAATTCTAGATTTACGAAGGAAGTGATGGAGACAGTGTTTGGGAACAGCCGGCGGGAGGTCCAGGTCGTCTATCCTTGCGTGGATACAATGGAAAAATCACTACTTGAGGTAAACAAGGTTGACGATGACGAGCTATGGGGTGGTTTAAAAATACTCTTAAGCATAAATCGATTTGAGAGAAAGAAGAATATTGAACTAGCTATCCGAGCCTACCACGCAGTTGCCCCGGGTGATAGGGTTGGGACTAGGTTGGTGATTGCAGGTAGGTCTGCACCAGCTTCTGGAACTGTTCGTTTTGATCTGCTATCATCTTATCATACTAATGAAGAACAGGCGGCTACGATAATCGGATAGCTGAAAACGTCGAGTATCATAAAGAATTAGACGCACTCGCATTGAGTCTAAATTTCGAGACGGCTACATCCCGTACCGTGGTTTCTGCCTTGTCGGTGCCAAACTCGATAGACGTTCTTTTCCTCCTCTCAGTACCCTCCGCATTCAAAAAAACGCTTCTATCATCCTCAAGCCTACTGTTATACACCCCGTCGTACGAACACTTCGGCATTGTCCCCGTCGAGGCCATGCACGCTGGTCTACCAGTCCTCGCAGATATTACTGGCGGTCCACTAGAAACTATCGTTGAAGGGAAGACTGGCTGGCTCAGGGCTTCCGGAGACTTATCTGGCTGGACAGAGGTGATCAAGCACGTTCTGCAGCGCATGACCTCGGCTGAACGTCTCGAAATGGCTATTTATGCGAAAGAGCGGGTTGAGAGGATGTTTTCTCTTCTTGCAATGGGCCAAAGGCTCCAAGACCAGATTGACGAAATGCTTCAAGCCGACGAACCTCCCTCGTTTATGCAATTTGAGGTATTCCTCACACTTGGCCTGATACTCGGTTTAATCTCAGGTTTGTTTTTCGGGCTGGCTTGTCTGGCCACTCGGTCTTGATTCGCGAGGTCGCCAACCATAAAACACAGCAATTAATAGACCAGCTACCTCCCGGCCCTGCATGCATCTCATCAATATTTTACATGGCTAAGAGGCATACTCAAGCCGCCCGGAGCTTGGGGTATGTACGGAGTATGTACGTACAGTACTGCAAACCCGCCTCTGAGGGTAGGGTCATGAGGGTAGGTTTAACGACGCGCAAAGCGAATACAATCTCACAGATGGCTAAGGTACCTAGTTAGGTAACTTTCTAACGCCCTCCGCGTTTAGCCAGGATATGACTGGGGTCAAGGATTCCCCACGCCCAAGAGAAATTTCGGTTAATCGATGCTTTCATGGGTATCTACGTATCCGTACATTGCTTATGAGCTGGTGGAGAAAAGCATCATTTCCGTGATCCAAAGCATTCAGGCAATAAGCAGACCCTTGTAAACTCCGCCAAGAGCAGCAACTACCAGCGATTCGGTACGGATCCCGCCTTTCATCCAGTTCTCGCCTAGTTATCATTCTCGGATTCGGGTATATTCCTTCTAGGATATTAGCTGGTATGCCACAGCAAAGCGTCTATTTTCCCACGC
Source organism: Onygena corvina (assembly GCA_000812245.1). Classification (NCBI taxonomy): domain Eukaryota; kingdom Fungi; phylum Ascomycota; class Eurotiomycetes; order Onygenales; family Onygenaceae; genus Onygena; species Onygena corvina. The sequence goes on along the minus strand of JWPT01000003.1, from coordinate 177,142 downwards.
ATTCAAGGATCGTTATCTGTGGGAATTGGGTTCAGTTCAGATGTCACCCTTACCAGCTTAGCCCTTGTCAGCAGGATCCTTACACCCAGTCCATGGTAACGTGCGGAGTAAGTAAGTACGCACATATGCGGCTTCTTTACCAGAACCTCGATCCTGAGGGCAATTTGGCCTTCTAGGGAATGTCGTGTCCGGTGTCCCGTAGTACACAAGCATGTCACCGCCGATACCTTCAGCGATGTCTAGAAACAGGAGCTAAGCTACGCTCCCCCAGGGCAGGCTTGATCGGCGGCGGAAGGCGGTGTCTCGCTCTCACATTATACTTTGGGGGGATTATGCTTCCTTCTCATGATGCAGATCGCTCCATTCCTGCCACTGCTTGGTGATACGTAAAAAGCAGTCAATTTGCTGGCCGGACCCAGAAGATAACATCGCTGCAACCCTTCGGCATCGGCATCTCAGGCTTTGGGCAATTTACATACGTGCTTACTTATGATGATCCAAGCTATACGAGCATGCCGAGCAGGGGATCTTGCCGAGTCCGACACAAGGACTGTCTTCTCGACCCAGTATAAGACCTTAAGGCACTGACCCGGGTTTGATATCGACACTGCGAGAACTCTTTTTTGTGACTTGAACCTGTCAAGGAACGTAGGGCCACCTATTCACACTTCTCCCATCATGGCTCCGGAACGACAGTCTCTACTCAGCAATGCTGGTTTCCTTGTGTCACTACTTGCACTTACCAGCCTTGTACCAGTGCATGCTGCCATCACTACTCCCCATCCGGATTACGCAAAACGTGCAGAGCATATCCTGAAGACCACACCGTTGATAGATGGTCACAATGACTTACCATATGCTCTCCGGAGAACTACTCACAATCAGATTTATAATGGCAAGACTCCATTCGAGACCGGCCTGAAAGGCCAAACCGATCTCCCTCGGCTGAGAAAGGGGCGACTGGGTGGACAGTTCTGGAGCGTGTATATTGGATGTCCATCTGATCCTAATACCCCGATTGACTTTCCAACGGTAGGTAAAAGGCTGAGCTTTGTTTAAAGAAACTGTATATTCTAACTGAATCCAAAGTATGCCACTAGAGATACGTTGGAGCAAATTGATGTGGCTAGACGACTTGCGGACAAGTATTCTAAGGATCTCATGTACTGCGACACTCCTGCTTGCGCGAAGAAGGCGTTTAGACAGGGCAAAATTGGCAGTTTCCTTGGTATTGAGGTAAGGTGGATATGGTTACTGCGGTTTCATACACTGGGATATCGATATTAATCATTTCCCTGGTTAGGGAGGACACCAAGTCGGCAACTCCATTGCGGCCTTGCGCCAGGCCTTTTATGCTGGAGCTCGCTATATGACCATCACCCACAATTGCGACAATGCCTGGGCTACGGCTGCGTCTACCGTCAGAGCAGGCAAACCCGACTTGGGTATGACCTCGTTCGGCCCTGAACTGATCAAGGAGATGAACCGCCTTGGCATGCTCGTCGACCTGTCCCATGTTTCTCATCAGACCATGAGAGACGTGCTCAAGGTCACCAAGGCACCAGTCATGTTCTCTCATTCATCTGCATACAGTGTCTCCAAACATCTTCGCAATGTCCCCGATGATGTCCTTAAGACCGTTGCCGAGAATAACGGCGTAGTTATGGTAACCTTTGTGCGCAGTTTTGTTAATGTCGATAACCCAGACTCGGTGACCATTGAAGACGTCGTCAAGCACATCTTTCACATCGCCAAGGTTGCTGGATGGGACCATGTTGGTCTTGGTGGCGACTATGATGGTACTGACGAGCTGCCAAAGGGCCTTGAGGTGAGCTAAGCGGGTATTTCTATCATAACAAGAAGCTTTGCTAATTGGTAAATAGGATGTGTCTAAGTACCCAGACCTGATCGCGAAGGTGCTCGAACACGGGGCGACCGACGAGCAAGTCCGCAAACTTGTAGGAGAGAACATCCTACGTGTCTGGACTGATACCGAGAAAGTTGCCAAGAGTATCCAGAAATCAGGGGCTCTCCCTGTTGAGGAGGTCTGGCAGGGCAGAAATTGGACTCAGTCGTTGGCCAAGAGATCGCCTGTGTTTATTCCTACTGAAGGACCAGCTAACATGGAATTTGGATGCGATTAGATGATGTCAACCCTATACGTGTGTCATAAATGTTCTCTTTTTGGTTGATTAGCGATATTCAATGAAACCAGGTAGTCTGAAAGTCAACATTGATTCTTTTACGGGGTATTTTATTTATTGTTATAGTAGAAAGCTCTTGCCTACAAGTATACATAAGGTATTGCCAAGCCATTTCTGGGTTATCAGTCATGTGACCACGTGTTTCCGCGCGCGGGCTTCTCGCGGCTCTTATCGCGAAACTTCGCCTTGAACTCGCAAAGTGGAAGGCTTATCGCTACGACTCACTCCCATATCGTTTATTTTTGGTCCTGTCGAGCTTTTTCTACATGAAAGAGCTACACTAGTACTTGGAAACCCATTTTGGATAAACCTATTGAAGTTGTGCTTGTTGAGCCAAGGTTAGGGGGTTGTTATTGTAGCGATTCAATCCCTTTGCAGCCGCGGCAATGGAAAAGGTCATCAGTCTTTTGAGCTCCTCTCCGGTAGCCTTGCCAAAGAAGCTTGCGTCTAGAAAGCGAGGATCACTTGAGAGCTCCCACGCCTTGTCTTCTGATAACCTAGATGAATATGAAGACTGCTTAAACAACTCAGCAAGCAAGAAACAGAGACGAAACTCCGCAATCAATCAGATAGCGCCGACTTCAAAACTCATCACACCTAGCAAATCCTTCAACTTAATACTCTCCGATATATCAGATTTTGACAACACTCCTGGGGTCAACGCCCTCAAGTCGAGGACTGCTCTGCTACAGACGCCGACATATGACGCCTGGAATATTGGTCTTGATGATCCTATTATCTGCTCTTCCTCGACACCCAACGATGCTAAAGAAGAAGCAGTAGCCAGAACCAGGCAGTCCGAGCTGATAATCATTGACGATGACGACGACGATGACGATATCTTAGACATACCGGATAACGATGGCGATAGTAATGACGATGATGTATCAGAGTTCCCACAACTACCGGTGACAAAGTCGTTCCTCTCTGACAGGGCATCACGGCTCTTAGAGCAAATTCGGAGTCGGAACGCCGAAAGGACAGCCTCTAGAACAGTCCCGAAAAACAAGAAGGGAAAACAAGATGTAGATATATCATTGGAAAACGATTTAATACCTCCAGGACCAGCAAGGAGGCCCACAAGCAGTCATGCTGAAAAAGCTGCCAAGTCTATTCAACGGCAAGCGGCAAAAGCACGGCGGGATAAAGAGAAGATGGAAGAAAAAGAAGAAAGGCGAAGAAAGAAAGAATTAAAGGAGAAACAGAAACAAATTGCCGCCGATATTGAGCAAGCCAATAAATCAAAGACAGACAAAACAATATCTACTGTTGAGATGATTGTTGACATGTCGTCGACCTTCAAGGATACTAGCATCGGGACCCAGGTTGAAGAGCATCTGCGGCAACTGAATGTACAGATGAACTTTACGTCTACCAAAGTTCCTGACATAGTATCTTGGAGCCGAAAGGTAACTGCCAAATACAACGCAGAGGCGGGGCATTGGGAACCATGCACGTTGGAGATCAAAGCTGAGCCACACATTCTATGTTTCTTGACATCAGAGCGCTTTGTGGAGTTAGCCACAGCACCCTCCGACGCCGTGACGGTGCAATCCCATGTCAAACAATTATCTGCGGCTTACCCGAACCGCAAGCCAATCTATATGATAGAAGGCCTGGCAGCATGGATCCGCAAAAATAAAAACTCTAGGAACCGGTCATATCAGGCTGCCGTGCTGCAGCAGATTGATGCTAATCAGGATAATCAAATAGAACCATCAACTACAAAATCTAAACGAAAAAAGGCGGCAAAGAAACCAGACCTTCCTGGCATAGTGGACGAGGACGTCATTGAAGATGCTCTACTCGAACTTCAAGTGAGACACTCATGCCTGGTTCAGCATACTGTCACAGCAAGCGAAAGCGCCGAATGGATCAAAGTGTTGACCGAAAACATATCTACCATTCCTTATCGCCGAGAACTCATGAATAGCCATAATGCCTCATTTTGCATGGAGATTGGACAGGTTAAGTCCGGTGATGATGCCGGCGATGTCTATGTCAAGATGCTACAAGAGGTGACTCGTATCACTGCGCCGATAGCCTATGGAGTCACCAATCGGTATACCACTGTTGGCAAGCTAGTCAAGGCACTAGATAGCGGAGGTCATCTTCTTCTTGAGGACATTAAGGTATGCTCGAACATATATCTCAGCGAATGATAGCCCTAATGTTTTTTTTAATTCGATAGAAATGTGCAAACAAAAACGGCGCCTTGACGGATGCACGACTTGGCCCAGCAATCAGTCGACGATTATTCAATATCTTTACAAGTTTGGACCCAGCGATGCTGACATCTACTTAATAATATTATCTTTACTTCTTGTTATTAATGATAATGTTGGTATTGAGCACATCTTTTTAGGAAGTTTTTGGACCTATGTATATCCAAAAGGATTGGTTTAGCTGTGAATAAATTTCTAATTTAGTCCTAAACATGCACTGTGCACTGATCATGACATATTTCTGGGCATGAAAGCTACCTAACCGAGGTTTGTTCTATCAGATATTCGCTACAAAAAGAAAAAGTGCAGTTCCAATAATGAATAGTATAGTTATATATTCCGAAAAGACACTCGATATGCCGGTAAAAATTGCAGAAAACTGATTGACAATCGAAGATCGCAGAGCTTAGACGCCAGTTTCAGATGGGTGCATGCCTTTAAGCGCGTCAATCTTCAAACAATAACACTTCGCCTTTTCCATCCCCTCCATGCGAGCGTCCACAGCGTCACAGCGAAGCAACCGCTTAGCACACTTCCTATGGCCCAGTATCCAAAACACTTCCAGCCAAAACACTGTCCGCCTGAGCCGACACCAGCGTCATACTCGGCAGAGTATATAATGCCCGAAACACCTGCTCCGGGCGCCTGAACCATCGAGACAATAGCCCAATTGGTTCCAAAATTCTCAACTCCCCAAACCACTGAGATGATGATGGGTACAAGTGAGAAGCAAGCACCATATCCAAACCCTACAAGTGCGGTAGTTAGATGCAAGAGAGGCGGGAGGGTCACTAGTAAGGGTGAAGCGAGAAACAGGTAGCCAAGAGCAACGAGAAGACCGCTGGGAATGAGGAAAAGGAGACGTGAAAAAGAGACACGTTTGGTATCCTTCTTAGTCAGGGTTGGAGCAAAGTAATCGGATAAAGAGCCTGTGATGAGCCTAGCGAGGGTGGATGTGAGCGCTACTAAGCCTACGTGGGTGGAGGGAAGGCCTGCTGGGGGAGAAATGGCCGGCGGGGATGATGCTGGCGTTAAAGTGCTAATCAGAGTGCCGACCTTCGTTGGCGTAGCAAGTTAACAATGGAAAGGATAACATTTTCTGGAGGGAAAGCTTACATTATTCATATATGCCTCTCCAGGGCCAGAAATGAGAATGAAGCCAAGGGCAAGAAGCCACATGGTTTTATCATTAAGGAATAGCTTTGTCTCCTGGTTCAGGAGCCATTCTTTCTTCGCTTCATCATGACCGCGCACATCCCCATCGCTATTCCGGGTTTGTAAAGTTCCATATTGACCGTCACCCTCAGTCAATAGCCCGCTTCTTTCCAGTTCCTCGGCCCCGGCTTCGATCAGCTTGTCCTCGTCAACAACGTTCAATAAAAAGGTGCCGATAATTCCGACTGAAAAAGTGATGATGGCTAGGAATATAAAAAATTTGAAAACGTTCACATCGCCATGTACGATATCAACTCCAGTTCCATCTTTGTATGCGGTGCTGTCAGTTCCCTGGTAGACAAAGAACTTAACGAGCAAGCTATGCCACATGCCACTTAAGCCAAACGCAGCAATCGGGACCGATAGCATGATGCCCTTGTGCTTGCTGGTTGCATAATTCTTTGCACTCGTTGTTACCGCGGAGAAGTACATGCATCCCATTGCCGAGCCAAGAATCGCAAATGCGAAGACCATGACGCCGAACGGCCAGCCATGGCGACCTCCAGAACCGCCAATCGTGGAGTCTGGTGGAGGGCCAGAGCTGTATGTGAATGCCGCGAGCACGTATCCCAGTCCGAAAAGGATGGCGGAAATAAAGGAGACGACAGAAGGCCGAACTCTGTCACAGAGGTATCCGAACATAGGTGCGGTCAGGTACATAACCATTTCGGCCGTGACGGCTATCACATTGACGCGGAACTGAGTGTAGTGGAGACGGGTAAGAAGGAGTGGACCGTATAAGGAAAAGGCTGATATTCCTCCAGCCGAGAGCCTGTAGATGATTGTTAGTTGCTGGTCTGCGGCCTTGGACTACCGAGGCGTACTTACGTGCTGAGCACGCTGGAGGCGAAAGCAATAAGCCGAACGACGTCTTTCCTGGAGGAGTCATCATTACTCTCTATAGGCTCGTCATCCAGAACACTCTCATCGTCACCCGCAGGCTGGCCTGGGTGGTCGAGGTATCGCTCCGCCATCCTGGAGACCTCTCTTCTGATTATTTTTCTATAAGCAAGGGAAAGGGAGCTAGCAAAGAAGTTATATCTAGTTAGCTAATTCATATTGACCGAGTAATTATCGGATGTGCCTCCTGGTACGTTCAGGCTGGTATGACGATGGCGGTGGTGGTGATCATGCTGGTCACGATGGTCAAGCTGGGTGGCTGCGGAGGTTGAGGCCGCGATGCCCAGATGACGATGTGTGTTTAGCTTCAAAGCCACCAACCAGACGAGAATTCACGACATCCTCCCAGCGGCTATCCTTTGATTCCTATTCGCCCGTTGGTCCCAGAAGTGACTATTGGGTGGTAACCCGGTACTTTGGCTTGGGAAAATCGAGCGTCTGCGTGATCTAGTAGTTGGAAATTGGGAATGACCGGCAACACCTTGGATATTAAATGTACTGGGCAACTACAGAATATAGATCGGTGCGTATATCTAAAGAACAGGTGTGTAACAAGGAGATATAGCCGCGCAGAAAGTGTTTGTGTGGCGGTGGAGCTCCGTACGCCCACGGTCTCAAGGCCCCCTCAGGCTCTTTGCTCTTCTGGCATATGAGGGAAAGCAGGGGCTCCACGAGTCCGATCCGCACGCTGAAATTAAGAAGCTGGCAAGCCCCGTATCATATTTGAAGGCGGGCTGTTAAGTAATACAGGGGTCTTGTAATCGAACTGCCCTAGACATATCATATCTACACATGCGTGCATGATGATTAATATAGAACCGGTCTGGGAAGGGTTGAAGCTACACCGATGGAAGTGAGGGTGGGAGAGCAGTATGGACAGAAGAGACGGTCTGGCGGCAGGCCGCCATCACGCACAACGCCGCAGCCGTGGCTAGGCGTAGCCACGGACATTGGACGGGCACTTATATCACTCATGGGCGATTAGCAATTGCTCGCTCTGCCGCAGAGGCGATGATGTCAGAGGACAGGACAACCCTGGCCACCACCCTCCTTCCAGTGCCGTTGACTGGCCTTGTCAAGAGTATGATATGCAAGCCAAATGCGAGGCTGTCCCCTGCCAGCGGCCGGAGTCATCCCGGGGCCACACACCATCTCACCAAGCGAGTCCAATCCGATCTCCGTCCATCCAGAAGGGGAAAAAGAGTGAAAAAACCCCGAGCAGGAATCGCCTAGCTCTCCCCTGTGCTCTGCAACTCGCTGAATTCGGATGAGGGATATGCCGTTCCCTGCCACGAATGTACACGCCTACCTTACCTACCGTACATACCTATGGATGTAGTCAGTTTAGTAACTCCGTGCGTAAGTATGCGGAGTACTTGTGTGTGTATGGGATCTAGATAGAAGGTTAGCAGAAGAAGGAGCGGACGGGACGGAAGAGCGGTAGAAGGACGAAGAGGATGTGCACGAGTGTGGGCCAGCCGTTGGAGACAAGAATTCCTGGCTGGAGACGAGGCGAAGCAGGGTAGAGACCATGTAGTGACTTCTCGCGCCGTGATTCGAGGCAGAGACAACTGGTATGAAGATGAGATCGAGGTGAGACGGCGGTGAGACGACCATGTTGCTGGTCCTGCGCGTCTGTCTGGCTGATCCAACAGGCCTCTGGCCTTCTCCTAGGAGAGACACAGAGAGACAATGAGAGGAGGTAGCTAGCTACCTTAGCTAGGCATCACACACTTGTGCCTCCGTTGGACTGTTTGTCACGGCCCGTGGCGGTGGAGGAGGCCTGGCCAGGCACGTTCTGGGATGATTGGCGCGATGCTGGGGAATGCTAGACCGTGTAGCGGTACCTTGGCCCAGGGCGAGCGAGATAGGGCGATGGAGGTACCGATCCATCGCGACGCATCGCCGGCCATCGTCAAAACCCAGGATCGTCGTAACTCGAAACACGTTGCGCAAGAGCTGGAGCTGGCTTTCTCTCTCTCTCTCCTTTTCTCTGACCTCTCTCTTTTTTTTTTTCATCTCATCATTTTCTCTTTTTGTCTGTGTCTCTTCTCCGGGCCTCGTTCTCCATCTGACTGGCGTCTCTGTGTCTCCTGGCGTTATCCTCCGCTGGCGTATCCTGCCTCCAACAATTCCTGGCCCATCATCCTCTCAGAGCCAGCGCTAGGCCAACGTGAGCGGATCAAGCGATTCTGCCGTCGTTCCTGTTCTTCTTTGACCCCCCAACCACCCCCAAATCTGCCGCAGTCCAGCTTCCTGTCTTCCTTGTCCCCCGTCGCCTTGTCTCCTCGCCTGTCGTATTCCCAATCGTCGCGGCGTGTGGCGGCGTCTCGTTCTGTTTGTTGGCCGGACAAAAGTAGCAGAAGTACTTATATACTCCGTGCCCATTCTCGTCTTCTGTTTCTGTTCTCTCCCTCTTCCTCTCTCCCTCCTCCTCTACCCTTAATTTTGCTTCTTTTCCCTCCCTTTCTTTTCCGCCAGTCCTTTCTTTTTTGCTTGCTCCGCCCCAGACGATGGCCGTGGTCGACGAGACCTTCCGCAGCCCCGCCTGATTCCTCTGCTGCCATTGCCCAGCCCCCTCCCGTAGCACTCTCCGGGCCATGCTCGTCTTCCTCTTCGTCCGTCTTCCCCAAGGCTTTCCCGCCCTTGCGGTCAAACTAGCGGCTTAGTCACACTATACCCACCACGTGACCTGGCCTCTGCCCAGACAAAAACTTCCCTTTTTCGCCGACGAGTTCGACATCAACGTCAACGTCTCCAATCTATATATCAAGGCTGAAGAGGACCATCCCACTCCGACGGCATACTCTGGCAGGTCTCGCTGCGTCGAGGTCTACAAGTCACCAAAAAGGCACAAAGCACTTATATAGAGAGAACGCTCTTGTTTTTCACTGTCTGCCGGCCCGCACTAGTCCATCTGATCTCGTATCCCGGTCCTCGTTCGTCGCCTTCAGGCAAACTCGACTAGGATCTGCTCGCGTTCTTCCCGAGTGTTATTCTCCTTTATGGGAATCTCTCTTGCCGACGAGCCCAGCCGCTATATAGGAATTCGCCAGTCATCCAATGTCCTCCCCATGTCAGCTTCTCCTTTTGCTTCTGTCCACCGCGCTGAGCCCAGCGCGGCGTTACCGGTAGCAGCCTCTTCCTCCTCCCTTCATACAGAACCGTCCATCGACTCTAGACTCTCTCCCTTCTCGGCTTCGTCCAAGTCTGTCCCTCCTTCGCCGCCGCAGACTCCTCTGATAAAGCCATCTGCTGTACCTGCGCTCCCGGACAATCATCAGCAGCATCCTCCTCTCAAACGGACAAACACCTTTCCTGTCCCTTCGGTCAACCATCACCGGGCACACTCCCCCCAGCTGACAGAGCGGGACTCCATCTTTGCTACTCATTACCACCCCTCCGCAGACGAGCCAGACCACGATTCCGTAGGTCAAGTTGGACTGGAGAAAGATTGTGATCGTGAAGGCCACCAGGCTAAGGACTACTTTCGCCCTCGCCAGCTTGTCAGATATGTCAGTTCGCTTTCATCATCTATCAACACGGCACGATGGCAGCCAGCCCCTACTCCGGATTCAATAGTAGATGATCGCATGACTCGCCAATTCCCACTCCCTACTCGCTCACGCACAATAGCCGACCTCTCCAGCATCTCTCAACACCCTCAGTCATCTCACCTTAGCCATAACGCCGGCATTTCACTACACTTTGACCGTCTCTCTCCGCGGCCCTCACCCATCTTCAGCCCTCAAACCGATTCAACGAAGACGAAAGCTCGCGGCCAGCAATCCGCTCTGGAACCAAACCAAGACCCCAGCCGAGAGTCAAGCCACGAACGGGAGCAGGATCGAGATCAAGACTCCTCCGGTATCGAAAATATGTCTCTCCTTACCTCCCGCGATCCCGTCAATCCTCTCCACGATAACGTTCGTGGTCGGCCTTCCAAGATCCAAAAATCCTTTGAAGCGAGTCTCGCCAACGTCGACCAAGGTGCTAATGTTCGCTCCCGCAAGTCCAGCCATTTACTTGGCCTCTTCAAGGAAAACACCGGATCTTCAGAGCGAAGAAACAGTATTGCGACAGACCTCGCTTCCCTTGATGAGGCAGCTAGTGAGGGAAACGACGAATCAGATGAATCTCCAGCGCCTGTTCCACAAGATTTGCTTGACGAGATACGGAACCGTAAAGGAGTTGCTACCAATGGCATTTTGCCGGGATTATCCAGGACGATTCCATCTCGTGATACACGCATGCTCTTTCCCGGTCATGCGCTCGAAGGGTTCTCGCCGGACTCGGATTTCGCCCCTCGGCCTGGGATGGCTGAGTCTGTGTTCGAGGATGATGATGAGGAAAAGGAACGGATCGCCTCGGCTTTATACTTTCCACATCAATGCCCTATCGAGGCTGAGAAGGATTATAAGCCGGACTCTGAAGATCCGATCCCGGCCACCGTTGATCTAGCCTCTTCAAGCGAGGCTAATCTGGTTGACATCTCACTATTTAACAAAACCGAGAATCGTGTCTTTACCGGTGACTTGCGCCACCCCATCTCGGATCCGCTGGAACCCGCCGTTCTGCCTACTGCCTCCATTGTAGTTGACCCAGCTACCGATATCTCCGAGTCAGACTACATTTCCGCGACCGAAAGTTACACATCAACGACCCATGATGAGCCAGACGATGACGACGAAATATCCTCGGATGACGAGGCCTCCACAACCCCTCGTGGCACCCCACGGCCTCGCCAGTTCAAACATCCCCATTCTCATCATATCCGACCGCCAACCGCACCCTTGGGAGCCGTAGAGTTGAAGCCATACCGTCACCAGGTTGGCGGACATACTACCGTCTTCCGTTTTTCCCGTCGCGCCGTTTGCAAGCAATTGAATAATCGCGAGAACCAGTTTTATGAGCGTATAGAAAGAAGGCATCCGGAGATGCTGGCATTTCTGGCGAGATACATCGGCGTTCTTAACGTGACGTTTTCCAAAGGAACGAAAAAATCAGATAAGGGTGATGGCAAGGAAGACGACAATGAAGACGACAAGGAGAACAGGGCAGTCAAAGAACATAAAGAAGACTGTAACGCAGCCGCAGTAAAGGATAATACCGGTGACGCCCAGTCTATGTCCTTGTCGAAGCGCAACGAGTCTGGAAAGTCAAACGGCCAGCGTATCTTCAGCCAGTCTCAAGTTACAGGTGTGATACCCAAGGTTATTCTTGAGAATAACCGCCACATCATACCCTTTGACCTTTTCATGACCCCATCTCTCGCGAAAAGTGGCAGTCGGAGTGCGCAGCCCACACCCTCGCAGTCGCGGGGTAATTCCCCAGACGGAGTCTCGGCAAACCTAACCTGCTCTTCTAAATCAACGCCTGAGCTTCGCAGCGATGAGAAGTCGGCGGCTATGGCGTGGGGCGCAACCACCGTCAACACCAAACTTCAGGAGCAGGTGCTACGCGAAGTCTTCACTCCTCCAACTATACATCCACACCGGCGTCATAGAGGCACAAGCCATATACCGAAACTGCGTTCGGGCATGTCCCTCCGCAGCAAAGACTACAAGCCCCACCTCCCACACAGACTATGCAGTGATCTTTCTCTGTCCGCTGCAGATAACCACAACCTTTCTTCATCTGCTACCGCTGCTATGCCTCCAGGGTTATCTCGGACCCCTAGCCGCCGACGACGACGACGGAGACACTCCGGTTCAGGACTGGAACGCAAGCGTAGCATGAGTACCGGACCCGGAGATCTTATGTTTTACGAAGATGAAGGCTATGGGGGAGATAAGGAAGATGAGATCTTCAAGATGGAGGATGATGTGCGACCACCTCTTAAGTCACAGGGGAGTGGAAGCGAGAAGTTCACCCTCCCAGTATCCCTCAATACAGCTCCCGGAGAGCCTCTACGTCTACCGTCTAACCCTAAAGAGGCGCAAACAACAAGCGAAGGTCGAGTTCAGTTTTTCCTCCTTCTAGAGGACCTTACTGCTGGCATGAATAAGCCGTGTGTCCTTGATCTCAAAATGGGGACCCGTCAATTCGGCATTGACGCTGATGAGAAAAAGAAAAAATCTCAACGGCGCAAGTGCCAGAGTACAACATCGCAGCAGCTAGGCGTCCGAGTGTGCGGCATGCAAGTCTGGAATGTCTCAAAGCGTGAATACTTATTTGAGGATAAATATTTTGGCCGTGATTTGTCCTCTGGTCGTGAATTTCAGGATGCCCTCACCCGTTTCCTCTATGACGGTTCGAGCTACTCCTCAGTCATCAATAAAATACCTATTATCCTTGATAAACTTTCGCAACTTGAAAGCATGATCATATGTCTTCCCGGATACCGATTCTATGCCTCCTCTCTCCTTATCCTCTATGACGGGGATCGCTCTTGTCAAACGCCGCCCCTTTCCAAGGATACCGCCTCTCCTCAGCCAAACGCTATGTTCGAAACCCCGCCGAATATGTCTTTACCCAACCCATCCAACCTGACCCTCAAGATTGTTGATTTTGCCAACTGCGTTACAGGCGAGGATGGAATTCCCTCGTCGTCTCGTTGCCCACCCCACAACCCTTCCGACATCGATAGGGGTTATCTCCGCGGTCTCCGCACTCTACGCATGTACTTCCAACGCATCCTGCATGAGCTTAGCTCAACCGTGGGTGAAGGCCACATTGAACGTGGAGAAGGAGAGGCTCTCTCTGCCGCACCGTCTGCTATGGTCGGCGCTGGCGAGGAAAAAGGGGAAACTTGGACATGGGATGAAGCTTTGGGCGAGCTGGAGGAGGGCGAAATTAGTGTATGAAAATACACATACATCACCCAATTCTTTTTCGTACAACACCATCTAAATGCACCACAAGATACCCTTTCCACACTGTACCCCCCTCTTCTTTTTGAACTTCCACACTTTAACTTTTTCACATTTCATTCCTGATCTTTATCACCTATCAGGGTAGGGCGGCACGGAACATGGCGTTGGCGCAATCGGGATCGGGTACGACCCAACCAAATTCTTAGCTATAGAAACGGACATGGCGCTCGCTATTTCTTGCTTTTTTCTTGATTCCTTCGACCTTTTCTCTTTCATCACTTTGCTTATTTCCGCCAACTTAGCGCTATTTTTTATGATCTCGCTTTTTACTTCTATCTAATCTTGCTCTTTATGAGGTCATATCACCGTTGAATTGTCACATGTGAAATTGCTCGTCGCAAGCGTCAGTCAGTGGCAGCAGGTGAGAGTGATAAGACCAAACCGTCATGGAGAAGGATGGATATTAAATAAAATGGATATACCTATCTTATGGCTTCTCTACTTTTTGTCATACCCCAGGCAACGAGGTCGGGCTTCCTCGTGTCTATATTTTCGTTTCTTTTGCTTCGCGAATGCTTATGTCTCGGTTGTTTCAGGCTTGAAAATGCCAGATTTATCACCTTTTTTTAGGAGGCGGTGGAGTTCTTGTTATTCCCTGTTTCCATTTCAAATCGTTCTGGACTTTGATTGTTTCGTTTGCCTAAATTTCTGATGTTTTTAATTTGCTGTTTACTGCTCCTCATCGTCATTAGCATCTACTTCTTAACTAACGAGACTGAAGGCCTTCAAAGTTTTCCTATTTACCCTATACTTTGTTCCTTTTTCACTTAAGAGTGCATTCGCGACGGCCTAAATTCTTCGGTATGATCAATAGATCAGCTTTTCTTCTTTCGCTTTGAGTTTTTCTGTGGTCAGAAAAGAATTGTTATCGGGAGAGGACTGGTTGGACTAAAAAGTCAGTGATAAAGCAGAATGTTTTAGATATTATTACAACGGGTCCTCGTTCAATTTGTCTCGATTCGACTCCTAACTTCACTTTCTGTAAATGTATAAAGCTTGACAATCGAGTCGAGTTAAGTTCCTTCACCAGCCTGCTTATTCCCTGACTACCTATGCACCCGTATCCGTTGCAACCATAGCAATTTTAACAAGTTAGCTATATTTCATACCCAGAAGCACGAATCCAAAAAGAAAAGGCAAGAAGAAAATAAGAAGCGGTAAAACAAATGAAGAAAATTGAACAATAACGCCACACCACCCCATGTTATATCTACGTCTATCATGCAGACGTAGCGAAAAGCCGCCTTATTTGCTTGCATCCCCCAACCCTATCCCAGTCTCATTCCCTCTTTCCCTCCGCCGTAGTACTCCCAACTGTTCCAGTCGGTTCCAGACCCAATCTTTTTTCACCTTGACTGCCCCATCGTAAAGAAAGACATGTGGGTCACCAGGACCACTATGTCCTCCGTCATAGTCGTTAGTTTCGTCGTTATCTGACGCGTTGCTACGCGGCAGGCCATCGAGATATGTTAGCCGTCCAGACGTAGCGTTGTGAATCATCAATTCCATCACCCGCCGTCGCAGTCGTGTCGACTCGTCCAGGCGTGCCACGTATTTCGCATCAGCGAACGGATCTGCAACTGGAACTGTGAATGGGTCATCAACCTCTTTCTCGGTGTCAACACCCTCGTTTTCCTCTTCTGTGTCGAGAGGTGGATAGTCAGCATAATTGTTGTGATGGTAAGAAGGATACCTAGCGATGTCCTTTCCACCTCCAATATATGGAAGTGATTTGTCATGGCTCTGCTCATCGGTATCGCGTTTGACTAGTACACTTTTTATCTTCTTTTTTGACTGCAACTGGTGTTGTTGTCTGCTTCCGGAAATGGGCGCTGGGTAGAAACCAACTGTCATCGGATTTCCTCGCAAGTCAACTCTAGTCAAGGAACCATGCACGCCTCCTATCACCCCGAGTGTCTTGCAGAAACGTCGAAGCCGAGTTATCCGATTACCAACAAGGGATAATCTGTTAAGCTGCTTGATTCCCCGTAGACTACTAATGTCGTGCAGCGCGTTGAAATTCAGGTTCAAGGTCTTCAACTGAGAAAAAGCTTCCCCGAATTGTTCAGGTAATGCTTCTAAAGAGCATGATGCGAGATCTAGCAGCTGTAGACTGGGAAGTGGCTTGTCTGGAATAAGTGTAGTAGGGGAGAGGAAGTTTGACGAGAGGAAAAGTTTTCGGATGGAAGACAGTTTGCCCACATTGATGTCAAACGTTACGGGTCGAATATTGCGAGAGCCGGAACCTTGGGAAGAAAAAATCTGCTCTCGCGCGGAAAGTGTGTCAAGAAATCTGCAGTCGCTCAAGTTCCCTATATTGCTGAGATGATTGCAATCAACGTATAGCGCTTTTAGAGTGGGAAAAGGCGAGACATCGAGCAAGTCCAGATGATTATTCGACAATTTCAAAACTTCTAACCGGCGGAGTGGTTTTTGCACAGTGAGCGTTCGTATTTGATTGCCCTCCAAGTTGAGCAACTCCAGTGCCAGCAAGCTATCAACGTTTTCCAAGCTGGAAATATCATTTTTGCTCATATCTAGTTCACTCAGACGAGTGCTGCCTCATAATCAGCTTCGGTTCGCCTTGATAAAGGCTTCTCTTCACTTACAGATCTGCGTGTTTGAAGTCGACCGACGTCAGCTTATTGTTTGTGACTTTTAACCTCAAAAGTCCATCTAGTCCAAATATGCCCTGGATGGAAGTGAGTTCATTGTCACTAGCATCCAAACTTCTTAGGTGAATTAGATTAGATAATCCGTCCAGATTGTCTAGCCTATTATGGGATATGTCTAGATATTGAAGGTTAGATAAATGGCTCCAGGAGGTCAGGCTAGAGAAGCAGTTGTTTGGCGAATCAAGGCTGCGCACAGAAGAGGGTATTCCTTTCAAATGGCTGAGTTTATTGTCCCCAACGTCTAAGCCTTGAAGTTGTGGGCAATATTTGTCTAGTTTATGAAGAGTCAAAAGCCTCTTTCCACGCAGCGTTAACCGACGCATGTGCTCCCAATATGCTTCGTACGGTTCTGCGTCCGTAATGTGCCGTACAATATCTTCAGCAGCCAATACCAATCTTCCGTGCAGCTGGCGTAATGCTCGCGGGTTCTCTCTTTGTGCAATATAGCTTGTTTCGCCTCTCGTAGATTCGTCAACCTGATGAACTGTAAACTCTGACAGCGGGCTCAGCTGAAAGCTATAGTTTTCCAATTCCGGGTTGGGCGGGGCAAGCATGACTGATTGCTCAATGTCAGCCACAGATTGAACGGTGGAAAGTTCAATGTCCTGCTCCTCATCCTGCACTTCAATAAGTCCTTCCGGGTCCTCATGTATGCAGGATAGCTCAAATTTATCTTGCTCGGGTAACGGAATGTTTTGTGGCAAGAGATCTGCAGGGAGACTCTGAACTACAGCATCTGTGATCCATTCTTGAGCTTCTTGTGTATGCTCAGAGCAGAGCTCGTCTTTCCCCTGATACGCAATTCCCGAGACTAGTGGAGATGAGAAGGTGATTGTTGCTGCCCGTCTTCGACAGGTGGGTTCCTCTAACGAAGCGCTGTATGGCAGTTTCTGTTCCGATTCTATTCCAAGCGCAGTCCGGTGTTTGTTGAGCGTTTGATGCATTTGGAGCTCGTCTGAGCCCCAGGATGTGGCTCGCGTGCCTGGCTTGGGAATACTAACGGTAAAGTGGGTGTATTTTGATTGTACAGAGCTTGATTCAGAGAGCTGGTTTTGAACGCTTTCACGTGTTTGCGGGCGCGAGCCGTGATCGGCTCGAAGAGGCCCAGGTTCTTCTGCCCTAATCGGGGTCGGCTCTGTTAGCAAATCCGGTGAAATTTGATATACACTTCTTATCGAAGACAGGCCACGAACTGCCGCTAGCTCTTGTAATTCGTCCACCGTAAGGTCAGATATATCCTTGAATGGATCGTCTTCGCTGGCAGTTTGAGAACGATTGAGAGTATCCCGATCCAAAATGGGATTACTTTTTATCCAACATTGGGTATCCTTGTTGAATATCATTTTACCGACATTTTCAGGTATCAGATGAGAAACTCTGTCAGAAGATATGATACCTTTCGCGCCAGAGCTACCAGACGAGCCTTGGGAATAGCCTGTTGGGAGGCTGTCTGCTGATTTCTCACTTTGTATCGATTCTTGCGTTTGGGATGGTTCTTGCTCATCTTCAAGGCAGATCGGCTGTCTAATTCGGATGTTTTCTGAGCTACAGGATAAATCGTTGTCTAGATGTCCCACACCTAGCGGTGAGGGCTGGTGATCTTGCAGTTGATTCTGCTGCGTTATCCGGAGGGAGCCAACAGAAGTACTCATGCCAATGTCAAATTCGTCCTTTTCTTCAAATTTCTTCAAGTGGCTAAGGATTCCTGGATTATGCGGAGGCATTTCTCTCTGTTTTCGTAGATCAGCACCTTCGCGGCTAGGAGGCCGCGAGAATCGTTCTTCACTAGATTCATCGGTGTACAATGGGGAATTATCTTCAGGGATTGTTTGATGGATCTCGTTTTGCAGGGATGCACTGCTAATTGGCCCACCCCGCGCTCGAATGAGATCCATCACCCTGGATGCCTGATTGTAGTACTCCTGGGTTGTTATTGATCCTTTTCTGGCGTGGTCCATGCGAAAAGTAAAATTAGACACGGGATATGACGATGAGTCTTGCCTATCCCTGCCAGTGAACGTGGATTTACCGTCGACCATGAAGATATCCTGAGAAGGAATAATGAAGCTATTGTTGGTAGGGGTCGGCGCGACCGGCCGTGAGATTGAAATCGCTCGAGGTTGCTGTTCGATATTTCCTTCGACTAGAGCAGGGTTTGAGAATATTCCAGTTGAGTTAAGTATCGACCCATCGCAGACCTGATCTTGCCCTGGTAGAATTTGGAGAGTTCTTCTTCTCTTTGAGATGGAAAGTTTGGACGATCGTTTTAGACTACGTTTCGCCTCTGTTTTCGACAGAGGTGATAGATGTCTCTCGTGTTGAGGTTTGTCGTTATTCTCTTTGTCCCATGAAGAATCTAGGGTGTGAAGGATATTGTGAACCTGTTTATTTACCAGCGCGGGGTTTGAAGGTTGGTTCGGCAACAAGACGTTGGTTTTAGAAGACAGCTGTAGCCTTCGTTGCTCAGCTGGCTTGTCGTAATCAACTTCGGGACGACTTGACCCTTCGATACTTGAGGTATTGGCAGCCTCAAATTGGCTTATCCGACGCAAGAGTTTATTACTTGTGAAGGTGTCGTGCGTCCCAAATATCTTCAGCGGACTTCCGGATGATGACGGCCTCGGTCTTCCAGTATCTTCCTGTGATCCGTCACAGTATACGTGTGGAGTATGTAGCCGAATTGATGGGGGTGTGCACGGTAACGGAGAGATCTGATCTCCTCTGGAAGCTAAAACCTGGGCATGCGGAGAAGGTAATGAGGAGGTACTCAACGCTCGTCTGAGGAACGAATTCTCCTTGGAATAGCCTCCTCGGTGTGTTGTGACAAAGTCGCCCACCGAGATGAAATCCTGTGTTCCCATCGACAGTCCCTCCGGCAGTGATATAGAAGTCAAGTTTCCCGCCTCAACCTCATTTTCGTCGCCCGGCGGATGACGGTCGCTGGAATTGAACGTGTCTTCCTGGACAGTTTGGCTTCGAGTCAATTGACTGCGACTGCGCTTGGGCAGTAAGATAAAGGCATCTTCGTTGTCTCGGGCAGCTTTAGACCGACAACTTGAATTCAACTTGGAATTGAATTCCAAGCTTAAGGACGAAAGATGCTCCCGCAGCGGCTCAATGCCGCCTGGAAGGTTTTTGCGCGGCGTGAAAGGGATTCCGTCTCCCCCGACCACCACCTCCGACATTTCTTCCATCCATGTCGTAGAATCTCCTCTCATAGCATCGTGGCTCCGTTGACTCCTTTGACTCCTTTGACTTTGTAAGCTCTTTTCGCTCCTACGGGTACCGCCCGCTGCACGGCCGCTATGGGGGCCACGAGAGGATATGCTTCGACTTCGATTGGCGGTCGCATCAGCTGGGTTCAGTACTGATAAATGAGCATGAAATTGCGACTCCGAGAACGTTGGCGGTTTGAACACCGTTTCTAGCCCCATTGGCCCAAATAGGTCGCTTGGTTCGCCCAAAGAGCGTTCTCCTTTAATAATCCTTCTCTTCCATTCCGGCGTGTTATTTGCGACTTCTTCGCTCCGTGACCTGACCTGCATGGTTCCGTGGCAGTCGTCCATCCCGTTTGCCATAAAGCTCGGCTGCGAAAAGCCTTGAAATGGTCTATTACCAGCGACTGAGGTGTCGCGATAGGGTCGCGGAGGGGGTGTGGGAGAGATGGCTCCAACGCCATCAGTGCCGTCCGGTAGGAAAGGTGAGCTGGCACGAACCTGCGGCGAGTCCCAGTCGTCGTCCAGACCCTCGAGCCACGGCTCCGCGGACGGCATTCTGCTCGCCTTGTCCTCCGTATAACTACTCCGCCCGTCGCTCGCGCGCGGTCACGTCCTGCGGGAAGCTCTAGCGACGCGCCTTCCCCTGAGAAAACTCATATCAGTGGCCAGGGCCGACAGAGGGAGGGATGCGACCGTGTACCGGCAGCGGGATGGTCCAGAATCCGCGCGGACGGAGGAGATAAGGCGTGGGGAGGCGTAAGTGTTGGCTCTTCTGCTCGTTGTTTTTCGGTTCTTTTGGCCCGCAGATCGCTCGAGCCGCCGTTTTTCGCTGGTAAACAACTTGCCCAAAGCGGCTTAGCGCAGCGCGGCGCTTATTCGCGTCACGTGGTGTGTCTCTTTTTCAACCTTTTTGTCCTTCGAGATGCCGTCTTGCTCGACTACGGAATGCTGTCCTCAACACGAGTCTGGAGTCAGTCTGTCTATCGTGGCGCTGATGCGGCGGCTAACTAGTTGCGCGTGTGGCAGCTTATCGCATTGACGACATCCCGAGCCGGTAGCCTTGACAGAAACTCCGTCAAGTCTCCAAGGATAGCTGGCAAGGCTTGCATGCATCAGCGAGCAGGCGGCAGCGGGCGTGGGTTCGTCGGTTGCTGCTCGCGGCGCGCATCGAAGGGCCGCCTTTGCCACTGGCGCCTGAACAAAGACGGTCATCCCAACTCCCCGTAAACAGACAAGCAGGCGTCTTGCAAATGCCCATCCTAACAGCTCAACTGTCGTGTCTGCTTCCCGGAGGCCAGCCTGTGTCTCAGAGGCTGCTGCTCTCAGGTCTCTTCCGTCTGATTTCTTGATAATGCTGCCCACATCTCTAGACACGTCAATATCGTCGATACCATTCGATCCCCTATCCCCCTCCCCGTCAGACACGATTATAGACTCTTCAGACAGCGAGAGTGACCAGAATGACTCTACTAGAGCTGCAAAGAGAAGCAGTATTGAGCAAGTGGTGCAGGAGTATCTGAAAGGGCGCCCTCCGTACATCTTCACTGCCACCCTGAATGGGCCATTTGATGATGGGTGGGCGAATCCCTGGCGTAATGCGCGCAAAGAAGCTCTGTCATCTTCTCAAAAAGACTCGAAAGCTGTTCTCTGCTCACAACTATCATTGAAACCCATGAACAAACCTGCGGAGCCAGTGCCATCTTTGCCTCTTGAGGCGTCCACTTTCGTCTTGGGTACCGATTCCTATCTCAGCCATAGCTCCACTACAAAACGTCGAAATCCGCAGATAAGTGCGGATTGGGACAGCCAACATGGCGCGGAGCATGGCTCTTCGAAGCTAAGGTCTGCCAGTTCGTCAGACGTATGGCTGAAGAAGGATAAGACCCCTCTAAGACGCTTGAACATCCGTCCAAGATCTCCGAGCCCATCACCTTCTGGCAGGTTGGATGGTCTTCTTTTATCACAACGGCATTCTGAGTTATCCCAACGGAACTCACCCTCTTTTGAACATGGTAGGGCATTTCCTGTCCAGACAATTCGACGTTCAACTCCCAGCTTTACGGCAATCAATGTACGGACTTCTAGTAACCCGACTACCACTACTAAACACTCTATTAATCTAGCCTATGGGAACTCAGCACGTAAATCACGAATTCGTGAGGCCGATCTTGCTCTTGATTCGGAAAACTTGCCAGAGTCAGACAAACCACTTTCAGAAAAGAGCTTTGCTGTGCATATGTCAGCCAATACGTTTCAGAATATTGAGAATACTGAGTTTCGGCCACATAAAAATGGCCATAGGGCAGCATGCTGCTCTACTGTGGTCGACGCTCCCTTCAACTTCGTCAATACGTCGTTTTCAGGATATCGTCCTCTGACGGAAACGAAGTTCCCTACCGGTAACAACAGTACTACGCCCACGGAAGGGCATCACGAGCTGGCCCCTACATGTAACACACTCGTTTCCCCATTGAGCCAAAGGTCAAGGGATGCGCGGATCGCAAGTTCCACGCTTCCCGAGCAAGATTCAGAGACCATCCCTGCTGCTCAAATTGTTCCACCGATGTTCACCCCACCACTACTTACACCTTCCACCTCTGCGGACTTGCTTCAGTTTCCATTCAACCGAAATAACGACAACCCTGAAAGTAATGACTCTCCGTCTAAAGATGATCTCCGAAACAGCAACCAATCCCAAACGCAGATTCATGATACACAAGAGCCAACGGCAAATAATCCGCTTCTCCTCCCAACGGAAGGTTTTCAGCGGGAACACTCTCCACGGGCTATTTTCAATGGTCGTCTGCGTAAAAGGATCAAACCCTTCCACTCCTTTCACGAAAGTCCTAGGGCGAAGGAGCCTGTGTCCAAACGCACACAACTTAAAAATATCCAATTTAAAAGTTACGAATCAAACGAAACACCAAGACCTGATCAGCAGACGGAAGGGCAGCAGCTGAACAATGCTCCCTGGTCGTCGGAGAACTCGCAAAATGGAATAATTTCCGACATCAGAGCTACTACTGGACTAAGAAATTCGATCACCCCGGCCTCCTGTCCCGCAGCCGTCCTACCTCAGGAAGATAGTCATTCCAACCACAACAGCGCGGCACCACTGCCAGTAACCTCAATGTCGACTACGTACGTACCCATGAGCGGCCTGACGGATCTTTCGACGCAGCCGGATGGCCAAGGCTTGCTGCAGCAGAGATTCGATCTTATGGGCGCACTCGAGGAGGCCGACAGCTTCCTTCAGACGTGGGATATTGAACGGGACCGCCAGCTGCTACGGGAGAGCAGCAAGGCAGCCAATGAGATAAAATCACCGTCTTAAAGAATATCTTTTCATCTGCATCATAGAGTGGATGCACGGCATCCTTCATGGCCTCGAATGTTGACAGTTGCTTGACTTGTTTATTTTGGGTGGTATTTTTTTCCCCTTAGATCGGCGTTCATGATATTTAGCCAAGCACCATCACCGGCAGCATCAGCATCAGTCAGCCTTTACTACCGTTGCTCAACTAGAGTAGAAGTGATACCCTACCAGCTTTCCACACATCTGATACTATTCTTAAGCATCTGTAATTGACTTCCTAGTACCATACCGGTCGAACGTGGTGCCAAGATACCATTAATCCACGGTAGATTGACTAATAAGAGCTCTGCAACGTATTATTGTAGATATGGTCTATAAACGGTCTTAAATTTTTCGACGTTTTAATACTAGATACGGTTATAAGGTGTCTATAACGGTTTCAAGATTCCTAATATGTTTTCTAGATAATTAATACGCTTTAATAAATACTTATAACGTCTTATAAATTACCTACTATATTTTAACTATCTTCTATAACGTCTTATAAATTATCTGTAATATTTTAATATTTTGTATATAGTAAATCGCCTAAGAATAAGAATATTATCGATATTCTTATATATATTTCTATAACTCGAAAAATATAATAGAATAATATAGTATTTATAGTATTTTATAGATAAATACAATAGAAGAACGCAATAGAAGAACGCGATAGGAGAACGCGATAGGAGATTATATATTTAATAGAGGAATACAATAGAAGGGTTATAATAGAAGTCTATAAGAAGAATTCTATTAGTAAATCTAAATACTATATAAATATAATAGAATTTATAAGTTTATAGTAATCTCTTAGAAGAGGAGTTTAAGAGGAGGGCTAAAAGATTACAAGATTTAAATATTATTTATTTAAGATATATAAATAGAGTATATAGAATATATTTAAGCAATTTGAATATAGTATATAGAATATATTTAAATACTTAGGCTACTTAAATATAAAGAATATAGTATATAGAATATATTTAAGTATTTGAGCTACTTAAATATAAAAAATATAGAATATATTTAAGTAACTTAAATATAGTATATAGAATTATATTTAAGTTACTTAAATATAAAGAATATAGAATATATTTAAGCAACTTAGGCTACTTAAATATAAAGAATATAGAATATATTTAAATAACTTAGACTACTTAAATATAAAAAATATAGAATATATTTAAATAATTTAGACTACTTAAATATAAAAAATATAGAATATATTTAAATAACTTAAATATAGTATATAGAATATATTTAAGTACTTAAGCTACTTAAATATAAAGAACGATAAGAAAATAAAATAGTAATATACTACTTTTAGATAAAGAGGCGCTTAATTTTAAAAGAGAAGAATATTTAAGTTACTTAAACGCGGAGTAAGAGGATATTTAAGATACTTATATAAGATATTAGGCTACTCAATCGATAAATATAGCGAGTTAATCTAAGAGAGTTGATTTAGTTATTTTAAAAAGAATATCTAAAATATTAGATAAATATAGTAAGGAAGATCGACTAATCTAAGGGATAGAACTAGAAATACAAGGAGTTAATATTTTAGATTAGTCTTAAATATATATAGTAAAATAGTAAGAAAATATCTATAAAATAGAATCAAAATGCTTATTTTAATAAACTACTTTAATATCTATAAATATTAAGGCATCTAGAATAATTATAAGAGATATTTAGAAGGAGATCTTAATGAATTAAAAGTTAATAAAGAGGTTAAAGAGATTAAAGAGGTTAAAGAGGAGTAGAAGAGAAGTTAAAGGAGGTAGAAGATATATAAAGAAGATATATTATTAGAAAGGTATCTATATTTTAAAATTATAGTATATTATAGAGACTCAAATATTAGATAGTTTATTTAAAGAGAGGAGATTAAAGAAAAAGTAGATCTAGAAAGGTACTTCGATTTATTAGTAATTTACTAATAAATCGAAGTACCTTTTAAAAACTAAAGGGGTACTCCTTTAGTTTTACCTTTTTCTATATAAATTATTAAAATACTAGTATTTTTAGATTTATTAGCTACAATAGTAGTCTCTATCTTTATCGCTAGCCTCGCTACTACTAAATTATATACTACTATCGAATTATATACTATAATTAATATATATACTCTAGAATATTATCTATACTTCTACTTTAAATATTAATAGTAATTAATATTACTATTCTAAAATCTTTCTATTCTAGATTAAATATTATTAGATTCTATTACTAATTAAAATTATTTAGTATTAGAAAAAACGTATATTCTATACTATATAAAGTCGATATTCTATATATATTAAAGGGTCTAAGTATACTTACTACTATAGCTATCAAAGGGACTAAATAGAATTATATAAACTCGTTTTACTTTAACTATAGGGAGTCTAACTATTATTTCGAGCTCTATATCTAGTTACTACTTCGGAAGCTTAAGAACTAGATCAATTTCTAAGGTTGGAATCCCTATACTTAAAAGGTAAAGAAAAACTCGCCTTACGCCTTTTAATATCTTATAGATAAAAATATATTTAATTTTACCAATCTTGTTGCCCTAAAAGTAAATAAAATCTCTAATCTAGAGCTTATATCGTCGGCTAGCTTAGCTATATAAATATATTAGTTATTAATATTATAATAATAAAAAAAGAGGAAATCTACTTATTTCTATAGTATTATAACCTTCTTATACTATTAGAGAGGAATATATTCTATCTCTATAATATTTTCTATATTATAGTCTTTTGTATATACCTTATATAGGCGATTTAGGAATAGATCTAGAATTGATAGCTTATTTAGCTATATAGAGAGACTAAGACTAGAGATATAGGATTATACGAGGTATTTCTATACTTTAATTAACTTATATCTTTTATTCTTAAGAATAGATAGAGTATTATCGTTATTTTCTTCCTTAATACTATTATAATAGCGTTTAATTAGCTAGTTAAAAATAAAAAGGGCCTTTTTATATAGTCTCTATATTATTTTAGATACTTTAGAATATAAGGAGTCAAATAAGCCTTTAATTAGTAGCTATACTATTTGATTAAAGCTCTCTTAGAGAAGAAGAGTCTTTTCTATATTAATATAATTGGAGTTAGTAATAGTACTCTTAAATATTCTAGAAAAATTAGTAAATAGAAATATATATTATCTAAATAACTTATTAATATTTATTTTCGCCTATAAGTATATTATAGTTATTTAGTAGCGTATATTTAAGGGTTTAATCTATATAGTATAATCCTATATATATATTAGGGCGTATTTGTATTACTTTTAGATCTTTAATCTTTTTCTTTTTAACTATAGAAAGTTCTATATATTATAGTCTCGATAAATAACTTTATATATCTCGACTAATAGATATAGAATAAGACGTACGAGTATTTATAGCTATTATTCTAGTCTGAAGTAAATTTTGAATTCCCTAATACGCCCTTTAGATAATATTTTAAAATAATTTAAACTGCTTTAAAGTAATTAATCTACTTATTAGGATAGAGTTATTAAGTATAATATCCGCTAGTACTCCTATTATAAGAGTAATAGGAGTTAAATTTATATCTATATATAGAAATACTACTAAAACTAATTGCGTATATTTAGAATTAAACTATTTAACTTTTATATATAGCCGAAGTATTATTAGAAGAATAATAGAAAGTCTTATATACTCCTAAATTTAATAGCTATCGAGATAGAAGATAGAAGATTATAGTTTAGGCTATCCAAATAGCAAATAGGAGTTTTATAAAGCTATACTATATTTCTTTATACCCTTTAGGGAGAGAATACTTCTAAAGAAGTATTAATAGACTATCTTAGATATATCTATAAATTCGGAATAACAAGGGTCGGAAGGATAGCTAGTATATAGATTCAAACTCGGAGCTATCTAAATTAAAGGCAAGGGGTCTATACTAATTCCCTATTTTATATAATACTCTTCCTTTGCGAACTTGATTATCTTCTTTAAGAGAGTATTATAGATCTTTAATATCTAATAGTAGTAATAGCCTTATTTAATAATATTAAATAAGAGATCTCTATATATTTCTTTTAGTATAAGGTAAAATTGATATCCTCTATTAGCTTTTTGACTTATAAAGCCGGCATTAGCTTGCTATTATAGTATATCTCTAAGAAATACTATTATATATCTAATAACTCGTATCTTTTTACTATTAATATTAACTTCTATCCTATAATCTAGAGTTAGAAGACTTTTAAATGCGCGGAGGATATTTTCTAGCCTTGAGCTATAAGGTCTAAAAGTAACTATATTAATATTATCGCGTCGTACTCTCTCTATACTAGATAGAGATATAGAAATTATATAGAAATCTATAAAAGGGTAATATATATTTCTATAGAGACTAAATCCATCAATAAATCCCTAATATAGATAGAATATATATTTTTAAATAAATATCTTAATCAACTATTTTCTTCTATATATTAGAATCTTAAGCTCTCTATAGATCGGGTTTATAAAATATAGTAGTCTTATAAATCTCTTGCTTCTATTAATAATATAGCAAACAAAATATCTAGCTAGCTATATTTTCTATTTAGTTATACTATCTTCAAAGAAGTAATTAAGAAATATACCCTATATCTACTAGATAGCTTAATTTAGAGATATATAGGAATAAATATCCTTATATAGAATAAGTTTATAAAATCTATATAGAGGATCTAACAACTTAATAATATTATTAATACTAGGATTACTAGAGATACTATTTAGTATATATTAAATCTAAAGTAAGATTTTTCTAGATAATACTAGATTGAATTTAAAATCTTTCTATACTACTACTATTCTTTTTAAATATATGGTTAAATACTCTTGATACTCGTATTTAGAAATATTATAATAGTAGTATATAAAGTCTAAAGGAAGTATTGGTTGACTATTTAAATAGAAGGCAAATTGGCTAGATATAGATCAAATAGAAGTCGCCCAAGTATTTAAATACTAGAGTTCCTTTGGAGATAGAACAAACTCTATAATACTAGTATATATTTTGCTACAGAATACTAGAGAGGTAATAGAGATTCGAATAATATTAACTAGATTAATAAAATAAAGACTTCTAGTATTCCGCGGGTCTCTTATACTTAATTTCCTAGTATCTATTAGGATTTCTACCTTATATAGCTCTAGTAATAGAAACTACTGCTTTAAATTGCGCTTTAATATTCTAAATATTCTTAGAAGTCTCTAAATATCGCTAATATCCTTTAAGATATCTAAAATCTAGAGTAGAGCTATATATTAGTGCTTTAAAATTAATATTTCCTTATACTATAAGCCTATTATAATAACGAACTTAGAGAGTAAGCTTTTAATCGGCTGATTTAGAAATACTAGTATAGAAAGATCGGGATTATTTTCTAGCCGAGTTTGCGCTAAAGGTAATATAGTCTAGATATCTTTATAAGATCTTCCTTCTATTTTATTATTTTTAGAGTTATTCCCAAAATTATTATCTATATTATTTGAATTAAAAAACTCTCCTTTATTAATTATTAGGCTTTTAGGACAAGGAGATATATCTAATAGAATATTATTATTACTTTTACTTAGCGGAGGAGTATCTATATATAATACAATATTGCTCTATCTATATATTAGTTAACTTAACTATTAAAATTGTAAAGGGAATAAAAGATATAGAGACTTACTTTATTTGAATTATTTCTAGATAAATCTATATCTATAGCCTTAGTATCTCTAGAGGACTAGATAGATTTAATAGAAGAGATTGGGATATCTAGATCTTATATATAATTATTTTATCTATAAGTTGACCATATATTAATACGCAATCTTAGAGATAAATAGTCGCGAATTATACCCTTTATATATAGTATAAAGCGCTCTAGTCTTTATATATACTAGAGAGGTATCTTTAAAATAGATTAAAGGAGTAATTAAGTAGAATAGAGTTAACTATTAGAATTATTCTAGCTATTTTTTAAAAAATTAGTAGAAGAATATAGAAACGCGATAAGTTAGATATAATATTAGGAGTTATATTATATTTATATTAAGTCTATATTTTTTAAGCTAGAATACTATTTAGTTTATTTTAATATATCTAGATTAAGGAAACTTTAATTTTCTTGATTTTAAACTAATTACTATCTGATTAAATATTGCTAAATTTATTAATTGCGATATTAACCTCGATAAACTAGTTAATTAACTTAGTGATTTTATAGCAACTCCCTCGCTATAGTACTTTCTACTAGTATTTTAATACTATTGACTCTGAACTATCTAAGATAGCCTTATAGAGCCTCCTATAGCTATCGATAGTAGAGGATTAGCCCTAGATTAATCCTTAGCTATTCGAATATAATAATAATTAATAGATATTCTAGATCTAAGGAGCTTCTATTTCTATTAATATAGAAATTAATACTCGAGCGCTATTACTATATACTCTAACTATAAAGGAAAGACGCTAAGCGGGAGAGAGATATTTAATAAAGTATAAAAGACTAATTTAATCGATATATAAAGTACTTAATAAAGTAGAGATTATAGATCTAATAACGAACTAGGCTAAATATAATATACTTTAGCGAAAGCTATAGTAGATATATCTTATAAATTTCAATATTAATAATACTATAGTAATTATTAGATAAGTCTATAGGCTAATTTTAGTTAATAATAAATTATTTATTATAGTATACTTTAAAATCTTAAGTACTACCAAAGTATAGAAGAATCGATTAATAAAAGCTATAGAGGTAAGTCTACTTCTACTCTAATATATTAAATTATATTAAATCTATATAATAGCGCTATATTTAAAAAGAAAAGCTACTTGTAAGAGGGATAGACTACTTTAATATAACTTAATATATAGAACTAGCTACTCTAAAGAGGTAGTTCTCCGATTATTTTAGTAAAGAGAATTTCTTTGCTATATTTTATTAGGCTAAAGCTATACTTAACTTTGAAAAGTTATTAAAATTAGGCTAATAGTTCTTAAAATATATAGTTTCTACTCTATTATTTAAAATTAATACTAATAAAAATAGAAATCTTTATAAATCTAGCTATATAGGTAAAACTATATAATAATATTTAAGAAAGAAATCGATTATTAGATACTATAGGCGTACGCGCCGAGTTACTCTAATTCTATACTAGTATAGCTATAATAGAAGAATTTAACTATATCGACTGAAATTGCTTCTAGAAAACTACTATAATTATACTCTATTCTAAGGAGAATAGAAAGAGAGGTAGTAATATCTTTAATACTATAGTAAAGAAGATAATTATTGATACCGATATTTCTATAAAGATTACTAAAACTACTAATAAGTACTAACTTCTATATATATACTAGTAATTTACTACTATATATAATATATTTTCGCGTTGATTTTTATATCTATTTTTCTATATTTATTATATACCTTTTATATATTATAATAGCTAGTTATATATAAAGAGGAAGAGGAAGTAAATAGTTGATAATATTATATTCTTATAAAGTAGTTGATGCTTTTATCTCTTATTTATATTAATATTTTCTTCTTATCTCTATATACTAACTCTATAACGCGATACAATTTCGACGAATATATTATTTTTATATAAAAGAAGTACTATAAGAAAAATTATATTAAATAATAGAAAGTATTTTGCTAATAGATTGATTTAAAGGGCGGTTTAAACTTTGATAACTATACGAATTTATCTAACTACTAATCTAATTAGAATAAGCTCTATACTCTAGAAGAAGCTATAGTATATTAATTTAAGAATATTGTCTTCTATATACTAATAAAGGATTTATTTTAATAGAAAGAGACTATATCTATAGCTATAAGTATAAAATAGTTAATATCTGAGTCGCGTCCCCTTAAATTAATACTAAAACTCTAAAAGTTAATAAGTATAGCTATAAATTTTATTAAAGAGCTTAAAAATACTATTAATAATTTATAGAGATAGAAAACCTTTATTAAAAAGTTAGATATTATAATAGTTTAAATTTCTATTAAAGTTAAGGGCTATATTATTTATAATTATTAGTATTCTATAGAAGAGATAAGAGATTTAGCTATAAAACACGCGCTATTCAAGTTTAATAAGAGTATTAAGCTCTTCCTAACTAAAAAAAATCGAGATCTACTATTATTAAGTTACAATCGAGCTATTAAAAGATATTAGCGCCTCTTTTAAAATCTCGATAAGGAGTTCAAATTACCTAATATCGAATAGAAAGATATAGAAGGTAGAACTATTATATAATATAGATATAGAGTTTTCTTTATCTATTTCTAATTTATACTAAGTCTAATCAAGTATATAATATACTTGATTAATATATTCTATATATATTAACTATAGTCGAATATATTCTATATTTAGATACTTAATTTCTTTTCTTATATTTAATTTAATTTAATTAAAATATATATTCTATATACTCTTTATTTAATTTAAAAAAATATATAATATATACTTTAATTAAATTAAATTAAATATTTTAGTTATATATAAATCTAATATAAATTATTTTAAAGTTATATATTAGTTAAATATTTAATTAATATCTTTAGTATTTTTAATATTTTTAATATCTTTAATATTAGTATCTTTAATATTTTTAATATTTTTAATATTTTTAATATCTTTAATATCTTTAATATCTTTAATATCTTTAATATTTTTAATATTTTTAATATCTTTAATATCTTTAATATCTTTAATATTAGCTAATAATTAGTATTTTTATCTTTAGTATTATTATTATTAGCTAATAATTAGTATTATTAGTATTAGACTAGTAGGAAAAAAAAAGAACCTAAATATAGTTAGGTTTGAACCCGTAACCCCCTAAGCGCCCAAAAGGGGTATTAAAACGACGGTAAAAGTCAAAAATTCTACTCCTAAAAAGATAGCTAAGCCTATACTTAATCAATTTTATTTCTATTATATCTCTACTATTTTATATAGTAAGGGGGTGATTTTAGTTAATATATAGACCTAATCTATAAAAAAAAGAGGCTCTACTAGATTCTAGAATTCTTAGAATATTGGCTTCTATTAGAAATTATAGATATATATTTATATAATATTTTCTTATTATAGATATTAGAGACGAAGTAGAGAAAGTTAGTAGCTTATACCACTAGACTATCTAGGCCTAGTTAGATATCACGTGCCTAGGACTTGGATTTAAGTTAGCCTACTCCGCCCTACTACCTTAGCCAATCATCTTATTTAACCTTAAGGAAACGTTGCAAGAAATTATAGTAGGTATTAGGAGGTTTCTATTTCTTATAACGTTTCCTACCTTGATACTAGTAACCACCTAGGAAACGGTTAATTTAATTGAACGTTACTTATCTAGTAACCATTACCTTAATTATAACGGTTTCCTTGCAAATCAACGGTGTATCTACGGTCTAATTATTGATACGGTTGATTGACCGTGTGGCTATCGTATCTTGGCACCACGTTCGACCGGTATGGTAGCTATGTGATTGGATTCTTAAGCATCTGTAATTAGGTTTTTGGCGGCGAAGTACAAGTCCACCTCAGCTCACGATATTGACATCACCGGGTAGTTTGGCCTCGCCCGCCCATGATGTCACCATCGTCACATAATGCTGATCAATTGGCCTTTCGGCGATTGTAGCGAGGCACCCGGGCTTTGATTACGGCCTGCCATTGCCCAGCACACTTGGTGGTGGGGAGTGAGAGGGGCAGCTTCTACCTTGGAAGCGAGGAAAGAATGAATAGCCATGGCTATATAAAACGATGATCTGGCCACCGCAGACAGAGCATTTCCCTCTCTATGAACAACAATCCGTACTTTAGGAACGGCGCAGATACCAAAAAGATACAACCACTTCATACCTAGTTACCTTTGTCTTCAGTCGAAGATCCAACTCCGTCATCATCATGCCTATCCCAGCCACCAAATGTGACACCCTCAAGGACATGCTGAGCCTGAAGGGCAAGGTTGTCGTCGTCACCGGCGCATCAGGCCCTCGTGGCATGGGCATCGAGGCGGCCCGAGGGTGTGCTGAGATGGGCGCGGACGTCGCCATCACCTACTCCTCCCGTCCAGAAGGAGGCGAAAAGAACGCCAAGGACCTGCAGGAGAAGCATGGAGTCAAGTGCAAGGCCTACAAATGTGATGTCGGCAACTGGGAGTCCGTCAAGAACCTCGTCGACACCGTGATCAAGGACTTCGGAAAGATCGACGCCTTTGTCGCCAACGCCGGCCGCACTGCCAACTCCGGCATCCTGGATGGCTCCGTCGAGGACTGGAACGAGGTCATCCAGACCGATCTGAACGGCACCTTCCACTGCGCAAAGGCCGTGGGCGCGCACTTCAAGGAGCGCGGGACCGGAAGTCTCGTCATCACTTCTTCCATGTCCGGCCATATCGCAAACTACCCTCAGGAACAAACGTCTTACAACGTCGCCAAGGCAGGCTGCATCCATATGACTCGATCTTTGGCAAACGAATGGCGTGGATTTGCTCGTGTCAACAGTATCTCCCCCGGCTACATCGACACCGGCCTCTCTGACTTTGTCGACAAGAAGGTTCAGGACCTCTGGCTTTCTATGATCCCCATGGGCCGCAACGGAGACGCGAAGGAGCTCAAGGGAGCGTACGTCTACTTCTGCAGTGATGCCAGCACCTACACGACTGGCGTGGACTTGGTCATCGATGGCGGATACACTTGCAGGTAAATCGGCAAAGTCTGGACCAGAATTCCAGTCGTGAAGGTCCTCCCTTATGTATTTATCTAGCACGGTGGATAGCTACCTCAACGGAGAATTCTCTTCTGATATGTCCTTCCTCACTGTAGACTATAAATATCGTATTGAGTTGAGGCGGTTGCGGTGGGGAGAACGTTCTCGCGCCGGGCCATGACCTCACCGAGCTGCCACCTCCTCTCCCTAGAGCTCACCGTCGCTCTCCTCCACCGGCGCGCACCCAGTCCATGGCACAAGCGAAGCGGGCATGGCGTTAACATCGGTAGGTATACACGAATACTCCGCCGATAAATAGTTAAAACCAGCTGACTGATGTGTTTCCGTCAGTGGAAAACGTTCACCTTCTTCGACGCATCGCCGGTTGAGTTCGTCGATAGCGAAGGCAGCTCTGTGTTCACCGTATGTGATCCTCCACCAAGCCACGGCCTATATTTATATGGCGCTTGGTCGCACTGGAAGGTTGCTAAATAAGCGATGTTTGTCAATAGAGCGATGCAACCTGCGTCTGTACCGGATCGGATAACCTCTTCGTCGGCACGGCGAATGGCGCCGTCCACATTCTGTCCCGAGCATACAAGGTTGTCCGCACCTTTCAGGCATACGATGGAACCTCAATCACGCACATGAGGCAAGTCCCTTCAACGTCGTACCTTGTTACTGTCAGCGAGGATCTGTCCAACGAACCAGTCCTGAAGGTATGGGCTCTCAACGAAATCGAGAAGAAAACAGGCGGGCCGCGGTGCCGGTCTACGAAGTCGATTCAAAATAAGCTAAGGCAGTTCCCGGTATGCTACGATGAGCCCTTGCTACTAGCATGTATATGGACGACGAGCTTACACCTCTGGCATTCTAGATATCAGCGTTGGTCGTTCTTGACGACCTTTGGCAAGTTGCCGTAGGCTTCGCGAATGGTTCCGTCTCTCTCATTCGAGGTGATCTAATACATGACCGGGGAGCCGAGCAGCGAATTGTGTTCGAATCCGAAGAGCCTGTCACCGGCTTGGAGATTCAACGATCTGGCCCAACCTCGCTCTTCATCGCTACCACAAACCGTATACTTTCACTTGCTATTGGAGGCAAAGGAGATATC
Organism: Onygena corvina; assembly: GCA_000812245.1. NCBI lineage: Eukaryota > Fungi > Ascomycota > Eurotiomycetes > Onygenales > Onygenaceae > Onygena > Onygena corvina. The sequence continues at coordinate 142,593 of JWPT01000003.1, read as the reverse complement.
AAACCTGCTCGTGCCCTCGAAGACTTAGGATGCGGTGTTGGTTGTATGGCCTTCGACCATGATACCGGTGATATTTTGGTCGCTAGAGAAGACGCACTCTATACGTACGGCCCAGGCGGACGTGGGCCAAGCTTCGCGTTTGATAGCCCCAAGACTTCCGTCAACGTCTTTAGAGATTATATCGCACTGATTTGTCCGCCTCGAGCTGCTCTAGCAAAAGCTGACTCCGTTAGGAGGTTCGGAGCTGCTCATGTAGATGATATCTTTAATACCTCAACCCTGACTTTCCTGGAGTCCGATTTACGATTCATTGGACACTCGGAATCGCTCTCCACCAGTGCTAAGTTTATATTCCAGGAGTGGGGAGACTTTTTCATTGTTGAGGTTGATGGAAAGGTAAACGACTTTGGCTGTTCCCACCTCCGTTAGTGGTATCTACTAAGAGGCCCTACAGGTCAATCGTTATCGTGAGAAACCTCTTCAACAGAAGCTCGAGATACTATACCAAAGAAATTTATACATTCTTGCTATCAACCTTGCCCAAAAGTCTGGGGTCGACAAATTACAACAAAATGTCATTTTTCGAAAGTATGGCGACTTCCTGTATCAAAAGGGGGATTACGACACGGCCATGCAGCAATATTTGCGAGCAATCGATAATACAGAACCTTCCCATGTGATACGCAAAGTGAGTAGATTTTTGCCATACTTTTCAGGGGATCATACACATGTCTAATCCCCAGTAGTTTCTTGACACGCAAAGAATCCATAACTTGATCGACTACTTGGAAGAGTTGCACGACCACGACAAAGCTACAGCGGACCACACAACATTGTTACTCAACTGTTACGCTAAGCTAAAAGATACCGAGAAGCTTGACTCGTTCATAATGGCTCCTGGGGAGCTGAAATTCGACCTTGAAACCGCCATAACAATGTGTCGTCAAGGCGGATATTTCGAACAGGCGGCATATCTAGCAACGCAGCACGGTGAGAGTGACATGGTTGTTGACATCCTCATCGAAGACTCCAAAAGGTATCTTGAAGCTCTCCAGTACATCCGGAAACTTGAACCAGAATCTGTAAGCAGCCATCATTTTGCCTATCTCCGCTCTTCTGGCCATTAATCTTTAATCTAGGCGTATCCAAACTTGATGAAATATGCCCGCGTGCTGCTCGGAAACTGTCCTGAACAAACAACTCAACTTTTCATCGATTACTACTCTGGAAAATTTCAACCTCAAACAGAAGAAGTTGCTCCTATCGAAAACCAACCACCCCAAAGAGGTGGTGCGGTTCATAATATCGCATCGCTGATTCCCATCCCGTATATTGGTGCTCAAAGGCAGGAAAACGGCCCTACTATACAATCTGTGGTAGCGCCTCAGGTTCAAACCGAATTAGAATCGCCTACATATGAAACCCCCAAACCCAGGACTGCCTTCTCCTCCTTCGTGGGACATCCAGAGGAGTTCATCAAATTTTTAGAGCATCTAATCAAACGAGAGTCTCTGAAAGATGATGAAAAAGTGGATTTATACACCACGCTGTTCGAGATGTATCTTGAAACGGCAAACCACAAGAAAGCGACATCTGAAAAGCAGGAATGGGAGGCAAAGGCGAAGAGCTTAATAGAGGGTAAAGATGTAAGCACTAACTCACAATTAAAACCAATTGATCCGAGCTGACACCTCTAAGATACCTGTCTCTACATCCAGTGTCCTCCTTCTTTCCGACCTGTCAAATTTTCACCAAGGAACGACTTTGGTTCGAGAGAAGGAGGGCCTCAGAGCCGATATCCTCCGATCATACATTTCGGCCAAGGATACCTCTGGTGTGATTAGAGTTCTGAAGAAATACGGGTCTAAGGAACCGCAATTATACATCGATGCTTTGACATTCTTCGCATCTGATTCAAAGATATTGGAAGAGGCTGGCGACGAGATGGACACAGTTCTTAAAATAATTGATCGGGATGGGCTAATGGCCCCCTTACAGGTGATACAGGCGTTTAGCAACAACTCCGTGGTCACAATGGGCATGATCAGCAAGTACCTAAGTGACAATATTGAACGCGAAAGAAAGGAGATTTCCAATGTTCGTATCGTACCTCTACATTGCTGTGCGCCTATAGAATGTCTAGACTAACATAGGCTTTTCCCTACAGAACCGCCGCCTGATATCCACCTATTCCAAAGAAACCGAAACCAAACGACAACAGTTGGAAGAGCTTAACTCCCAACCAACTGTTTTCCAAGCCCGCCGTTGTTCTTCCTGCGGAGGAAACCTTGATCTTCCCACTGTTCATTTTCTGTGCAAACATTCTTTCCATCAAAGGTGCTTGAATACAATTTCCGAGGATGCCGAATGCCCTCTTTGTGCTCCACATAACTCCACGCTCAAAGCTATCCGTGAGAGACAGATTAAAGCGTCAGGCCAACACGAGCTATTCCACTCTGAATTGCAGCGTAGCAAGGATCGTTTTGGCCTTGTTAGCGAGTTCTTTGGTAGGGGAGTCATGAAACCTAACAACACAGAATAGTTAGGTCATTTTGTTTGGAACTGCTGTATTAGATACCCTTTTAAGTCAATAGCTATCTTGAGATTCTTATCGCTTCGCTTCAGGGGATAATGCTACACGTTTTAAGTATTGAGAATACCACATCAAGATCACAGTCCAAAACTCTACATGACTCAATACGTATGAAGTAGTCATGGCTGCACTTGATGTGCTTCCACCTGATGCCTCGACTAGTCTCTTATTACCAAATGCAGAGCTGCCCCTGAACCGAAGCGGTGATTATGCGAGCTACTTGAGCAACTTGTCGGTGTCCGCTAGGATAAGGGCGAAGTGTCTGTCTCGCGGACACCAACTTCCCACTGTCTGCGGCTGGTCGGCGGATCAAACACGCCTCCCCCAGTCTTCTCCTTTTCCAATAGCCGACCAACGGTAGAAACAAGGATAGAACCACCCCGGATTCTCACCACTAGCAACGTACTCCGCCGCGATCCCTCTCGGAGCCGACATTCCCATAAAAAAGACCATGTTGAGTTAGTTGACTTTGGCGACGCCGGGCAGGTGTTTCACGTGACGCGGTCGCGACGCGCGCGTCTACACGACGGACGTCGCTGTATCATAAGAAGTTGCTCCTGTGGTTGGCATAGAGAAGAGACTATAGCTGCAGTCCTGCGAGAGCCGTCGTCACCATGGAGCTGGGCCCGATGTCTTCTCATGATGCCGAGCCAATGTCATTAACCAGCTTGTCTCCAGCCCGAAGGGCTCTAACCGCGCCAGAGCCATTTCAGCCTCAGTCGTCGGCCCAAAGCTTGGACGAGCTCGCGCTTCCTTTTCCCTTTGAGATTGCTATTCCTAGATACCCGTCACTGTGGCCCAATGGCTCTTGCACAGCTACTCAAGAAATCAAGTCAAGCTACGTCGGCACCGGCAGCCCGTGGAAAGTGCCTGATGATCCAACGATGGCGACTGCCAACCTTGAGGATCGTACCAGGGGTGGCCTTGTTGGGGACGATGGGTTTGACGGAGGATGCACCATTGAGCTAGGATCAAACAATGCCCCTGGGGAAGATTACGCAGACCCTGATCCGATATCGACAATCGATGAGGTTTCAAACCATATAGTTGTGCCACCCCAGGAAGGTTTCATGGACTGTATCAAAGTTCTATCTAAGGTGGCTGCTGGGAGCTGCGAGATTGCCTTTCCAATGGTTCAAAAAGAAGATTTTACAGAGCCTACCGATTCTAAGGAGCATCAAGAAACTCCACCAGCTCGGGAGGCTAGCTCGGTCGAGCTACATGGGAGAAATACAAAAGACCCAAAAAAGAGACAGAAGAAGAAGTTAAAGCGAGGAAAGACTACCTCGGCAGTTCTGCGAAGGGCCGTAGATTCTGATATCGAAGAAGATGTAATTTGGATAGATGAGAAGAGAACTACAAACGAGACAACGGCTACTCCTACTACGGTGATAGATGATACTGACGCATCTGAGGATGCTTTTGCCTTTAACGACGCTGACGAAAAATCTGATACATTTTACATTAAGGTCAAGTCCGTCGATGTGTCTCCCCAAGCAATAGGAAGTGAGCCCCTGACTTTACCAACACCAACTTCTGATCTGGCTGAAATGACCATCCCTGCACCTAAAAAACGAGGGAGGAAGAGGAAGAGAACAGACCAGCAGGAAATTGTGGCGCAAGAACCGACGGCTCTATCGGAGGAGCCGAATACTGGTCATACAGCCATTAAGAGTAGAACCAATAGTGGTCCTCTAGTTTTGTCTGAGCCTGCAGTACTGCGTCAACAACATAATGAAAATGACCGCACATCAGAGCCCGATGACGGCGGCATCCAGCCTAAATCCGTTGAACTCAAAACTCCGAAGAAGCAGACTGCCAAAGGGCCTGACAAACATAGCCCTATCTCTACCAAGGCTGCTTATCGAGTTGGGCTTAGCCGAAAAGCCAGGATAGCACCACTACTTAGAGTCATCAGGAAATGATTCGCGGATCATTTACGACTTACCTTAATACCTCATTTTATCACTTTGCCTTTTCATTCTGACGAGCATGGTCAAACGCTGCTTTTGTTTTACCTGTGATTATATGACCTTCATCTCATAATGTATGCATATAAATTACAACTGAGGGTAGCTTTAGAAATGAAGGTTGTAGATTATAAACGACTCAAGTTGCATTGTAAACCCTAGTTAAAGATACACGAGGAGGTCTATAAACCTATTCCAATTATTACGCAGAACTCTTATTCACTTGGTTCGCTGCCATAAAAAGATTGGGAGTTGCTCGAAGACTATAGTATATGGTCAATCCTCGCTGCTCTGATTCCAAAATCTCTTGTTCACGGCTGTCTAAAAGCCTTCGTCGTCTTCTTCATCCTGTTTCTGTTTGTCTTCAAAGATCTTCTCTTTATCTGACGCCTGGTCCTCTTTTTGTTTCAACGATTTATCTTCGCTAACCTCGATTTTCGTGGAGTTTAGAACTTTGCCAATTTGACCAATAATACCATCTCTTCCCTTTTCGCTCTCTGATTTAGTTTCTGAGCAAATCCCAGACATTTTTTGACATCCAGCTCCGCAGTGAAGAGCCCTGTTACCACAGTAGCCCGCGGCGCTGCAGCAACGGCCAAAGTTACTTCCAGTGCAAGTGTAGCTCGTGCCGCAGGTTCCGTCTGGAGACGACGGCTTGAGAGGCCTGAAGTTATTGTTGTCTCCCGGCGATTTTTGATCGCCCGCAGGGCCTTGGTCACCCGGGCGCGCGGTCCAGCGGTACCAATTTGCTGGCGGGTCTCCCAAACACTCCCCAAGAGTGACGATACGATACCCGGTACCCTGAAGTCGCCGAAGCATGTAACCGGTCAGATTGTAGACCGTTTGCTCGTGAACGTCATGCCCAATCTCAAGAAGAGGACGGCCATCAGGGGCGCCCTGAGTTATTGCAGAGTCAAAAATGTCTTTAGAGCGTTGGATAAGCTCAGGAGAATCGTTGTTGTAATCGTCTGTGTCCAAGTTAAAAAAAGTAACATGATATCCTAGATCGCCCATGTCTCCAAGACATCCGGACGCAGCGGAACAACTAGAGTATGGGGGGCGCATGTAGGTTGGGAACCCTCCCAATATATTTCTCAACGCCATCTCATTTTTAACCAGCTGTTTTTTCCTCTCTACAGCGGAAATCTGATCGAGGTTCTGGTGGGACCAAGTGTGGCTAGCGATTTGATGTCCACTGTTGTACATTCGGCGGATCAAGTCGGACCAAGGATGGTTGGAGTCGTCGATTGCCCCCTTGTTTGAGTTGATACCAGTGATGAAGAATGTTGCCTTGGCGTTGAAAGAGTCGAGAATGTCGAGCAAATCTTTAGTATAGATGAGAGGGCCATCGTCATACGTAAGAGCAATAGTGTTGGGAACAGTGCAGTCGTAAATGGTCGCTTCGCCATATGGGACATCCCCGATCTTGTCGCGAGGAACATCGGACGTATCTGGTCCGCTAGGCGTCTTATTGGCGTCACACCCGCTGCCGTATTCAAACAAGCAATCCGGCGCAGCACAGTATTGAGGACCGGTGCCGCAGTACCCTGACGAACAATGTCGGATGAGCAAAGGTAGAAGTTTCCTACATTAATTGGAGTTGGTTTTATTACACATACCCTGCGCAGAACAACATAATCCTTCAGGGCAGGAGCCCGCATAGGGGCCACAAGCTGCTAGAGGACCTCCACTGTCGTCCGAATTACCATTGTTGTTTATGGCGAAAAGACCGGCCGTCGGCAGCGGGCGTCGCACTGGACCAACAGGGAATGGAGGGTTTAACGTTGTAGTTAGGCGAAGGCGGACGAGCTGAGTGTCGCTATACTTTTTGTTCCCGCTGGCCACAGCAAAGAGGATAAATGGGACGAGGTAGCGTAAACACAGCATGGCTCTAATGCGCTTAAGAAGAGACGAGGGCAGACGACTTAGGGAAACACTGAAGAACGGCGCGACGGGGAAGTCTTTACGCCTAGTACTGACGAAAGGAAATACTGTCAGCCAACTGCATAGGTAAAGATGAGAGAGAATCAATAGATCTATCGAGCCACAACAAGAGGATACTCACAAAGTGGAAAGCGCGAAGTGCCATACAACCTTCTTGAGGAAACCCCAGTGGTTTACTTTTTCTGCTGAGGAAACTGCAGGAGCCTTACTGCAAGTCGGTCCGAGGGGCGATGATGGTTGATATTAGGGGTATTTATATGTACACCAGAGCTCGGTCAAATGGGTGATTTGAGACAGGTTGCAGAACTAGTAACGACCCCTTTTGATGGCACCTTATCATGCTTGGCTGGTCGAGATGAACCTCGTTACGCATTATACAATATATCTATCGCCATGTAGTTAGCTATAAAATGTGCGTAGGACGGAAAGAGGGGGCACTTATAAGAAAAAAAAATCAATGGAATCCCGCTCCTCTGCGAGAGAGGAGCGAAGATTCCTATCTGACCGGCAAAGCCCACTGTTGAAACGCCATGCATGGAACCTGCCAAAGACTGGTGTACTCCTGCCCAACAGAGAGCCCCTATAGATGAATCGATGGATGAGGGAATAATGAATCCTACCGATGACTCTCCGCCTCCAACTCAATAGTATCATCAGGTTGCAGTATATGGGCAGAGGGGCTGGACAGATTCAGGAACCGTGATGCTAGGAGTCAAGCGACGAATCAGACAAGCCGTAGCTTTGATCCTCACTCAAGAGAGGTCCCGACTAGTGCATGAGTTTCCCAGACCCCGGAATCCCCAATATGTCTGGCTTTGCTGGCTCCACATCCGATGTGCCACCTGAACGACACCTTATTTCAGAGCTAGGAGGTGATGAAGATCATCTTGGCAGAATCCGTCCGACATGACATCAACCAATCAACAAAGCATTCTAATGAAGCATTGATGGGCGAGGAGCGCGCCAACGATGGTTTGTAACATCATAACGTGTTCACAGCCCCGGGCGATGTTTCGTGCCAGATGCTTAAGCCCCCAGGATCTTTCGGAATTCCCAAAAAGACCAATATATAACCACGAAGCCATTTACCAATCGAAAGCTCGGCCCTCTCATAAACTTTCCATCAACTAAAGACGGGAAAACCTCAGCTAGTTCCGTAACCTCGTCGGTAGGTCGGACCGTTGCTCTCGAACAACGTGTTCCGTTGCATGTAACGCAGCGTCCTCGGAGACGAATTTTGTTATCTCTCCAACCAGGCCTGCGTTGGAGGAATGGGACCTGAAGCGAACAAAATTATCTGCAAAAATCGCCTCTCCTTACTCGAAGTAAAGACAGACATCTCAGAATCAAGGATTCCAAGGTGTCCATTACCAGCGCTCCTTAATCATTGGGGACATGCCCGTCAGAAGAAGACTAATGCGGTGGAAAGATACTCTAGAAAGAGTTTGCACCCAATAGCTGTCGCTGCGGGGCAAGACCGGCGAACGAGCGTCTACCATTGAAGGTTGTTCGATTCTGGGGGTGGGTTGGAAGGAAGGTTCGAAACCCACAAGGGGTCGGAGTAGAGGCGCATACAGGGTAACCAGCCAAGCTCCTTGAGAAAGTATCCGACGAGATGTGATGCCCCAGTACCCAAATCACGAACAAGCGTAATGCCCATTCCACTTCTGGCCACAGAAAGACCCTACCGGAGCCCAGAAGCATGCCACAAGATTTCGAATGAGCTCTCTAGAGCGAGTGAGCATCGAAACTCAAAAAATTTTCGACAACACACGGATGGGCCAGTAAACTCTGCTACAGTCAGACCCTACCCTTGGGGATAGAGGGCTGAGCTGATTCCGACAGACGAGTGCTGGTAACCCGGTGCGAAGAAGCGTTGGTAGGCGACTCCACGGATGAAGTATTGCTTGGCTCTAAGAGGCCCTCGCGGTACAGAAGATGAAGCAGCCGAAACAAGACATGTTCAATGACAACCTCGAGGGAACATTTCTCGAGGGTCGACACCAAGGTTCCCAATAGACATGTCCAAAAAAATTAGTAGACAGCCCGATGTTCTCTATCCTCCTTCTCCTGCTGCCCCACAAACTTGCAAGTATCGAGCCAGTCGTCTTATCCGATCCAAGTATAACGTCCAGCTGAGACAAACCGACGCGTCTTCCCCAGGGAAATTGAACGCATGGTAACTCTTCGCTCACCACTTCGACAGAAGTTCTGGACATCGAGCCCCTTTCCCTCCATAAATCCAGCAAGCAGAAATAATGGTGTACCGAGGAGCTCAATAACTGAAGCCGCAATGCTGTTGCCAAAATCTTTGCTTTCGCAAGGCGGCATCCGGTATGTCGACTTAGGGTTAAGTCCCAATAGCACACCATCAACCTCCCGAGAATGCTTAGACAATGAGATCTTGCCGTCACTTAGACTTGAGGGATCAGTTGCGGGTTGATACTGGGAAGACTATGTGGAGGTCAGACTGCGTGAAGGTGCTCGCATATGGAGCGCGGAAACGGTAGATCGAGAGCAGGCCGGTCAAGTTGGAGGCGCTGGGAGGTAAACACGGAGGCCAAAGGGGAGATAGAGGTCATAAGTGAGAGGCAACGCTGACGTGGGTTTGTCGCTATCGCGGTATATATAGTCTCACAGGTTACCGTTGAACATGAGTTGACGAAGGAGCCAACACGTAATGAGAGAGTTGGCATTTTGTTGGCGCGACGCGATTTCACGTGACAGTAACGTCACCGCGGCACGTGACCCCTTTTTTTCTCGAGGACGTTTCTTTCTCGCTTCCCATTATTGAAGTATCACGATGATGGAGCTTGGATAAGGCCAAACACCTGGAGCTTGTGTATAAAGCTGTGGATTAATGGAAAATCAATCACAGCTTAAAGAAGCATTTGAGGCTGCATCTCTGTTCTTGCGGCCGGTATTGACAAAAGGCACGACATAATTCATTCTCATTGCTTGAGATGCAGCTAATGATCTGGAAAAGATGAGGTTAAGAAAAACCCGGGGCGCTCGCTAATAGAATGGTTGGACGAAAGCCTACCCGGGCACTTTAGTGCCGGTAGTCCTCCTAGAGAGAGGGTCGTACGACGATGCCTTGAGCTTCTGACGAAGATCCATCAGGCATTTATCCAAGAATGTCGATCGCAAGTCCCTCCAGAAGATCGGAACACTGGCCTTGAAGACGCAAGAAGACGACGCGTTCTTTATGCTCTTTTGGACCTTGTTTCACTGGAGGGTATATACCCGTCATTGTCTCCTGGGGTCGGAATTCCTTTGGAAAAGAGGGTGATATCGAGCCTTCCCACTGGAGTTGTAGCTAAGCAAGATGGCTCAAGAACGGGATCTTCTTCAAAACAAGGAGAATTTCTTCTTGTCCATATAATATTATCCATACGAGATATACTCCAAGATGACCGTCCTTCCATTCAATCAATTATACTTGAAAGACTTCTGTCAGATCTAATATCTGGGACCGCTGAACTAGCTTTTCATTCGAGGTTCATATCCCGTTCTGATACTGAAGATTGTAGCAATATGTTGCTTAAAATCGTGAACGAGTATGATTCCTTCCCCTAATTAAGTTCAGACACACGTTGTTAATGCCCACTTAGGACACCAACTCCTACTCTACTCCAGGTCTTGACGTCCCTCTTGAATCCCACTCCCCCCTCGTGGTTCAAAGTTCCAATTGCCCAGCATCTTTCGAGGACACCGCTTCGGAAAGATGGCGTTTTTCAGGTTATTACCTTCCTGGCTTTCCACTCTTCCCCCTCGGAATTTGCTATTCCAGACCCAGCTACAGGCCCGTCGATCACGGTCCAGGCGATAATGCAGTCGTCCCAGCTTCTTTCAAGTGTACCCCAAGGAACATCGGTAGACGAATTTCTCTTGAACGTTGGACCCAAGCTACTGTCGCTCCTAGATGGAGAAGATCCAGATCTCAGAAAGACAGCTGCATATATTATTGGAAATGGTATGTTAACAAAACGCCCAATGAGTGCCCCAGGTACCATAGGCTTTGATATATTCGTCAAACCCATATTCGACACACTAAACGGAAACATCAATGGCTCTTCTTCTGAGTGGCTACGCAAATTTAACCGTGATGGATCTCCGAGTATATCCGAATCCCTGCAAAATTCGGATTCCCCTTGTCTGGCTAGTAGTTCTCAGATATCACTATCGTTAGCGCGTCTAATGTCGTTGACCTTACTGCATCCTAATCCCACTCTGCTCAGGCGATTAGTCGGACCAGTGCTACTATCAATTTGGGGCCTATACTGGTTTACAAAATTTCACGCCAATGAAGTGTGGGAAGAACATTGCCTTACACTCTTACAAAACTTTTTCAGCGTATCTTCCGATAAGGCAAGATTTGAGAAGTTGATTCGCCATATCATGTGGGATGGTGGAGCGACCTGGAAATTTAATCACGACTCAAACGGTAAAATATGCATTACCAGTCGTGAAACCAATGAAATGGAGCAAGCTGATGTCATACAACTGGTTGAAAGCATCGATGAACGTGTTGGTATGGTTTCGAATCTTTTGGATCTCGATCCTCAGAAGTCCGCCGTCATTGGCGAAATGTTTCTGGTCGTTAGCCGCGAGTGGCTTCTCGGGGAACCTGATAGCTCTAAAGCCGCGATATCACCGGGCGACATTCGATCGAATCTACAAAAGGTTGTTTATGCTAAACTCACCGAAAAGATTATTCAACAATACAAGGAGATTTTATGCTACCAACCGAAGCATATACTCTTGCTCGTCGAACAATTGCTTGATAGCGAAATACGCGGTGTACGAGACCGCAAAGTGGGAGATATAAATAAACCTACATTGCAGTCTCTTGGCAATATCGTGGAGAATCAAAATGCCACCGCACTAGACTCCACAGAATCGTCGGAGCCTCTGGGCGCTGCGCTCAGCCTACTCTCTACCCTGCTGACGTCTCCTGAGTTTCGAGTCGATGAAGAAATAAGTCTACTACTCGAAACATTGAAGTCAAAAATAGACACCTTCCTCCCTTTCGCCCCTTCAACCCTGAGACAGCCGGCAACCGCCGCGTCCATGCTTCTTGAATTCACTCTTTCAGGTTCCCTAGAAATAAAACCCCAATCTATACCCAAAGCTTCGCATGTCTCCGATATAGAAGCTCACCGACAAGCTCTCAATAGTCTAAATTCCCAGCTCCCTCCGGTCCAAGCCGAGGGACTCTCATTACTATCTCAGCTAGTGAAAAAATCATCACCGGTACTAGATATTCCCGCCACTTTAACTACACTCTTGTGTCTTATATTGAATGATGGTCAAAATCCGAATTCAAACGACGAGTTTGTCTACTTGAACGTGATAACACTAATCGGGACGCTTGCCTCAAAACATCCCCGAACTGTTATAAGCGCGCTTGCTGAGCGATACAAAGACAGTAATGAAGAAATAACATTGGATGATAGACTACGGATTGGCGAAGCGCTTTTGAGAACAGTGCAAGACTTAGGAGAGGCCTTGGTAGGAGATGCTGCTAGGATCTTAGGCGAGACCATGGTGTCAGTAGCTGGGAGACGAGGAAAGAAGCCAAAAGCAAACTATAAGAGGAAACAAGACGTTGAAAGCCAGAAAAGGGAGCATGATGAAGCGGAGGATGAAGAAAGTAGTATTGAAGATCTGGGAATCGAAACCGCAGATTTAATGAACCAATTGGTCGAACAGGCTGATCAAGAGTCTGAAGATCCGACTGAAATAGACCTTTCGAAAAAGATCCTCCAGACTTGGGCTGCTGGCGCTGTTTCGGATGAAAATCCAGACGACCTACGCGTTCGAACATCGGCAATGTCTATCCTAGGAACGGCATTAAGCACGAATCTTTCGGGCTTAGGCCAACGAGCCGCATCCGCTTCTGTCGATATGGCACTTTCTACACTGACATTGGAATCTGGACCCGAGAATGCAATCATACGTCGTGCTGCAGCCATGCTTCTTCTGGACCTTCTAAAGTCTTTAGAAGCTCTGATTGAATCAGGGAAGAATCCAGGGTTTACGTTTGCGCATTCGCGTGAGGTGAGGCATAATTCCTATAGCGGTAGTATTGGGAATATACCAGATATTCTTCGTGTTTTGACCTTTGTGGAGAGCAAAGAAACCGATTCGATTGCACGTGGTCATCTACGAATATTGATAGAGAGCTTTGAGGCCTGGACAGAAAGGTCCATTTTACGTGGAATCATTGGTACAAATTCTCAACCCAGGTTTAGCCTGGATAGTTTGGCTGGATTAGATATTCAGCCCCTATCTGAGAACAAGGAAGGGCACCGTAAAATCACGGAGATCGAGTAATATAGTTGTTTGAGGATTGTCCTAATATTACCGTGCAATTGAGACCACGAACATAACACGGCAAACTCATAGGCGTATAGAGCTGGCTAGGATTATAATATTTCGTCATCCACAAAGAATTCTGGTTTATTATTCTACCTTCCTAGTGAAAAATCGCCCAATAAAAGCATATTTAATTAACTGTTTCTTCACTCAGTGTTCCCTTGGACCTCCGCTCCGTATCCCCCAAGTATCCCAAACGCAATGACCTTTTTAAAAAACAATTTTTTTATGAAATAATGGTCTCAATCAGAGAGAACAGTAGAAAACACAAAGTATTTATGGCTACCCGGTAATTTCGCAAACCAGCCACATAAGCAGGGATAAAATGCAAGATGTGGGATGATGCCTGGAAATAGTTAAGGAAATGCGGATAACCTCTTGCCGGCGTTAAAGCTGTTAGAAATATCCCACTCAAATTTCTCAAATGTAGGGGGATGGTTAGCTCAGTAGGGACCTCCCCTCCCGCGGGTACGGCCACCTCGGCCACCCCGGCCACCACGGCCAGCACCACGTCCGCCATTTCGGTTACCTCGTCCACTGCGGCCACCTCGCCCTCCAGCTTTACCTCCGGTGTTGAAGATGCCTCCATTTAGCTTTGCATTGTCGTTCACTTTTGTCAAATGTTCCAGTTGCTCCGCACGCTTTTCATCTGTCATGGAAAACACGTTTTCAATACCAATTAGATCACAAAATTCTGCGGTCTGAGGATTCGGGTACTCTAATGGCTGCTCAGTGGTAAAAACTGGGATGGAAGCGTCGTAAACTGGGGCAACAATGCTGAAGTTAAGCGGAATGTACATTTTGCCGGCCCTGCAGATGTTTTCCTCAACCCATTCTTCGGCGGCGATGATATCAGCTCTATATCCTCCATCGCCCTTGTTGAAAGGAACTCCAGCGGTTGCTTCGCCAACGCTAAAGCCTGGGTGCAGAGCGCGAGTTATGGCAAGCCACTCTTTGTCGTACCTGAGACGATAAGGGGTCTGCGTCTCCGTCCCGTCATCTTTTGAGATAGGTAGGATCTCTGTAAGATGAAGAAAGTCACGGTGACCTTCACATTTGTCTGCGGCTACAAATTCGGTTACAGTATTGGTGATTCCGGGAGGAAGAGTAGACTCCACTATTGGTTTGCTTTTGGTGCCCGTGAGCACTGTTGCACCTTTAGTAAAGCTAGCTGGTAACTGATTTCGTATATCCTCTTGCACGCGGTCTTTATTTTCATATCTTTTCTGAGTTTCTTCTTCACTTTGGGCATTTGTACTTTCCGGTCCGTTTTGGGCAGCGTTTTCTCTTCCCAGGTCTTCCTCTGCGTCTTCTAAGTCGATATTGATTTCATCTGCATTTTTAGCGATCATAGACGTGACGTCTGTTTTGCTAGGGGTAGTACTTCTTTTGGCTTCTTGATCAGCCCTGGCGTCCTCGAGATCTAAATCAATTTCATCGTCATTTTTCACAATGGCATTGGTGGGCTTCTCGAATGCATTGTCAGACACAGGGTTTAGTGAAGTGGTGATAATGTCTTGAACTTCACGGCCTGTACCGTCATCAACGCCAACCTTCTTCCACTTTAGTTGATATGTAACGTCGCTACCAGGTTTGATATCACCAGCCTCAACTTGCTTATGATACTTATGAACCTCCTGCATGAACAAATCTTGTTCCTCCTGGTCAGTTCTGGCTGCGACATTGTAAAAATCATGCCAAGCATGCTTCTTTTCACCATCATTAGTCGAGTGTTGTGGTGTCTGGATAGGATTAGATTTGGAATCCCCGCCAGGAAGACCGACATCTTCGAGTCTCGTAGCATCAATGTTTGCCGCGTCATCTTCGTTTTTGATAGCTTTGTAGATACTTTCATTGCGGTTATCGAAGACGCCCCTCACCTGCGCAGGCTCGTATTCTCCATGCTGAACGGTGGCGGTATACTTGCAGTGCAGATGAGCTGAAAACCAGTGGCTGGGTCGGAGTCTATCAAGCACCAGCTTTGCCGCAACGCTGCCTAGAATTCCCTGCTCTGCATCTTCTCGAATGTGTCGCTTGAAGCGAAATAGACGGTTGTAGTCACCAGCCCATTCGATACCCCGGGGCCAGTCATGACTAACTCCAACATCAACTTGAGTACGGATTTGGAGTAGTTTGCGAATATCGATCTCTCTCGTATGGTAAACGGAGCGTAGACTATCGCCATCATATGGGATTCTTTCAAGATGAGGCTTGTGGTAGTCGTATCCTTTCCAGATGCCAGACATTCCTGCGATTCGAAGCGGTCCGCAACGAATAACATTTGCTGCACCTAGATAGTAGATGTTTGGTGCAACCCAGCCTCCATAGTGGAGCTCGAACATGTAGTTGCTAGCTTCATGATTACCACCCACAAATACGGTCAAGTATGGTGCAACACGGACACCACTATAGTACTCATGAAAGTCCCCAATGGTTTTATACTTATTTGGGACTGCCATGCAGGTGAGATCATTAGAGTTTCTCACAGCCTTAATGAGAGAGGGTTCGTGAGCATATGTGTTGTCAAATAAATTATAGATAGAAGGTATTATGCTGTTTTATCAGACGCGGAGGCTCACTTGAAAATCACCTCCTATAATCAGGAGATCAACCCCATCCCAGCCTCGTAATGTTGCAGTCTCTTTTACTGCGGCATAGATATCATGTAGCTTCCCATGCCCCTAGTTAGTAACGCGTTAGTACTTAGCCTAAATCTAGGAAAAAGAGATAAAACGCGTGATAGAGACATACACAGCCTTCAACAGCTAACCTAAAAGGTTGGCACATCTTTACTTCCTCTGCCATTTTGAAAGTGTAACTAGATTACAGCATATCAAAATAGGAGGTGGGAGTGTTATCCCTAGCTTTCTAGGGGGGGAAAAGATAAGATAGAGTAGGGAATAAGGAAAAAAAAGGTCAGAGTAGAAAATGTCAAAACACTAGGTAGTGTTTTCTCTCACTAATTATCTGAAGGTGAAAAAGAAGTAGAAGAGGGTTGTTGTTTTTCTTCCTTTAGAGGAGGCAACGCTAACCTAGTTAGGTAACTAACGAATTTTTCCTCTATTTTCCAAGATAACCTAAACACAATCATAACACAACAAGGTGTTGTCCTAGTCTTACATACTAAATTTGTTATTCATATTAGAATAAAACATGGCTCAGCTCTTGTCTGCCAAGTTAAATCATTTGGAAACCGCCGCCCATTCCCTCAGCCTTCAAAGTCCATCGACAGCCGCCCATTTAATGACCACTTATAATAGCCTGTGTCTTGACCAGTCCGTTTCGCTGTTACCTAAGAGTCAGAATGGAGCCTGTCCTGCATGTGGAAGCATCCGAATCCCAGGCGTTAAGAGTCGGGTCTTCACTAGCATAGCGAGACCTTCTGCCGTAAAGTCAAAGGATAAACGGCAGCGTAAATCCTCTCCTAGGGCCACGTCGCTGGAGAAAAGCATTATCTTTGAATGCCTATGTTGCAAACATAGGAGCACTCATCGCATTTCACACTCTCCAAGGCCTAACCTGGGAAATATTAAAGCTACGTCGACGTCGATGTCCACTATCCCATCAACCACCTCGGTGACGTTAACACCATCATCAGCAGCCCCAAATATTGTCGACTTAAGCCATCAGAATGAAACAACGATGGAATCACCCAAATCCAGCTCTGGGAATGCTGTCAGCAAGAAAAGAGCAAAGAAGAGGAAGAACCAAGGTCTTCTAGCCTCTCTCGCAACCGAAAAGCAACGATCTAAGCTCCAGGTGAAACCATCAGAACCCCTCGATCTTCTAGACTTCTTTCAGTCATCATGATTCCATTTTGTCATACTGTTTCATTGAGCTATTTTTCTACTCCTCTCTTATACGTATACGATTGGATGAATAAATGCCACTCCATAATGCTACTTCATAAGAAATTGTCAGAAGAATAGGTGACAATTGAAGGACTACTTAGGCGACTTCGTCTTTTTCGCTCAATAGAAATGTATCTTGCCTCAATGACTGCATCAACGTATCGCATAGTATAAGCACCGATTAGGACACAGACAAACACAGGTGCAAGGTACATACATCATTTCATGTACTATGGGAAAAAATAAAGGCTGACTACTAGCGTCCTGCAGTTGACAACCTTAAGCACGAGGTAACCCATTTTATTATATCTCAGAAAACAGGTACCATGTGACAAGGCACTTTTGTTGTCTCATTTATGGGGGAAAGTACATGTAACTAGCTGTGGTCGGGTAGCTGGTCTAGAATGAGTGGCATATAAAGCGAGATCAGGTCTCGATATGGATCGAGATTAAACCCCCACTGCCCTTATGCCTTATATACAGGTTCGGCAACAGTCCACAATTTTCAGTGCCAATTTCGCTGCCATGCTAAGCCGGTATCGACAATCTCCGAGCACTTCAGCTTCAAGACCAGTTATTTTTGCGGCTCAAAATTGGTTACAGGTTGATTTAAGCAGAGTTAGTGACGCCCTTACACAAAGTTGTGGAGATCGTGATGACTCAACAACTAGTAGGTACCTGGCAACTTAAAAAAAATTATTTTTCCACCGGAATTCTTCTCGTTTGCCAGCAGGCGCGATATTTGACGATTGTTCTTTTCAAATATATTGAGCCGTGAAGTGGTCGCTTTATTCGTTCAACGGCCTGAGTTATTCTTGACCTTACCTCGAAGCGTTCACCACTTGGCCGCAAGTCCGCTATCGGAGGTACCCCTCCATCCCGATAAGTAGAATGGCGAGCCACGGCGGGAATGATGACGCCACGCCACGAGTTGATGCAGATGCCAAAGATAACGTAATTCAAATTGTGCAGGATGAGGATGATCTAGGTGTTCTGGACGTGGAGAGTATGTGCATGAACTGCCACGAAAATGTAAGTTGTCGGTTTTGCGATCAACGAAAATTTAACAACAAGCATGCTAATTCGAAATTTCGTGTGCAGGGTTCAACCAAGTTCCTCCTAATAAAAATTCCTTTTTTTCGTGACGTTCTTCTCGAATCATTCGAATGCACACACTGCGGCCATAAGAATAACTCAATAAAGGCGGCCGGCGCGATTCAGGAACATGGGACCCAATATACGTTGGAAATCCATGACAAACGAGACTTTAATCGCCAAGTCGTGAAAGCCGACTCTGCGATCTTTCGACTGGAGACCCTTGGAATCGAGATGCCGCCAGGTCAGGGGCAACTTACCAATGTCGAGGGTATGCTGACCAAAATTCAGAGTCAGCTTGAGAGCGAGCAGCCACATCGAAAGACCGCTGATCCTGACCTATATAACGCCCTTGATGGTATTCTGCAAAAGCTGGCTAAGATGATTAGCGGTGAATATTTTCCTTTTACCATAGTCTTAGAAGACCCGAGCGGGAACTCCTGGATATCTCCTGCGCCATATGACGAAGGCAGCAGATATAAGCGCAAGGAATTTGTGCGCACTCAGGAGCAGAATGAGGCACTTGGCCTTGGTGTTGCGGAAGATGAAGCTGCTGGAGACTCAACTATGACTCAGTCTGCTGGGGATCCCGAAGACTTAGACATTATTGATGGGAAAGTGTATAGCCTTCCAGCACACTGTCCCGGTTGCTCGAAAGCCTGTGTAGTCAATATGCAGAAAGTGAACATTCCGCATTTCAAAGAAGTATTTATCTGGAGTACTGTTTGCGATCATTGCGGCTACCGGACCAGTGACGTCAAGACCGGGGGAGCTATACCAGAAAAGGGAAAGAGAATCACACTTCGAGTTGAGACCATTGAAGACCTCTCAAGAGATATCCTCAAATCAGAGAGCTGTGTGCTCAGAAGTGACGATCTTGGCCTCTCAGTTCAGCCTGGTACACTCGGTGGGAGATTCACAACCGTTGAGGGTCTGCTGACACAGATCCGCGATCAGCTACATGGACAAATATTTGACTTCGGAGACGAGGATCTCGCGCCCGGTGATTCTATGATGACGTCTGAAAAGGATAGATGGAAGCAGTTCTTTGCCAAGATCGATTCTGCTATTCAAGGAGAAGAGAAATTCACTATTGTCTTGGAAGATCCATGTGCCAGCAGCTATGTGCAGAACCTTTGTCTCCCTAACCCAGATCCTCAACTTGAGGAGGAAGATTATATTCGCACTGAGGAGGAAGAAGACGACCTCGGATTAAAGGATATGAAGACGGAGAACTATGAGGAGAGCGCCGAAAATGCAGCCTGATTGTATAGAACGTAACTGCACTAGAGAAATATTTAACGAGAAACGCAGCAAATCATGGACGGCTATGCACATGAGATTTCACAGTAGCATGCTATTGACAGAACGGAGAAGAGCTAATTTCTAGGATATTTTTTCTACATTTTCCTTCCTAACTTACTCTTTTCACCCCCAGCCTAATAGAATGTAGTGCACGCTCTGTTTTCCGTTTTATGGTAACACGGAATTATGGTGGGCAGGTTCGTTGCATACAAAGCGTTGCCGCCAGAAGACCACCGTATATTATAGATGATAGCCTCATCCTATTCGAGTCCTAAAGAGCATGGCCCACTCTCCCGACCCGTGAAGTCTGGAAGTTTGTGGCTCTTGAATCTATCGATGTTCGATCGACAATCTGCCGGAAGTACCCTCGTCTACGAGTATTCCATTGAAACTTACTTCGCAATGGCTGTCGCATAGAAACCGTGCATATAGACAGAGAGTCCAGCGAGGGATGAATTTCCCAAGGGGTGCTATGCACCTCAGATGCACAGGCAAACGGGTAATAATTTTGCTGATTTGATGTGGCGTGGATGACAGCGGAAGCACTCGCTCAACTGGCGAAAGGGTTTGCGTGAATAGTGACTCTTTCGATACCAATTTTCTCCCAAGCCTCGCCCTCATCTTTTCCATCTTTTTCTTTCCTCGAATCCGGCTGCACAACCCTGCCTTTCTTGTCTACCTTGACATGCGCCTTCTCTAGCCGAGTGAGGGTGTCGGCCTGGCCATACTTCTCTCTAGGGTTGTCCGAATCTAGTACTTTGCCGAACACAGTGCTTTTCCCATCGAGGTGAGGCGCAGCGGCAAAGGTGATAAAGAACTGGCTCCCATTGATGTCCTGCGAGACACCAACTCCACCTTCGCCTTGAGACTTTGCCGGTCTTCCAGCCATGCTGAGAATTCCTCTTGTGTTATGACGGAGGGTAGGGAGATGGATTTCTTGCTCTAATGGAGCTGGATGGTATATCGACGCGCCTCCCTTCGGCACATCAAACGGCACAGCGGAGGACGCTTCCGAGAGAGATATATCGCCTCCTTGGATCATGAAGGAAGGCATGAGACGATGAAATGGAGTACCATTGTAGGCTCCGGAGGCGCAGAGTGCAAGGAAATTCTAGCGATGCGGTCAGTATGAGGCTATCACGCGCGTTAGCAGGATGTTTTTCTCTTTCACCTCTGCTGTCTTCGGGACCGCCTCGCAGAAGATCTCGACCTTAAGATCACCGTGAGTGGTATGCAGCTGTACCTTCAGTTAGCCAGTAGCTATGCTAGTGCTAGAGATGATCCTTACAGTAGCCGACATCGTCTCTCCTTTCTGTTGCGTTTCTGAACCCCCTGTTCATGTTCTCAAGCCTCCAACATCACCAAAAGTGACATTCACGTGATCACCCTAATTGGAAGGATTCTGGGCATAAAGAGTCCCAACAGGTTGAGCACGCCGGATTCTCGTGGTCTCTTCTCTTCACCCAGAGAACATGTCTTTTTGCCTCGCTAGAGCAGTCATTGTCCAAGAGCTAATGAGCTGAAGCTGAACAATCGCAGGTTTCTTTCGGTCCTAGAGCCTCATATCACGTGCTCACTACTAATTGGTCCCGTCCAGGTCGCAACTTTGAAGGGCGGAGAGAAGTGGACAAAAGACGGCGAAGGAGAAGAAGAAGGAGAGGGAGAAGAAGGAAAAGAAGAGTGAAGATCAGGGAAGGCCTCACAGGTATCGGGACCCGGAGCTCTCCTTTGAACGAAATCTGCAGCCTGGCGAAGTCGACGGCATATTACGCGGATAACCAACTATAGCCCAGACTCGGCCCTGTCAACCAGCGATATAAATAAACGGCCACGACCTCCACGGCTGAGAGACTACGTCAGTACTCCGTAGACGTTACCGACAAGCATAAGGTCGCCGTCAGAGAGTCGACTCTCTTCGTTGCCTAGGGTTTGGTAGCGAGCCGCTGAGCCCATGTTGGGGGAACTGGGGTCGTTCGTCTCCCGGCGGTTATAAATCAAGGTTGTTTGGCTACTGCTCATCACATCGCGGGCCTGCCAATATCGCAGGGTATATTGATCTGAGAGCGAGTCTCTACTCTCTCGCCGCTGGCCTCTCCTCACCGAGCCGCTTCCACGCTGGAGCTCCAGATCCTGGATAGTTACCGAGCTCGCCCTTCAGCGCCAATCAGCCTTACAGCGCAGGATCTATTCCCTGACTCCTACGATTCTCTATGGTAACCATTTACCATAGTATCTATTTCTCGCATATACAGGGTTTGGATCTTCATATCTAGGGGGTGGAAGGGAGAGAATCTAGATACCGAAGGAAACACATGCGCGGCGCACCCAAAAGTGGATGAGCGACTCGTGGCAATTAACAATCGGACGCCAAAGCCCCCCATCTCACACAACGACCCTCAATCGACCCATGGTGTTCTGGGAGAGCAGTTTGGCGCAAGATGGCCGCGTTTGTGCGAGTGTCTGGCCCACCCAATAGTAACTTCCTCGTTGGCTATCCTGGAATTTCGGCAACCTTGGTGAGCTAGTTCTGCGTTCCTGAACCGGTTCCATGAAGTCAAAAGGCATGAGTCGAAACTAACAACCCATGGCCAGCCACGTATTGAAGGAAAAGTCGAGGTGCGCCCCAGCGTCGGCGTGTCAGCCGCAGTCAATATCTCAATGGTCACTATATGCCTTCAACGACGAGAGACGATACATCCGGCTGCGGATTCGATGACGAAACGACATCTAGCTGCCCCACGGAAGGATGTCACGGATATAGTTGGCAAAGAAATGCTCTTGTTTCGATGTCCGATGGGAAGAGAATACGAAGAGATAATAGCCATGGACCTTCCTTTTGTGCTATTCATACCTTTTGGTAGGGGAGGGCAGGAAACTTCAAGACGATTGCCGCCTGCTAGCTTGCAGTTAGGCAGTCGAACCGTTGAGACGTACTACGAATTGGTGGTGATGGTGCAGCAAGGTCAGGCGGAACAAAAGAAGTACTCATTTCCAGTGCCTATGTCGAGATATGATACTCTATCGACTTTCGGCATGTATAACCGCCCAGAAGCTGCAGAAAGAGTGTCAGACCATCTTATAACCCTCGGTATCTCGTTGCCACGGTGGTCTTACGGCCCTTTCGATCCTGTTAGTGTGTATGTGAAGCTCTCTCCTAACCCAGACTGGATGAGCAAGGCTCGAAAGGTAACTATCCAAAAAATTACCTTGCAAATCGACGAGGAGATTGTGTACAACCATGAAGGCGATGAGCCTTACCGCAAGGGCAAAACGCTTGCCAAAAGATCGGAATCAGTCAATCTAAAAATGCCCGAGGCTGGATACCTCACTAATCTGGGCCTCGTCTTTCCGGCAAGGGATCTACGAGACACGGACGGTGTTCTCCCGCGTGGGAAGCCCGCATTTCCAACATACGCTGTCAGCGCGTTCACGACCACCGCCTCCCTATATAAAATAGAGTATTATCTAACCGTGAAGGTACGATAGCCATAAAACAACACATTGACATAGTAACGCCTGACTAATTCTTTTTTTCCAGGCTCATCTTACTTCGGCTAAGGACATCATCCTAAGACAACCTATTGTCGTCTGCCCTCTAGATCATGCTGGTTGCAAAGAGGAAATGGAAGCCATTGAGCAAGCTGCACGTGAAGCGCGGAACATAAACCCCGATAATCCCATGCTTCCACTACCAACTATCATCAGAGCTCACGATCACAACGCCCTTCAGTACCTTAACGTGGCCGTCGTCGGCAACACTAAAAAGCCCGTCATAGAATAGAACTCTTAAATTCCCCTACGCCACACTACCATGTCCTAATACTTTCCTGATGCACTCTATTGGCAACTATTGACGACTCCGTTTTTCAAAAACCAGCCTCTCATTAAATCTATGGAAAAGACCTTAGGTTTTCTGAACAAACCTCGTGAACCACAACTAGATGATCACGATTGGTCAATGTCAGTCAAAGGTTCAGCATATTGGACAGTAGCAACATCTCCTACTCCAGCGTCGCCTGGAGAACTGGACTACCCCTAAGGGAGCGATGTCTTATTCCAGAGAGTTAAAGCCCTCTAATGGGTTGATTCGTCCACCTAGAGACAACTAGATCGTTACCTACCGCATCGAAAATTGCCACGCCTCAAGGTTACCCTTTTGAGCGTTCACCTTCATCACTTCGAGGCATTTTCTCCTTAGTCTATCCTTGCACTTGATACCAGTCTCTCTTGCCTTGAGCTACATGGGGAGTGAGGTGGCTTCTCTCGGACGAGAAGGACCATTAGCATTCGGCCACTAGTTTTGTTTGGATCCTTCCGACGGATTGGTCTGAAGTTGCTTGAAAAATAACACGCCTTACCTCATATCGATTCGGTATCTCCAAGACATACAAGCAAACTTACCAATTTCCTCTATTCCATTCAATCGAGGGAAATATACCTTCTGGAGACTTACGGTTCTTTCTTGCATCTATTTTCTTCTCATACCGAGATCTATCTGTTCTCGCACTCATATTTTCGAACCACATTTTCTTGGTACACTAGATGAGCTAAAATCCAACTCGGAAGTCTCAGTGAAGGTGACCAGCACGCCGTGCTCAAGGTACATCTCTGAAAACGGTCCAAATATCTTCAAATCCTCCACGATCATTGCCCGAAGGCAAAACTTATTAGCCATAATACAGTGAGCATTTTATTTCGCTTCACCATATCATTTAACGAACCACCTTTTCCCATGTCTAAAGAGCCGGTTCTACCCCTCCGCTAAGGGTGGTGATAGATGCGCGCCAACAACAAAAGACCGAATAGGTAGAAAAGCCGCTGATGTTTTCTAATTTCCATTACAGAACTTTCAGTTCCTTTTCCAGCAGAAGTCTCAGGTCTTCTACATCTGGATCCTTAGGCACATTCCCCTTTTGCTCAACTACCCGCCCCCGCTCTGCTTCCACGATACAATTCCTCAGCATATTTAGAACTGCCTGGTATTGCGGAGAGTCGACGCCGAATGTGTAGCGAGTGTTAACGAGATTCTTAGATATCTATGAAGTAAAACACACTTCCGTTAATCACACCCCGCTTTATGTTGCGTCCCGTCTGCTTCTCTCCTCCTTACCTGTTCAACCAGACCCTTTTCTCCTCCCACCTCACTAGGTTTAGACATCTGTAATGCGGAATGAGTCATTTAAAGCGACATTCTAGAAAAATGCACCGTAAACATATAGAAATAGGATAGACAAAATAAAAACGTACCTTCAAGGAAACTAGTTAGATTGCCGATGCCCTGCGCCCCGCCGGCAAAATTTTGAGCTGGCAGCCGAAGGTAGTTGCTTTTTTTTACTAGTTGACTTCAACCAAAGCTCGTCATAATTATTTCACATCAAACCACCAGTATCGCGCGCTATGACAGCAAATAAGACATCAATCCCTAACGATGGCAGACCTTGACGAAATAGCCGTTAACGAACTGCTTTCCTCGTCTCAAGACCTGCCCACGAATGCTGATCAAGATATCTCTGATGAAACGCAGGACTTCCGCTTTCTAGGCAGTTACGCTGCGTCAGTTCAGCCTACGCGCACTTGGACAAGCTCAGTCGCTAATTGCCATTGTTCTAACAGGTCCTCAGATTGCACGCAGCCTCAGACGCTTCCTCGGCGAGGAGATAAGGACTTCGAGCCGAATCCGACTCTTCATCAAGCCAATGTCTTGACTTCAGCACGGAATGCTATGCACAATGCCCTCGCCTATCCACGCCTACATAACCCAAAAAATCGAATAACAGGTATCTACCACCCTGGCGTTAAACAAAGTGAAGCATGTGTCTGCGTACCGAACCCGAGAGGGCAGCACTTTCGAACCATGGCACAAGCTGATGGTATGAACCGAATGTGGCTGCTACCGGAAGAGGCACTCTACCTCATAGAGAGAGGGAGCCTAGATATTAGATGGCCAGTGGAAGGCCTTCAACAAGGAAAGGAGCTGGGTGACGAAGCGTTTGAACTGGACGGAACCGTGCCCATGAGCTTACAAGCTGCATACGCCTGCTTTCTTGGACGCAATGGGCTAACTATGGAGAGATACTCGGTGTACGCCGGGCTGAAACGCGGGGGTTATGTTGTCATACGGGCCGACTCATGGGATGGGTTGCTTGAAACGAGTCAGCATGATGAAATAAAGGGTAGCACGCCCGTGCAGCCAGATAGTTCCGGGTTTATGGGCCTCATCTCACAGCTCTTTTCGTCAATATTTTCAATGCGGACAAAAGGGAATACCAGTCATGGTCCTGTCATAGGGCTAGGTATCCACCGAGGTTACGGTTTGTTTATTTTATCTCTTCATAATTCTTCTCCCTGGCGGCTAATCCTCAACAGATGCCATCTATCGCCGTCTGTCCATAATTCCCACCCGGGATCCATCGCTCCTAGGCGAAAGAATGATTCGGAAACCTACGACTTCTCCCTACCAAGTAGCCTTTCATGTCTACAAACCCTCAACACCTTTCAAAAAGTCTAGTCCAGGCCCGCCGGATTTCAGGATAGCAGTACTTGACGCCAGAACCCATCCGACGATTCCCACATTGGAGGAAATGAGTTCACTGCTCGATAGCACGCCTTTAGATCCCCCGCATGGGGAAAAAATGGATCGCTTACTGTACATGCGTCTTCGTCACGGCTACCGCAATGTTATTTTAGCTGTCATTGACCAAGGGGTAGTTAGTTATCTACGACTTAGCGACTCTGGATTTATGAAAGAGCCTCTATACGCCCAAAGCAGCGGATTGGGCCATGGCAATAAAGGACGGCGTCCTTCTAGTAAGCGAAATGGCAAGAGATGACCTCACACCAGTGATACACAAACAAATAATATGATACCCATACCATCCTAGTATCTCTTCAGGTTCAAGACTCAATCAACGACGAATCCCTCTCAACTAGAGCGTTAGCTTCAAAACTATGTTCCTTTTCAGCCATATTGCTATATGAACCCATCAATGAAGGTTTCATCAAGGCGATTTAACTAGGAGAAAAGTTGATATATCCATTTTTCTTAGACAATCCGTTGAACGGCGCGGCAGACCACGGAACGCAATGCCAAATGGA
The DNA here is from genome assembly GCA_000812245.1 of Onygena corvina. NCBI lineage: Eukaryota > Fungi > Ascomycota > Eurotiomycetes > Onygenales > Onygenaceae > Onygena > Onygena corvina. Next base: position 116,359 of record JWPT01000003.1, on the reverse strand, counting down.
ATATAACGCCTTGCGGCGCAAAAGAGAAACAGGTTTTGCTAAGTTATGTATTCGTTGTCTAACTCCAAATATAATGGTTTAAACACTGGACATATACTTCTCGATGCATACGCACCATCTATGCCTACCAGTTTTTAGGCTAGAAAGTCAGTCAATAGGGTCAGGATGTAACATCTAGAAGGGGGACAACTAACTATCCAAATAATCCGCGGCCATCAAAAGTTCTAGACATAGTTCTGGCGGAATGTCCATATCGGGAACATTGGCTTGTCCTTTATTCCGTTCATTGTAAAGGAGGTATTCGCAAACCTTCTCCAGGACAACTCCACTGCGCACGGATTAGCAGGCGAGTCGTAGAGTAATTAACCACTCTCTGCTCGTAATTATTGTTCAACGTACTTCATACTCTCCAGAACGCAACGACCAGTTACAGCTTCCGAAAATGCACCTTAAAAAAGGGTTGTGTTAAAGCAATGAGCATGAAAGTTGTTTCATAAAGCCATCCGAACAAATTGGTATTGGGTAAAATCAACGCCAGAGGTGGACTGACTTAGTGGATCCAGCATTCTCCGAAGAGTCCCTGATACACAGGCAGCGCTTCTGGGAATCACAAAGTCGAACCCGTCGTTGGAAGCTAGGGTGACATACCCCATGGGCGTGGCGTCTGCCATCGTAAACCAGTGATGATGAACTCGATTGTCGTGCTGAGGTTTGAAGCCAGTAGAATTTCTGACTCCGAGCTGGTAGTTAAATGAATTTTTGACTTCAAGCTAGCAAAGTAACTTCTTAGTCATTCATTCACCATCCCCGGCCTTAACAAATCTCGAACAACTTCGATGCCCACCCACTACAACAAATAAGCCTGGCATTAGGTAGCCGCTGGCACCGGAAGCTGGCTGAACGCCGCTGATTCTACGCAACTAGTACATGCTGTCCCTCGCATACCGCTTGGGTGTGAAGCCCCGTGCTGGCCAGCAGACATTGCCACACATAGGCAAACAGTGTCTAAATCACAATGAAGCCGCATGTACTACAAAAGGAAATTTCTCCTCAATGAGGAGCCTGAAATACCTTTCAAGTGCTGCAGATCCGTTGGTATCCCGGGCTCGCTTGGAAGGGACAACGTGCATGATCACTGGAGGCTCATCTGGCATTGGCCGTGGCATCGCTCATCGATTTCTCGCAGAGGGTGCTGCGAGAATCATCCTTGTTGGACGGAGTAGAAAACGTTTAGAAGATACTATCAGCCAATTAAGTGCTACGAAAGATACAGAAGAATGTGTCAAAGCTGCGGACTCTACTTCGGGCGACCTCAAAATAACCTCTTTCGGTCAGTTCTCCTTGGTTGTAGGTGATGTTGGTCAACCATCATTCTGGTGTGACGAGGTCAAAAAGCTCATGGTACGTCATTGACTGCTCCATATGTACGATACTTTGATTATGAAAGGCTGATGTGTTTCCGTTTAGGGTCAAGTTGATGTCTTGGTCAACGCGGCAGGGGTATCTTATTCAAGTCTCCTTTCGACCGCGAAGGATGAGCACATAATTCAGACCTTGAATACAAATCTCCAAGGGACAATCTTTGCTTGCCGAGCTATGGCCAGACAGGCTATTCGACAAAAACGAACGGAATCTCAATTGAATAGGACCGGCAGCCCCTCCCTAAAGACCAAATGCATCATCAATATATCATCGCTACATGCTTCTAGGGGAGGGATAGGGGTCGCAGCCTATGCATCTACCAAGGCCGGCGTGATAGCGTTGACCCGTGCAATTGTTGCCGAGTCAGCTCTGTCTGTCTCCGGAGCTAATCTCCGTGCGAATGTTATTGTCCCAGGATATATTGAAACGAAGATGCTTGATGGTGAGTGTTTTTTCCATTGCACAATTTTGCCGTTTCTTCTGAATATTCAATTAAGAAATTATACAATAGAGCTAAGCGAGCAGTTTCGACAAGACGCCAAACGGTCAATCCCGCTAAGAAGGTTTGGCAGTGCTGAAGAAGTGGCCGATGCGGCAGTTTTTGTTGCAGCAAACCAATATGCTAATAATTGTGTTTTGAATCTCGATGGAGGCCTGAGTGCGGTGTAACCATTGATAAAACGGCAGGGGCGAACAAATTTGCGAAACTAGGACGCATGGTAGCAAACATAATTTGTATATAGCTACAGAAAGCATTTCCAGCTTCTTTCTTTGGAAAGATGTTAGATATTAGAATTACAGAAATGTGCTTAATATTAGAGCCATAGTACAGAAGTTAGGTTGGAGATAATACAAGACAAAAAGGGGGAATGAAGAAGGGGTAGAAAATAAATACAAAAGTGGTGTGTGTGAGGTAGCTACGCATGTTGCCTTTCCCGCAAGAGATGTTCCCATGTCTCAGTATAAATCTGCGCCTGTTCCCCATATAGAAGCCCCATGCAAGTTTTCCATTAGTAAATGCAATTGATAATGAGGAAAGAAAAAAAGGGAAAATGGCCCTGCGAATAAACACCTGGTAGAAGTAAGACTTTTTCTAAATTGGGTTAATCCGCATCAATTAAAATGGCGCCAGTTTCGTCGTCAAGGATTATTGTAGGGTTTCTCTCTAGGTCCTCCATGCCGTTGGAAACTTTTTTTGAAGGCTGCGCTTCAGCGATATCAAGCCCAGCATCATCAGCTGTTCGTTTCCGTTTGCCTGATAGTCCATTCTGTTGAGACACAACGGGCGGTTCAGCAGGTAGTTCGGGCTGCTTGGACTTGCGTGGGATTTCATCTTCGGATACCTCTAAGGATATTGGAGCTTTATCGTCAAGCCTAATATATATTAGTTAAGTTCGCCACTGTGGATATGAGAGTACTTGCTTTTCAGAGACGAGGAGTTCCAAGTTTACACGAGGGTTCTCATCCTCTTCATCTACAACCGTAATGAAGCAGTCATTTTCGACACCAAGCTCGCTTAGCTTTTTGGGAAGGTTGTCTTCCAGATCCGGATCATAGATGGTTCCTATCTGGTTGCTAATCGAGAGCTCCTCGCCGTAGCCTAGTTTTAGACGAAGAATACTCTCAACTAGATCATTGAGGGTGGCGTTTTCAGGGTTGACAAAGATCTTTCGTTGGGCAACGGCGCACACAGGGCAGTCAGGGTTTGGAGGTTTTAAGCTGTCTGTGTTGATTGCTCGAGCGCCAGATCTCTCAAGGAAGACCTATAGATACGTTAGAAGTCGCAAATGGCGTTTTTGCAGTGAACCAATACGAACCATCCTCGCGTTGTCATATTCATCTTTCAAAACCTTGAATGCTTGCAAGACGCATAGTGAAGCGGTCATAGCATTGGTCGTTGCAATAGCTGGAATGATGTTGCCGGCCATTTCTATATCGTGTTAGTCTTAATCATATAGTGATCAATATGCGATATAAACTGGACGTACGTTTGATATCAAATTTACTTCTCGCGTCCAGGCCGAAAATTGCAGCACGTAGATTTGCGGTTGCTGCCACAAAATCTAAGGTATCTGTATCGTCTTTATCAAACGATAGAATTGCCGCAGGCCCCTCAGTATTGTCGGCCTGTAGATCTAAAAGCCGTTTCTTCAAGCGAGAAATACTTTATCGGTTGAATAAGTTATTCGGTCATGAACGTGCCAAAGGAGACGACATCCGATGCATACCTGTCTCTAAAGACCACGAAATTCTCCGCAGCGGTCCAGACCTTCTGGTCGTCTGAGCAGATATCCAAGTCAATCTCTTTGGACTCCTCCAGGAGGGTGCTGTAAGAGAGCGGCGTTGGAGCTGGTCTTGACTTCCACATTTCCGGAATAGCTTGAAGCCGCGCGATGTCCTTCTCGAACACCTTTTCAAAGACCTTTTCTGCAAACTCCTCTGATGGCATAGCCTTGCGAATCTCGTGTAGTGCTTTGGCCTCCTGTTTGAGATTTTGAATCTCATCGGCTGTCCAAGGAAGCGAGAAGTTAGCACAATAAACCAAGCCATGAGGAGTGCGGCGGACTTGTGTGACGCACCATTGTCGGCATCCTCAGAGTGGTCTAGTTCAACGTCATCTTCGCTCGTTCCAAACAGCTCTCTGGTTAAAGATATCAGCAAATTACAAAGGCGACGTGGTATGGAAAGTTTCTTACGGGAATAGGTAGCTCTTTGCCCACACGATGCAGTGTATCGGTTGACTGGGGGTGCTCCTGATTGTACAGACCGGAAATGACTTTGGGACTGGCTTGTTGGTGCAGTCATAGCACTCCGTTCGAGCCTTCTTGATGACCTGTACCTGACCATTGTAGCCAGTCGTGCCGCTCTCTATCAGCGGTACATTTGCAGCGAGACACATCCGATTGACATGCCGCCTCGCGTCGAGATTATCGAGAGCGTTGAATACAATATCAAACGATGCAAACCAGTCAACATTGAACCGACTCTCTTTGATGTTTGCGTGATAGGCTTCGATGGTAGCTTGAGGGCGGAACTTTTGCGAGACTTCTTTCGCAATCTGTTGGGACAAGTAGTCAGAGTACGGATCGCAAAAGCATGATCTCAAATGGTAGCATCAGCATACGATAGCTTTGGGTTTCTTGATATGTTCATGACGGAACAGAAACTGTCTATTCAGATTAGACAGGTCGATAGTGTCGAGATCTATGATGTGAACCGTGCCGAAGCCGGAAAGCAGTAGATTCTTGAGGAGCTCGCAACCGATCCCGCCAGCTCCAACCAGCAAAACACGACTCTACATGAGAAAGAGGGGAGTGTCAGCCATCGTTGTCAGTTATCTCTCGTCTCTCGCGCCCTAAGCACTTACCCCATGCACCTTTGTGAGCAACGACCCAAGCGACTGCTTCAAAAAGCGATCGCGGCCATGCGCCGCGTGAGGAGACATGCTGCGCCGCGACGTCAACAGGTTCCGGGAAGGCTAAGGACGATGCGACGACGGAAGAGCGAGGATGGTGGCTGGCTGAAGGCGCGAGATTGTGAAAGGTGTAAAAAGTGACCTCATCCGATAAAAGAAGATAGCGAGCTAACTGAGAGGCAGTCCGGCTGGGAGAGTGTGGGGCGAGGAGAAGAAGAAGAAGAAGAGGCAGACTGAAGGATGCGACGTCGTGTTCTCCAGCAACAGAGACCGGCCCTTTATCCTTCGCCTGGTGTTGTTAACTGATTGATTGACTGGGTAATGACATCTAGCTCGGCCGGACTTCTGGTTCCTGAGCGCGCGCTCGCCGGGCCAAGACCTGCAGACGGCGGCCAATCACGTCATTTAACAGTCGACCACGCCAGAGAGGGATGTAGATGGACAGTTCCTTATTTAAGAGATATCTCATCATATAAGACTACAAGTTAATGAGATATCCTCATCTCTATCTGCCTAATCCGAACTTGGTAGAGGAAACAACATGGACTTCCTCGATTCAACCTTTTTCAGTCGTCAGCAGGATCGCAGAGAGCTTCCCACACCAAATGAAGTTCTTGCTGAATCAACAGATTCTGGAACGACATCTCGCCCCAAGCCCGTCGCCTTCGAGCACCTTAATCTTATTGTAAAATTTGGCCCATTAGTGATTCCTGAAGAAGCAATGTGTCTACGCATGCTGCGACAAACTCTCCACCCAAAGGTCCCAGTACCAGAAGTGTTTGGCTGGAAAATCGAGAAAGGCACTACATTTATCTACATGGAGCTTATCAGAGGAGTCACTTTAGCCTCCCGATGGGATCATATAAGTGACGAAGAAAAGACGGCAGTCTGTGCTGAGTTAAAGAACATTGTCTCGGAGCTTCGGCAATTAAAGCAACCAAAAACAGACTCTTATATTGGTATGTGCGTTCTACCTTCTCAGAATTATTTCTGATGATATCACGTAGGCTCTATCAATCGCGGCCGACTAGGCGATTATGTGTTTCTCACCGTTAAATTACCGGTTGGCCCATTCAATGGCGTTAGGGAATTCAACGAATGGTTTTCCGTGCTACCTCAGCTTCATGTTTGGGGCAACATAACATACCAGGACCCCTACCGTTCGTTATTGCCGGACGAAGGAGAGATCAAATTTACTCACGGGGACCTCCACCGTGGAAATATAATGATAACTTCTACAGGTCCAGCACGCATTCTCGCAATAATTGACTGGGCACACGCCGGCTGGTATCCTGAATACTGGGAATATTGCAAGGCCCTATACACGTCCGATTATAGGCAAGAGTGGCGCATACGCTGGATTCCGGAGTTTTTAAGCTCATATGAAGACGAATTTTTCGCTTTCTCGGAGTATACAACCCAGATGGGAGCGGTGTGAGATGTGAACTAGCTTTGAAGTCAAAGTAGTTTACTTTCCCCAAAGAATTCAAACCGTATTCCGATGGGATGGATAATAGAAACTATAAAGTCATCGAATATTCGGACTTCAAATCCCAAAAGTTCACTTCTAATTCTGACTTGTACAGGACTTCGCTTTTCAGAAGGCACAAGGCCATCCCTTGCACCTCTCAGACAGCAGGAACAACTCTTTGGAAATTGCGTCTAGCTTCTTGCAGCACTCAGGCCAATCCCATGAGCCGGAGGGTCGCGCATTGACTGTACAATGGCTATCGAACCAGAGTCGAGATATTGAAGATGTACGAGGTGACGAACGTACTCCATTGTCCATTCCTGACATCTCCTGTTGGTTGTCTATATCTCAAACACTCAATGATTCTGCTGTTGAGAATTCAAATGTAGAATTAAGAATCTTACATTATTAACTGGTGCCAGGAAATTTTGATTACGCCCCGGTGGGGGCACTTGAGATGCTGCAACTTCGATCGCCCCTTGTGGGATAGCGTTGGTGGGAGCGTCGCCATCAATAATGTGTTGAGAATCGACTTGCCCGACGTTGACTCTCTGGTATCTCCGATTTGTTAAAGCGATATCATAAGACCGCTTGAACTCAAGGCTATAGCCCTGCATCGGGTTACCAATGACATGAATAAGAGTCCCAACATTTTCATTTGTGAGAGAGGGTACGAAGATAGCAAAGTGTGCGCGCTGTGCGGCTGATGATTTGAAGGCAATAAGACACAGAGGTCGAGGTGCCATTTTGGATCGGCTGTAATGGACAGTGCAAATAGTAGCTTGAAAAAGGTAGGGAGGTACGTACCTACCTTAGGCCTTCGGTAGGATGGATCTGTTGACTAAGCTACATTCTGATGGGTGGCGGGTGTCTGAGACGAGCTGCTACGAACACCAATGTGTTATCTATTTAGAATTCGAGAGACGTAGAAAGTATTGTATCTCTTTTGATTAGATATTTGAAATGGGTATCTGAAATTAGAATTACATATATATGTACAGTCCACATCCCTGTTTAGATATGAGGATGGCTGAGGTTTGTTTATTGACCTCGAGATTTTGTAGTGCTAATTCGAGAAAGATGGGTGTTCACGCGGTCGATATCGTATGGATTTCCCTCGTACTCAGTTGTCGCTGCTGTTCTAGTGCGCGTAAGGCCGGACCGACCAGTTTGCACCTGCGTAAGGGCGCCGACTCGCCCTTCGGCCTCAAGACTGGTTCTTGGGGAGACTGGCTCTGACTCCTCGCCTTCTAGTTCTTGCTCGAACTCGCGCTCCTGCTCTGTGCTGGACTGGGCAAGCTTTTGCATGAAAGCGTCCGCCTCACCCGCGAACTTGCACCGCTTTCGGATCTGTGCACCGTATTTGTAGAACAAAAAGGGAAATGGGACACAGGCAAGGGCAAGAAATGCAGGTATAGTGGATGCCCAGTGGATGCCGAGATTTTGATACATATATCTAGTGAATAGTGGGAATGCGGCACCAAAAAGCGATCGGAGGACGGAGTTGGCAGCGAGGACCGAAGCTGCATAGATAGTATAGGCGTCGATGAGGTAATTCAGCAGACTGAGGAAGACGAGAACCATTCCAAGACCAAATGGGGCAGATGCTATGATCGACACGATCCAGTGTATGTTAGGCCCGTTGGTCCACGCAAACCAAAATAGTCCGATTGGGATCGCAATACCGCCTAACATGGCAACAGGAAGTCTTTCTTCTGGCGGGGCAAAACCTTTGTAAAGCTTAGACACTTTGGTGTATCTTTTGCTATCCAACAAGTTGATAACCATCGCAACGAGAATGCCGCCCAACACCCCTAAGAATGCAAGGCCTCCGATACCCGGACTCCAGCCCCTATTCAGTTGATAGACGATGGGAAAGGCAGAAAACAGCATGTAAAGAGTGCCGTAAACTATGGCCATGTAGACAGACAGCAGAAAAACTATAGGCTCACAGAACAAAAGCACCCAAGGTCTCATGAGCGCAGTCTTGAAAGCCTGTCCAAGAGATAGTTTTCCCTGGTCGACGTCCATCCTGCTTTCGTATACTTTTCCTGTGATCTTTGAAAGTCGCTGCGCCCTCTTGCGGAGGAGGACTGGAGGGTAGGTCTCCGGCAGTAAAATGGTTCCAATAATCCAAACGACACCAGAAAATATTGCCAAAAATCCTTCCACCCATCTCCAACCGGCGGCCTCGCCTAGGAACCCGCCTATTATAGGGCCCAAGACTGGTCCTAAGAAAGGAGCTATCGCGAAAAGTCCCATAGCCATTCCTCGGTGTGAGGCAGGGAACATATCGGCAATGACCCCACCGGCGTTAGTCAAGGGTGAAGATCCGAAGGAGCCAGCGAAAAAACGCATGACAAGCAGCGTTGCCATGTTATTGCTACCGGCAGCACCAGCATTGAAGGCAGTCAAGGCCAGATAAGTGCCGATGAATAGTACCTGGCGACCGTAGAGTTCGCTCATGGGAGCCCATATCAAGGGTCCAATCGCAAAACCGAGCACGAACAAAGAGACACCTAAAGTGATAACTTCGGCGTCTGCCTTGAACTCCCGCGCAATTTCAATGGCGCCTCCGGTATAAGCTGACGATATAAGGGCAACGGCGAGGGTGGCGACTGCGACAACGAAAGTGATGGACCATTTCTTTAGGGCGGAATAGTGCATGGGATTTCGAGGGTCGTTAGGGATCCATTGTACAAGGTAGGGATCTTCTTTGGTTCCAGATCCAAGATAGGGATAGTTTATGATCTCTGGAGTGACCACCCCTTGATCGATAACTTGTCTCCAGTGAGGTATCTTCGTTATAGCAGGCTTTTCCCCCTCGATGGCCTCCGTCATGGCGAAAACACGCTGCTTCGGTGTGATAACGATCGAACAAACAAGAGACGGACGACGCTAGGATGGCAGCCAGTTCTCAAAAGAGAGTAAACTTGCGGCGGCAAGGGGCGGCCAGTGTGAAATGTGATGCCTAAAATAAATAGGTAGTTATACACAATCAACTGAGAGTCATCATAGGGGAACGAGCCGCTTTTAAAGAACTGTCCATGATGAAAATATTTTTCTTCCAGAATCCTCGGGAGTGCCGAAAATGCCTAAAAATCCTGCCCGGCCCAAGATTATGTCCGTGAGTAAGTGGAACAAGCACGAATCCACAGTCTCTTCCGTTCTCCATTTTGCTTGCGAGAAGCCAATTGTCATGACGTATGTGCAATTTGAACCTCGGCTCATGCCTGAGGGAGGCGGATTAAAGATGTTCCGCGATATAGATGTAACCGAATCTGCCGGCTTGGCGTGGACGGGTGTTTTGCCCGGCACGTCCTTCCCGTATCGCTGAACAAGCAGAGCGGTGATGGCAGCTTACGAGCCTGCAGTACCGCCAGATTATTCAGCGACATCCTGATGTTCTCCGTGAGTTGAATGATGATTAATGCCGTAGGCCCGAATACATGAAGGGATTCGTATGGATGAGGGTAAAGGTTGGACTCCGGAACATTCTTCATTGTTCTATGTTTTCCTTTCAGCTAGCTATCTGCTCAAGCCATAGTCAACTGTTGGTTATGAACTATGAGCATATTGTAAGGTCTGTCCGACCACTTTGAGAGAATTGCCATTGCGTGTGCTGGCTGCCAGTGCGAGAGGCTGGGTCAACTTCCAAGCCGTGCTTTGAATTGCTCGTGCAAAGTTCGCCAACGATATGTTTCTTATGCTGTCGTATAAGCTTTAGAGCGAGCTCTCTTTGACCGGATCGTAGGGGCGCTGGATACTTCGCCGAAATGTAGGGTTGCGGGTGAAGTTCTGCGGCTCCACAGTTGAAGCCGTTATGGACCATGTCGTTGAACATGAAGTGCCTCGAGGGTAACTATAGCTGTAGCTTAAACCTAAACCGTAGCAAAGTTGTTAATGATTCAAGAAGGCAATGCAGCGCTGGCTGCAATGTTAGCCAAGGCCTTTCCTGAAGTGGGTGGTGATCCTATTTTCCCCTTATTTTTCCCCTTTGTATGCACCCTTTGATCGCTTGGGTCGAATCCTCCATTTCCCCATAAGGCCCATTCTTCCGTTTCTCGCATGTAGTCTTCAGGTGTAAATGAATCACCTGTGCGGTTTTCGTGCTCAAGAAGCTCAAAGAAACGCTCATAGTTGATTCGTGTGTGCCACTTGCCATTGACATGGAAACGATTAGATGCAAGTAGAATACAGCAGCTATGGGCGTGCTCGGCGGCAATTCCATAAGCAAGACCCCGTCGCTCTAACTCCTCGTTGAGAGCAACAACAAAGGCAACGATTTCGTGGTAAAATGGGACATTCTGCATCGTCAATCCGGCTCCTGAACTAGAGCTTGTCCCGCAATAAGTGACGCCCTTAATTTCGATGAAGCAAGGTAGGCCGTTCTCGACAAGGTCAGCATAACCTTCTACTTCATCCTCTATGTTGAAGCCTTTGACCAGTGTAAGTCGAAACACGGTTCGGTGTATGTGTCTTTTTTCTCGGATAATATCAAGACAGCGTTGAAGGCGTTCCCAGAAGTCACGATGCAATGGACGATCAATTTTGCGTAAACTCTCTTTATTACTGGCATCGATAGACACGTAGAGCTGAGTTACTCTCTGGAGTGCCTCCAGTTGATCAGGATGCTGTGCGTTGCACACTAAAAAGCTTGAAATGTGCTCACTGTGAAGTAGGGCAAGGAGCTCATTGATATGAGGGTAGAATATCGGCTCGCCGACCAAACTCAGGGCGCAGTGCCTAATCCGCATTGCTTCAGCAAAACGTTCAGCTTTGACGCCCGGGACACCCTTCAGCATCTTGATTTTCTTGTAGTGTCCTTCCTTGACACCATTAAATATTAAATCGGGAGGATCAACCTTCCAGCGCCAGGTGGTGCCAACTGGATTGGTTCCATGTCGCCAGCAGAAGATGCATTTATTGCTGCAGGAGAGAGATGGCGTGGATTCCATGCAGAGATGTGATTTAATCCCGTAAAAGGAATTCTTGTAGCATGATCCACGACCTCGAAGAGCAGATTTAGTCCATCGGCAAATTTTGACTCCTGAATGGGATCCCACTATAGTGTATCCTTGCTTCGTCAATGCAGCATGTGTGGGAGAAGTGACTGGCACCATTTCTTTGCTAGGCTGTGCAGATTTAGTGCCGTATGTTGTAAAATCAATGGGTTCATCATCGAGCAAATCTTGAGATTTAAATTTGATATCCTCAAGATCAGTAACTTGCGAGCGTTGGACTTTTTTCCGCGCCGGACGACTGGGTTCAAAGGTGGGGTCTTCAGCATCTTCCTCGTCGCTCTCGATGGGATCACCACTGCCGGGGACGCCTTCGCCCAAGCCACCACCATTCTCGGATATTTCGCGGAGCACACCGACGATTCCATCGCACCAATCTTGTAGAACATGCTCGCCATCACCTTTATCACCCAGTCCGAGTGGGTATGCTCGCCGCTTTCCAGTCAGCTTAGCCATCCATCTGTCAGCAGCTATGGCCTGGGAGCAGAACCCATCGCCGGGCCACCCTTCTCTATCACCAAAGCCGAATACGGAATAGCCAGTAAGTCCGGATAGAGGGGATGTATCAATTCGAAAATCATTATGAGTCTCGTCCAGATGGTCGAGAAAGTTGTTGATGATGCTATCGATGTCGTAGCTAGGTAGCAGGATGCAATAGAGGAACGAGGTTCCGGGCTCTGGCGACTTGGGAGCGTTAACGAAGAAGTCGTCGAAGTCGATGTAGGATATATCGTGTAGTTCGGGAGCCAAAAGTTTGCATGAAGAATCTTTGGGCAGTGTTTCTAGCTTTCGCTTTAAGCGGTCTATCACATAATGAGCCTTCTGCTCGGTCGACCCCGTAAGGGAAGTAAAGAAGACAAGAGGTCGAATTGCGGTGACTTGAGTTTCTTCTTTCTCCTTCAGTGGCTTCAAACCACGTAGCCTCTTCACCGCTGTCCTTGTTTCAGCATTCGACGATCCTGTGGTCGTTGTATTTGAGGGAACACTTCGAGCAGCAATCTCATGCTTTTCGGGCTCGTTAGTAAGGGATTGTGTGGTGGAGCGAGAAGCTGATAGCTTGACACCACTTGAACTTCCACTCTGTCTGAATTTGCTGAGCAGGAGAATAGAAATGCAGAAGAGCGGAATGAGAATATAGGCTCGGTATGAGTGCCACACCGACAGAATAGCTAAAGGTGGTAAGTCAAGTGGAGGGGCAGTCATGAAGAGTAAGATCTCTCACCTGGAAGGGTGTCTAGAGCCATGATGAAATCACCCTAGACAAGAAGAGGTTGGGTAACTGACCACGAAAACTTGGAAAGGAGCGAGATGCTCTCTTCGCAGTCTCTCCCTCCAATTGAATTATATTCGACTTGCTGGAAACTTCAACCGTTGGTGATTTTTTTGTAGAAGTCATATTATGTCATCGGGTTTGCGGGTTAACGATAAGCCGCGCCAAGACTGAGGGGCCTCCTTTCCGCCTTCGGCCGGCAACGTACGTTACTCTAACGCCGATGGCATGTTTAAAGGAGAGATCAGAGATTAAAGAAGGCAGCTAATTATTGAGATTAGTTGATTAGTCTAAGGCTATTCATTAACATGCGAACACTTTAGTCTATAGTGCTCCGATGGGGATAAAAAACCACCCCCCATTTCTTGTTCGTGAAACGGACCCAGACGCTCGCTTGCTCCCAAAATGAAAGAAAATGACCCAGAACACCATACGGAACGCTAAAACGAGGATTTATGCAAATCAAACAGAAAAAGGGATATCAATGTCCCAGGGCATCGGCGTGCACCTTGCACCCATCCGCTTAAACGCCGCTTGCCGTGTGCGCATAAGTAAGAAAAGTCGAAAAAAGAAATGACGGACAAAGGAAACAATGATTAGAGGGCAAGTCGGCTTCTCAGCTCATGCCAGAGAGCGGTCTGGCTAGCAGTTGAACGCTCGATGGCATCTCGGTTCTCCTCTGCGCGGCGGAGGAGGTACATGACGCACTCCTCGGTAGAGCCCCAGACAACGTACTTGTACACCTGGGCATCCTCGTCAACATCGCTATTGGATTGGGTGATGCTCATGGACAGCTCGTCGGCCATGCCCATCAGCTGGGAGTAGATGACATCGGCGAGAGGGAGGCCGTGTCGGATTTGCTCCTGACGGAGGAGACGTATCTTGGCGGTACTCTCCTTGTTGTGGCTGGCGAGCACCAAGCTGATCTTGGCAGGATTGGGATCTTCGTTGTGCTGGGTGGCAAGCATTCGAGCAGCATCGTCAAATGCGTTGTCGGTCTGTTCCTTGGTGTCGAAGATGACATGGCGTGGGTCGGAGTTGATATACGCGCCACGGACGAGCTTGACGCCCAGGGTGAATCCTTCCTCCTTGGCATTCTGCAGGTGCATGGCCAGGGTAGCTGGGGAATCCTTGAGGTACCTATTGTCGTCTATATTAGTCGCTTTTTTTTTTGGCTTGGCTGAATGGAGATGGGGTGACTCACATTTGATAGGTGTTGTAGACGACGGTCTCGCCGTTCTGGTTGTACCTTCGCATGAGATCCATGGTCCAGGAGTCGATGCTCTTCTTCTGGGAGTAGTGCTCGGCGTCGACGCAGACCCTGACGTTGCTCTCCTTGGCGAGAACACAAATCTTCTCAAGGGCGTCTGCCATGACAGAGTCGACATCAGCGCCTTGCTCGAGCAACTCAACGGCACCCTGGCCGGCCCCGGAATATTTGATGGCGACTAGATCCCCAGAGCTGGAGTACTGGATGGTCTTGAGGGTCCCATCGAGCCACTGGGCGACCTGGGAACGGTGCAGAGCCTCCATCTCAGCGGGAGTGCCTGTCTGATCACTGCTGGCGTGGTGCAAGTCGACCTCCTTGGCGTAGGAGAGGATAGCTCCACGGTATCCCATGGCTTTGAGACCTGAGACGGTCTGGCGGACCTCGGCTTCATTACGGCCAGCACAGAACTGGGCGTAGAAGACCTTGTCGAGAAGGAAGCTGAGGACGGGATTGGCAGTGATGAGCTTGATGTTGGAGCGGAGCAGATTGGAGGCAATGTCCATGAGGAATGGGCGGGACATGGCAGTCTGGATGGCAATGCTACGGAGGAGGTCCTTGTTGGGCAGTCTGTCCAAGGCCCGCTGGGGCTGCTGCTGGGCACCGAGGCCGGCATCAGCAGCAGCAGCAGCAGCACTGGCGTCTACGACGGGAACAACGGGCTGAGAGTGATGGTCCCATGCTGGACGGGGAGCCAGGGGGCCTCCGGGAGTCTCGGTGGGAATATGAATGGGACGCAGCTTCAGCGAGGCACTCTGCGCAGGGTTGGCGAGAGGAACACGTCTGATGGCGGAGGCGGCTTTGGCGGAGGAGCGGATGTATGCTGGTACGCGTGAGGCCATTTCTTCAATGATATGGTCTTGTGGTGCTGTTGTGTGTGTGTGAGTGCTTGAGAGAGGAAAGGGAGAAGGGGAGCGGAAAGGGGTATGAGGAGGAGGAGGAGGAGGCTAATATAAGTACTCCCACAGTGTGTGACTGATAGCCACGGTACCTAGGGCAAGCTGACTCCCCCGGTGGAAGCTCGGGGGAGAAAGCAGGACTCCGCCGGATGGGCTCGGGCGGGAGAACGCAGCCAAACGAGGCCATCCGGCCCTTTCCAGGCGCAACCAGAGTCTTCCGCTCACATGACCCGCCCCGACTTCGCCTCCGCCCAAGAATTTCGCCCTTCTTTATCTTCGCTGGTGCTTCTTTTTTTGGCTCCACCCGGACTAGCTTATCGTCTATCACCTCCCGGTTTCTTTTTGTATTCCTTTTTTTCCTTTTTCCCCCTTATATGGGCTTGCTTGTTTCTTCGCGGGGCGGCCTTATCTTCTTGGCTGGAACGCCGACGGCTGGCTGGCTGTGACAGCATCACACGGCCAAGCTTATCCCAGCGATCAATCTCAGCAAGTTTTCAAGCTTGTCATGGTTACATAACGAATACGGATTACAATGACATCAAAAATCCCATCGTCGTCAGTACGTACTCGTCCCGTCGCTGTCGTCATCGCCTCGGAAGTGATGGAATCAAGCCCGGGTTTAACGGATATCGACGACGGACTCATGGACTGTTGACAGGCCGCGGAGAATAGTGCTCCGTGAAAACACAAAGCTCCTGCTGACCTGCCTGCCCCGTCCTGCTGGATGATGAGACGACTTCCGCTGCAGCCGACGGACGAGACGGCCACGTTGGCAGGCTAGCTGCTTAAGGACGAAGCATTATTAATTCTGGGCACCATGGGCGATTCGCGGGGGAACGAGACAGGGCAAGACAAGATACGACCAAGAAATATAGTGCGTCGCTTGGCCCAGCCCATTTTATGAGAGCTGCCCCGGGATGCGCGATGTAAACGGGTGTGGTTGTCGCTGGCAGACGGCCGATAGGCTGGCTCGCCGGTCGCACGGATCTCGGCATGCACCCACGCCTGCATGCAAGATCCTCCCTATAACTCTACACTCCGCTGGCGAGAAGTCTTCCAGGAGTCTAATCGAGATAAAGCAGCTGGGAAGGTTTACAGGAGCTATCGGCACGAAAAAAGCAAGCATGGTCCTCCTTCTAGTGTACAGGGAAGTGACTAAGCAAAGAGCAACGGCCGGAACGCCAAGGACCAACCGGAAGAGCCAAGGAGGTAAAAGCGGCAGGGGCACAAAGCCCCGATGCGGATCTCGGCAGGCCGCAGGTCACGGGGCAGGGCAGAGATTTCTGGCCCGCCTAGACCGCCGCCAGTCAACGAAGTACGGAGTACGGAGTACTATGGAGAGATGCACGACTACTGCTTGTTGGAAGGATACTCGACCTCCGCACAGGCGGCAAAGTCCTCCTTGATCGAGCGGATGTTGACGAAGCGTGTCAGCAGGTTGGAGCTGCCGGCCTTGTCGTTCGTGCCGCTGGCGCGCGCGCCGCCGAAGGCCTGCTGGCCCACCACCGCCCCGGTGCTCTTGACGTTCAGATAGAAGTTCCCGGCAGCGTTGCGGAGCGCGTCCTCGGCGAACCGCAGCGCGGTGCGTTCCTGCGCAAACACCGCGCCCGTCAGCCCGTATTCCGTCGTCCGGTCGATCAGCGCGCACATCTCGCCGAACGAGCTCGCGGGCGCGTCGTCGTAGACGTATACCGCCAGCACAGGGCCGAAGAATTCGTTCTTCATCACCGAGTGCTCGGCATCGGTCACCTGGAGAATCGTCGGCTGAACGTAGTAACCCTGGCTCTTGTCGTAGGTGCCGCCGGTCAGCACTTCCACGGCGGAGTCCTCCTTCGCGGCGTCGATGACGCCTGCGAGCTTGTTGAAGGAGGCCTCGTGGATGACTGGTCCCACGAAGTTAGCAAAGTCCTCTGGCGGGCCCATCTTCAACTTCTCGGTCTCGCGGATCAAGACCTCCTTGAACTCAGCCCAGCGGGAGGCAGGGATATATGCACGGGAGGTCGCACTGCACTTCTGGCCCTGGAACTCAAATGCTCCACGCACGGTGTTAATAGCAGCGCTCTCGATGTCGGCGGATTTGTGGATCAGATGGAAGTTCTTCCCGCCAGTCTCACCGACGACGCGGGGGTAAGATCGGTAGGCCCCATCGGCGATGCCCTGTCCGATCTTGCCGTAAAGCTCGCGGAACACAGCCGTGCTGCCGGTGTAGTGTAGACCAGCAAACTCTCGATGGCCGAGGGCGACCTTGGTGACCATCTGGGCATCTCCGGGGACAAACTGAATGACATCCTTGGGCAGACCGGCCTCAAGCAGGATCTTGTAGGTCAGGTAGTTGGCGTAGACGGCGTGGGGGGAGGGTTTCCACAGCACAACGTTGCCCATCAGAGCCGGGGCTCCGGCGAGATTGCCGCCGATGGCAGTGAAGTTGAAAGGGGAAATGGCATACACGAAGCCCTCGAGAGGTCGATACTCGCTCCTGTTCCACACTCCAGGCGCATGGTGCTCTGGCTGCTGGGCGTATAGCTCCTCAGCGTACTGCACGTTGAACCGTAGGAAGTCGGCCAGTTCTGCAGCGGCGTCAATCTCAGCCTGCCAGGCATTCTTGCCCTGGCCCAGCATGGTGGCAGCCATGATGTCGTAGCGGTACTTCCCTGCCACCAAGTCGGCGGCCTTGAGGAAGACGGCGGCTCTGTCGGCGAAGGGGAGATTCTCCCAGGCCGGCTTAGCCTTGAGAGCATCATCGATCATGCGTGAGACGTCGGCCTCGGTGGCGTTGAAATATTTGGCGACTGTTTCCGCGTGGGCGGATGGGTTGCGTTGTGCGTCGGGCGTGCCCGTGGACTATCCATCCAGAGTCAGGCCATACAGGTGAAGCGTATTGAGGGGTAGGGACCTGCTTACGTCTTGGAAGTGATATGGGACCTGAACGGGGAGGGAAGCCTTGAGGGTCTTCAGAGCGGACTGTAAATCCTGCCTCTGCCCGGAACCACGAGCATAGTGTTGCTACCGCACTTCTATTAGCTTGAGAACTCCGCAATTGAACACGTAAGAGACATACATTGGGCTCGTTGGTGATGGTAGGAACTGTGAAGCTGGAAAGAGCCCTGCCGGTGGTGCTGCGGGCCAACGGCTGACGGGTGAGTCCAAGGCGAGCCACACGCCGGCAAGTCAACGAGAAAGGCATCTTGACTGTACAGCTGAAAACAACGAAGATGACAACGAGACAACGAGACAACAACTCAACAACAACAGATAGCTGGAAAAGCTGCGCGGTGGTCAGGGATGGCGACAGGGCAGAGAGCTTCCGATGGGCCCGAACGGGAGGAGTTCTGGGCGTCGAGGACGGACGCTGCTAGAGCCGGATGGCCGCGGGCCCCGGGCGCCGGACTCCCGAGCCCCAGGGACCCGCACAAGCTCCATCCTTAAGGCCTGCCCGGGCGATGACTCAGCAGAATCACTTACTTAAGCAAAGCTCCGGCGGACGCTCCGGAGATAACGTCGTGGGCCGGGGGGAGGAGAAAGCGAGACAGCGACACACAGGCGATGACATGGGTTGCTGGCCATGGCTCTGGAGACGTGGAGACGCCGCGAACCACGATCATCGGCCCCCGTTTTCAGCGATACCAAAAGCTATAGCCGACAAGTCTCTCTGAGGTCGTCGGTACCACAGACAGTGTCCGTATATTAACAGATTCAGTACAATGTTGGTGCTGCGAGAGTCGGACGTGGCACCCATCCTGCAGGGCCTGACGCTGGATGAGTGCCACCGGCTGCTTCAGGCTCTCTGGCGTGGACTGGCGGCGTACTCCTGCCCCAGCGGCCTCATCCACCAGCCGATGCGCGACCAGATCGCCACCGCCGAAAACAACATCTCCCTCTTCATGCCGGCGTCCGACACCACTACCACCACGGGCATCAAGGTCGTCACCTTGCCCGGGACCGGCGGCCCGCCCCGCGGCGCCATCGCTCTCTTCTCGCCCGCCGGCACGCTGGAGGGCGTCCTCAATGCCGAGATGATCACGGCCTTCCGCACTGCCTTAGCTAGCATGATTCCGTTTCATCTCTTCGCCTCCTCTTGTTCCCCTTCTTTCTCTGGGGGACTAGGGAACGCCAAGGTCGCCGTTTTCGGCGCTGGCAAACAGGCTGAGTGGCACATACGACTGGCCCTGCTCATAGCGCCTGCTATCACCAGGGTCACGGTCGTCAATCGTGGAAGGGCAAGCCTGGAAAATCTGCGGGTCAGTCTCGAGTCGGTGGCAGCCGCCCGTCCAAGTGTCACCTTCGTCTACATCTCCAAGGAGGGAACAGAAGAAGAAAGGGGAAAAGAAGAAAACTACGAACATCGGCTACGTGAGACGGTGTCAGAAGCCGACGCCATCTTCTGCTGTACCCCATCCCCTGAGCCGCTCTTCCCCGACTCCTACCTTCGCGGGGAAGCGAGGAAAGAGGAGGGCGAGGAGGGCGAGGAGGGAACAGCGGAAGATGGAAACAAAGCGGCAACCCGAAGACGATTCATCTCCCTGATAGGCTCGTACCGCCCACACATGCACGAGGTCGACACCGACACGTTGCTCTCCGGGCAGACACTGCTCGTCGACTCCAGACAGGCCTGTCTGGCCGAGGCCGGCGAACTCATCTCTGCGGGTGTGGGGTCCTCCCAGCTCACCGAAATTGGCCAATTATGTCCTTCTGCATCCGCCTCCTCTGTCTCTCTTCCTGCGGCTGGAAACATCGTCTTCAAGTGCGTCGGCATGGGCATCATGGATCTCGTGGTTGGGAGAGAGCTGCTCTGCCTTGCCGGCGAGAAGGGTGTGGGCGTCCCCATTCCCGGCTTCTAAGTACTGTACCCCGTAACACGCTCTTCATTTCTTTTTCCCGGGGCAGCAATTATAGTTATTTTCTCTCTGACAACTGTTATTTTTTTCCTTCTGATGCATCGTCAACATCGTATATGTCGGTCACTCAAGTGTGCTCCGTAACTATCCACTTATCCCTCTCCATGGCCTTTATTCCGCGTAACCCCGTACTTAACTGTTAGCACCCTCCAACGTCAAACCCGTGCCTTAGTGTCGTTAATTTCTTTTTCTCGGCCACAGCGTTCCAATGCTTGCCCTTGACACTTAAGCTTGTCCGGATCGTCCGTCCCCGCATGAGCAAATGTGTCCTCTCTACCTCGCCGTGGGCCTCGCGGGTCGAACAAGTGGATGTACACTGTACTTCTTCCCCATACTTTGCTTTTTCCCCAGAGTGATACACTGTGTTGCTTCCTCTCTGCTGTCCCACGATGTCCACGGCTTCCGCTCGACGTTGGGCTGATGACCTAAGTGGACGGCGGGGTCTTATGTAATCGCTCATTTGCCGGAGTCAGGTGACTCCGCGAGCCTCGGGGCTTGGCGCGACCTCCAACCCTCCAAGAATGTTCAAGGCCGGAAGAGGATCCAAAGCCCTCGATCTCTATCTCAACAACTCACATTCTCTACCACCACACGCACACTCCCTCTTTCTCTCCTCGTGTATCTTAACCCCTCTCTTTAACGTCAATCCTTCATCTTTGTGGTGGAGACAAGCCTACTCCCCGCTCCGGTCGTCGGCGATTGATACTCGTCCATGGTGGTTTGCATGGGAGTCTGCCATGTCCGCCGCTCCCACTACCAAGAGGGTTCATAAGCGAGCGTATCAGGTACATATCATAAATATATATACCACCTATAATCACATCTGCCTCATGATTATGTAGATAGCCTTGTCTGACCGTTTGACTAGGCTTGTATTCCATGTCGAGAGCGTCGGGTCCGCTGTGATCTGGGCTCCGTCGACAGTCCGCACGAAGGGCCCTGTAATCGGTGCCGTCGCGAGCGCAAGTTCTGCCACTTCTCTGCAACTCGTGGGAGTGGAAAGAAGAAGGGTGCTCCCACCCCAACGCCTGCGCCCTCGGGACCCAATGATCCCGCCCCTCCCGCTGGCTCCGTCAGCACTACTACCCAACCCTGGGAGGAACCGATCCTCGCCGCCGCTGGCACTCCATCAGTTATATCTGGTGGTAGTAGTGGTGGCTTAAATCATCTCGGAGAAAGCTCTGCCAGTCCTATCGGCGTTTCGCCTGCTATAAAACGGGAGCACTCTCTCCAGCATGTTCTCGCGCGCGATACCCCGCGCCCTTCCACCCGTGGTGACAAAACCGCCGAGAAGCTACTAAGAGATGCGGCATATACGTCTCACGATGCTCTCAATTTACTGTTCGAGGCTGGTAGACACAGTGATCGCGTTTCGCGATCAGACCACGGCGTGTCAAGCGGGCCATCTAGGCTAGGCCCCCTACCCAGTCGAGAAACGAGACCGTCAGCAGCTCCAAGTCTCGTCGATCCTATGGCTCCTGATCTTCACCCTTGGTCCAACCTACGCTTCGTACGGACGGGACTGATTACGGCAGAGGAAGCATTCGATCTAGTAAATTACTTCCATACCTATCTCGCCCCGTTTACACCAATTGCTTCCTCCTCCTTTCAAGATCCATCCATGCATTCTGAATTAATTGAGGAAGAACCTATACTCGCTATGACTATCCTCATGCTAGCATCTCGATACATGCAGCTCTCCGGGCCCGGATCAGTCTCGAGATCCTACATGGTCCACGAGCGGCTATGGCAGCATCTGCAGGGCATGATATCCCGCATGATTTTCGGTCAAGAGCAGTTTACCGGGCACAGTCATGCGCACGAGGCGCCTCCAGAGTCATCCAATCTCTCTACCCACGAATATCCACTAGCAGGATCTAGCTTTGGCAGCCTACGGACCCTCGGGAGCTGCGAAGCTTTGCTTTTGCTATCAGAATGGCATCCTCGATCCCTCCACGTTCCCGCAGGCGATGACGGTGATAGCATTGTCGTGAAAGACGACGTCAGGCGCACCCGGGCCAGTACTGCAGGAATCGGAGGCAGGATACGAATTGATTGGCTTGAGCCTGTTTGGAGATCCGATCGCATGTGCTGGTCCATGCTCGGAAATGCCCTTGCTCTGGCCGTCGAATTGGGTATTTTTGACGAATACGACAACACCACCATAGGAGCACGCGAGTCTCGCCGGGACATCTGGAATAATCCATCCTCTAGCCAACGCGCACATCTCGTCCAGCACCTTCTCTGGGTTTACCTAACTCAAACATCCGGCCGACTAGGTAGGTAATTCATCGACACTGGAAGAAGTTAATCACTAAACCCCATAATAGGGTGGAAAAATTTGACGTCCGTGTCGGTCTCACAGTATGATACCAGCTCAAAGCACGGAGACACAATTCGGTGTTGGGTCGGCGTAGCCTCGCTAATGAAGAGAGGTAACGAGCTTCTCTTCCCATCTCGCGAACGCACTCGCGAGATTGTCAAAACCGGCGAATATCTTGCCGTGCTCAAAGTGCTAAATCCACTACTCCGTGATTGGCAAAAGGAATTCGATCGTGCCAAGTGTAAGTCTCTGCGACCCCTAACTCGACCGTCTAACAAAAATACAGCGCTAATGTGGCCTTCATCCCCGCGACGTAGTGTCAAGGCAGATGCGGTCCATCTTGACAATTGAGTTCGGATACGTGCGAGTATACATACACAGCGTTGCCTTGCAGGCAGTCATCGAAAATTATTATCATGTAATGCATGAAAATGCTAGCATGCCGGACTCAAGCTTGCTTGAGCCCTTTGAAGGCAACAGGGAATACTTCATGGAAGTCATTGCTGCCGCCAAGTCGATCCTTCAAACCGTTGTTGAGGACTTGCTCCCGGATAATCATCTAAAGCATGTTCCGATTCGGACTTACTCACGGATTCTAGCCGGCGCCATGTTTTGTCTAAAGGTTGAACCCCCTTTTTCTCCATGGGCTTTTATATTTACTCTTCTCCTCTTACTCCACTCCCCATTGTTAAAAGATCTATCGTCTTCCTAACTCGTAGTTGATAGGCAACATCTCTTGGCGCCAAGGACTTTGAGACGTCGGGGTCTCTGAGCCTCGTTGAGCGCACGGCGGATGCCCTTTGTACCTGTGTGGTGGATGATGTCCATTTGAGCAATAGGTTTGGAGAATTACTTCGTGCGCTTGCTTCGAATCTGAGGAACAGAGTGGTGCAATTGACGGCAAGTGAACAACCAAGCGGAAGTATTACTCCCAATACTCTGGCTTCGCAACGTCAATATGCTCAATCTTTTGAAGGTGAAACAAACAATCAGATGATGGTGTGTGGCCCTGGCTCCTATCAAGAAATGTCTTTGGGTCGGATGGGACTGGGGGACCATTCTATGGCTGACCCAGAGTATGATAATTGCCAGGCTGGCTCTTCATCTGCCACTGCTGCGGGTACGCCTGCCTACTATGCGGTGAACCCTATATCGGGATTGGTCGATCAGGCTGCTATCTCGCACAATGATCCATTGATCAACTTTGCCGGGCTAGGCCCCAATCAACTTGGCTGGTCTGGTGGCCAAGACTTCTTCGACATGCTTGGTCCTCTACTGGACGTGCAGTACGAGCAGTACAAATAAGCTTTCGCCCTGACACTGCTGAGCTTACCCTCTCACCCCTGACAATTACTATAACTAGATTACTCTCTTCTGGAGCATCACACAGCTGAAGGAGTAAGGTGAAGGAACCGGGCAACCTGTTGAACTACTCTCGAGTTCTCACTAAGTCCCACGCACACACTTACCCTACCAGCCAATTGAAAAAGAAAAACCCACAGCACATTTCTCACTCTCACACACTCGATATCATCAAGGCTTTCCGCGACTCGAATAAGCATTTGACCACTGGGACCCACAGCCGACCTTTGTATACGTGTGGGAGAAGATATGCTAACCTCTGTTTGCAGTTGTGCATGGGCTACTATGGTCAATGGTTTGCCTCGGCTTTGCTGTTGTCAATGGCGACGCTGCCGCTTCAACCACTTTTGCTGCTTAGAGCTTCGCTTCCGTTGATCTCCAGCTTGAGGAATACAAAATCACAAACAAAATCACCTCTGAACATTAAGAGGTCAGTACCCTAATACGAATACTTACCACCTTCTATGTTCAAACGGTCTGACATCGGTCTACAGCAATTTTGTGCCACACCCAACACGTAGCATTGAGATTTATCTCCCTAATCTTGTTTCCTTCTGGGTATCTCTGGAGCTTGACAGTCGCCACTACTAGCCACCATTACGGTCGTTCTCACCTTTTATATAATACTCGGTGAATAGGTGGATAGGCTAACTCGAATTGTACCAACAGATGTCTCCTTACTTTCCGAGAAATAAGTATCTCTCGCTTTTCATAATCGAAATTTCTATAAAACGGCTCTGCCGAGCAACGGCGGACAAGGATAGGTTTCTAGCGGGATCAAAGCAGGTTTAGGACGCGCACGGAACTTGCCATACAGGGAAAATATTTTTCTGCTTGATTAAGCATCTAAGGGGAGGATGGAGGATCTTGTCGCATTTGGGTTAACTACTCATGACAACGAGTTTTCGTTGGTTTGAGCGAGGAGTTCACGGAATTTATAGGCAAACATGCTAGTGTGTCACATTCGTCCATCTGTCATTAGTTAATCGTCATCATGTAATTGTTATTAGCCCTTTGGATCTGCTAGCCACCTATTACCGCAAACTCGCGAAGCTTGCTTATACTCACGTCAGATAAGATAGACAATGTTCTCCCTTAGACTAAAGTATTCGAAGTCGTCGATCTATCAGCCCACCACTATCTATCTACAGTATCTTATCGCAGTGGAGAAAGAGAGAATGCGCCAATGAAGTTTAAGTAGTGAGTGAGTCGCAGGCCCTTTTTCGCCCTTACTAAGAAGATTCATGTCTTCTCCTGACGAACCGAACTTAGCTGAAACGCCCAATGGTCTTGCGCGGTCCAGGGTCTCTCACCCCCAGAAAGTCCCGCTCCAGTCAGAAGTTAACGGCTGTCAGGTTTCTTTGCTACTGTTGACGCCTGTGTACCATCTCGCCCGCCTGATTGGTTGTACTTGGATTAACTACTTGAGGGTGTCCCTTGCCTGCAAACCCCCGCCGCGGCCCGGAAAAGTTGTGAGAGCGGCGAAAGGAGGTAACTACCTTAGGTATGGCGAGAGGCCCTTTTGCCTCGAGCTCGGTGACGAGCTTTTTCTTTGTCCCTCCCAGTTCTTCCCCACCTTTGCTTGCTTCTAACAATTGACATTTGGTATTTTTTTTGGAAGTGACAGTGTCAGTCATGGAGGGTAATACTAACTGTCTGGCACCAGCGACGAAGTGGTTAGATCCATTTCATCCTTATCTCTGGTCGATACCTGATTCCCTTGATCAGTATCTTTCGACACTGATGAAAGACTTGCCGATGGGGAAGCCTCGTCATGTTGGTATCATTGGAGCTGGCCTTGCTGGACTCAGGTGCGCCGATGTTCTTCTCCAAAGTGGGATGAAGGTCACGATCCTCGAGGCGAAGGGGAAGATAGGAGGTCGGGTAGGAGGTCCTTCACGTACTGGCTTTAATATATATATGCATCTCGTGATATCTGACAGTTAGGCTAGGTTTGCCAAAGCCATATCGGCGGTGCATTAATTGACATGTTCGTGTTACATATACTCTCTGGCTTTGCTTTTATAACCCATTTGATTGAAATCATTCTTGCAGGTGAGAGCTAATAGATCAGGGGCCCGAACTGGATCCATGGAACAGAGAACAACCCGCTCGTGGAAATCAGCAAGCGATCCAATACCATAACCGACTCGTGGGATGGCCCACAGCCTGCATTCGATAGGAGTGGTAAACCTCTGAGTCCGGACTTATGCGCAAAAGTGGCCGACTTCATGTGGATGACCATTGACAAGGCCTTCACGCTGAGCCAGAAAGACTGTGCAAATATTCCCCCGGGTAAGAGCTTATTGAACTTCTTTGAGGAAGAACTAGAAAAAACCAGCTTCAGCCAAATGGAGAAAGATGCGTGTCTGGAAACCTCGAAAATGTGGGGAGCATATGTCGGCTCGCCCATCGAGAGTCAAAGCTTGAAGTTTTTTCTCCTTGAGGAATGCCTTGACGGAAGTATGTCTTAGCCTCTCCCTGGTACTAGCATATAGTATCATTCTACTTCTCTCTATATATGCACATATATGAGTTCCCAGATCAAGGAGGTTGACTTATCTCTTGCCAGCCAACTTATTCGTCTCCTCGACGTACGAGAAAATCCTTCAGCACGTTGCTCAGCCTGCCCTCAGAGGGGCTGAGATACATCTTAACGAGCCTGTAGTTACAGTCGAGGGTAGATGCAATGCCTTACCCAGAGCTGATAGCAAAGTCCTCGTCCGGACTGAGGCTGGAAAGGAATATCTTTTCGATGAGGTAGTGGCAACATTTCCACTTGGATGGCTAAAGCAGAACAAGTCTGCCTTCAAGCCACCTATGCCCCAGCGTCTGTTTGAGGCTATTGATAATATCTCTTTTGGCCATCTGGAGAAGATCTATGTAAATTTTCCGACTGTCTTCTGGAGGAACACGATGACGTCCACCCGCGGAAGCTCCCCTTCCCCTTCTTTTATATTTTTTTCGCCAGATTATGTCGAACATCCTCCAACTCCCTACTGGAATCAAGAGTGTCTGTCGCTTAGCGATGTACACGCATCATGTGCTCATCCAACTCTCCTGTTTTACACTTATGGGCCTTGCGCCGAGCAAGTGGTATCGAAAATATCTCCGCTTTCTCCCGACTCAAAAGAATATTATAACATTCTTTTCGAATTTCTACAACCTTACTTCTCTCGATTGCCTGGCTACAATGCGCATTCTCCGTCATGCCGACCTACTACATTCTTAGCAACCAAATGGCAGGCTGACCCTTATGCGGGTAATGGAAGCTATTCAAATTTTCAGGTAGGGCTGAAAGACGGTTTAGGTGATATTGAAACCATGCGGATAGGAATGGGAGCTGATCGAGGTATTTGGCTTGCCGGTGAACACACAGCACCCATTGTCGGACTTGGTACTACAACGGGGGCATATTGGAGCGGAGAGGAAGTGGCAAAACGAATATGTGATACCATCGCGAAGAACATATTATAGACGCGCTCTGTATTACCACCTCTAAGAAGACCACAACAACTTCGAAAGACCTCATCGTGTTTTTCGTCTATAGTTATACTTGGGAATTAGTATGTGTGCAACGCTTAGATCCGGACTTTTGCTGTTTTGAGGGGATCTAGAATTTTGCGTCGTGTGTTTTAAACAGCCCAAGCTCAATAAGCTCCGTTTGTCCTGAAGCCCCGTGCGACAAGAGTAGCACATGTCAAAGCGGACTGACATATGATTTGACGAACTACACATTCCTAATCCTGTATGGGAGCCTCAACAGTTGTATCGGGGGAAAAAATTTAGAGCTATGGGATAATTACTCTGGAATTTTCTTATTAGGTCTATCAGGGGGCTCTAAAATCTATCTATATTAATAAGAAGGGCAAAAGACCTCAAACGCAGAGCCTTGGGTCGAGGGAAAAAAATTCAAATTACCACGGTTATTTTATGTGAGAGATCAAGAACTCTCAGCCGAACGCTTTATCAAGCGTTTAATCTTCGGACCGACACCCTTTAACGGCTGGTCTTTCGCATTTCTACATTGGACCATAGTTGAATGGGTCTTCTCTATTGACTCCAATACTTCTTCATCATATCCAATCTTCGCTGAATTCTTATCAACAACCTATTAGATATCATGTTAGCATTTAGATCAAAATGTTGCAGCGTTACACAACCCACCAATGCGCCAACACGAGCATCAGACATTGTTTCGAAATAGGTGAAAATAGTAAGGCGCTTCTCGGTCCAGAGACTGAGAGTTC
This sequence comes from Onygena corvina, assembly GCA_000812245.1. Classification (NCBI taxonomy): domain Eukaryota; kingdom Fungi; phylum Ascomycota; class Eurotiomycetes; order Onygenales; family Onygenaceae; genus Onygena; species Onygena corvina. The sequence goes on along the minus strand of JWPT01000003.1, from coordinate 88,764 downwards.
GGAACTCATCAGCTAGGTCATACAGCTCACCAGAGTTGATTTTAAGCGCAGATTCAACACTAGGTGGTACTCTTGTAAGAGTCGCCCTCGAAATCATTTTGAGAATATGTATGTGTTTCTTTTGACCAGCAGTACTACCAGTGTGAGGAGTTCCGAAAAAAAATATGGCCTTGGTCGATTTATAAATCTGGTAGCCATCAATCGCCTTGAAATTGAGTTCATGCGAAGCCAGAGCAAGAGCCTGCAATATGCAGTGATTAGAGAACAAATATCGTAGTGCTATGGAAGTGAAAATTTACCTTTTTAATCACTAGGCCGCCTAAACTATGTCCAATAAATATCAACGGGCGGCATATTTCCTAGATAATAGTCAATCAGGATGTTCGAAGGAGACTATAAGTCAAGCAGACAAATGACCTACTTCGTCTTCTATTCTATTCTCCGAAAGTTCATTCAACAACTTCCTTGCGATATCGGGTATCCGAATGAAATTGGTTTCAAATTTTGGTATAATGTCAGTATCGTAACCAAACACCATCACACGAGCATCCTTGACAGAATTTCGGAGCTCCCAAGGCCAGTAGAATCCAGTAGTCTCATGTTTCCAGGTCGTGACCGGATTTCCATTCAACCCATGGACTAGCACAATACTAAGAATCGGTCAGTAAAGATCTAGGATATCCGATTAATAGATAGGCTAGCTTACTCGACGGTGCTTTGAAGGTCGCCGCACAGTATAGTAATACCAGTACGTTCAATCGGAGGGCACTGCAGCACTGCGTTTGTTGTTGCCTGCGGAAATAGTTAGAGTTGTTGCGCGCCCCAGTTAATTGAAAAGCGCACTTACCATTAGGAAGATATAGCGGAAAATGGTAAAATCAAATGAAGAGTATAATGGCCTTCCAAGTCAATTGGTTTTTTTACTTCCGCAGGCAGCTTGCTAAGTCGTGCTGGAATGAAAATGAAAACCATCCGTACTGATCTCGAGCATTCATTTATCTTTATATTACAAAGGATGGAATATAACGCCGTGCAAGTTGTAGTCAGCCAGCCTCTTTTATAGCTTCATTTAGAGGAATCCTTTTCATCCGAGAATGGCCACCAGTAGGAGGTTACCAAGCAGACTAACCACGCTCATAAAACACCACAGTAGGTGCTTAGTGGCGGTGTGTGGCGGTGATGCTTGGTAAGGGAACGGCACCCTGGTGGTGGCTAAGCAGGCAGTATTAAAAGGCACGTTATGCGCAATGATTGGTTTCCTTGTATTTCTTAGTGCTACAATAACATGGCGCGTGAACTGGGTGGGTGTCCATGCTTGGCTTTGGGGTAGAATTTCTGCTGGATTGTCTGACAAAACTTTGAGGTTAATAAAAAAAACCACCAAACAGAAATGATAGCCACCTCGTATATCCGAGGAAATCAAAATCATGTGGCGGTTGTCATGAAAGACGCGGATCCATCTGGGGGACCAACAATGCATTGTACGCACTCCTTAAAGAGGACATGATTCGGTAGAGGAGCGCTGATAGTCCGCCGCAGTACATTGCTCGATTGATCAATAATCTGGGTATGCTACTGGCATTTCGGAGAATGCCGACGACGTAGTACTTCGCGCCCCAAGACCAAAGTAGAGCGGTTAGATAGTTGAGCCATCCTCGTGTTGGTGACCATTTCTTGGCTTGTGAAGCTAGGTGGGTATTCTTCTAGTGATTCTCGCATCAGATATCTTATCCGTATCTGACAGTACACGTTCTGGTACCTCGAACACTCGGAAAAGGAGATGATCCTGCCTAGTCCAGCTATCGGACAGCTCCATAAGAATCGAGTGGAACCTAACAGTATTTTTGCGGGAGGCCTCTTAGAAAGCCCTTGGAAATGACTCGTCTTAAGCCAATTGGCTGCTTAAATTTCCACAGATCAAGGACTTCTGAGATGCGCGCGACATGCTCTACCTGAGACATGGGAGCTGTCGTGTAGAACCAGATACGACGAAACGTTGAGGGTAGAAGGTAGCGGCGGAACTAGTGATTCTTCGTGCCGGCCGCGGTATTGTTCATATGTTTGGGCTTGATAATAAAGAAAAAATATCATGTTTCATCGTCCTGGCAGCGCCTTTGCAGCGCGTAGAAGGTTTCTCTGTCCATACTGAGAGACGCGAAACGTTGGTTGGGGAATATGTCAGAGTTTATGATGTCCATTTTAAGTACTGGAGTACTTGAGCTATTCCCGATTAGGGTCGGATACTTTTTGTTTTTTAGACCATCAACTTGAGGCCAGCTAAAAACACACCCCCCTGTTGCTATTTTCACACCCCCCCCACAGCACTAAGCCTATATAGTCGATATAATTGGCTAAATACACACCCCCCTTAGTCATCTTTAACACGTGATGTCACATTTTAGCTGGAGCTGGAGGCAGGCAAGAGATGCATGTAGCCAGGGCCTCTACCAGGGCCTACACCAGGCCCTACACCAGACCTCGCAGGAGGTCAGATATCGCCTGGCCCTACCTGGCCGCGTTGGGCTACCAAAACTGTTGTAGCTGGCTGGGGGGGGTGGGGGGTGGGTGTAATGGATGTCTCTTGTTGATGTGTCTCCCCCCTTAACTAGATATCAAAAGTCGCTGCTCCTACCCCCTATAACGAAAAGGAGCTCTTTTTCCTTGTTGAATCCCTAGCTAGGGCTTAATTAAATAGGGCTAGCGACCTTACCTGTCTCCCTAAAGGCTCCTTATCATAGATCGAGAAGTGCTGTCATAGCACTTCCCACACTGCCTTACTACCTTACTAAGCAACATGCACGTGATTTCACATCTAGGCGCCAAGAGTATGAGAATGACTAAGCGGGGGTGTGTATTTAGCCAATTAAATTGTCAAAAGGGGTATAGCTCTTACTATTTTAGGCTTAGCGCTGTGGGGGGGTGTGCTTTTAGCAACAGGGGGGTGTGTTTTTAGCTGGCCTCCATCAACTTCTTCGATGGCCTCTGTTCAGAGTAGTTAACACATTTTAACTATCTCTCTGTAGCCTCTAACTGTAATTGCAGTTCTTCAAATCTTCTCTCCCATGACCCCCGTTAGCGAGAACCGTCATAACGTCTTGTCTGCCCCCGGACAGAGCAGAGTATGAAAGAAAACATCGACCAGCGCCAGCGCCAATGGTATTTAGGGAAATACGCCCGTGAAAATGAACATAACGCAATAGGAAGCACAAACATGAGAGTTGAATAAGATGCACCGATGGCGGACACGTAATGGAGAGAAAGGATGAAGTAATTGTCCTCAAGTAAGAAATTCTAATCCTCCCATATGGTCTCAAGGTCCAGATCCTGCCTCCCTTCAGCGCCACAGACACTCCAGCGTTTCCGTTTGTCGGCCCAGCCAGAGCCAAAGCGGGAGTTTGACATCGGGGATACGTCTATGGCACTTCGCCGTTTGGGGTCAAAGGAGAAACCACCATCAGCAGCAGCATCGGCCTTGTCGGCTGCAGCCTTGAGCCTAGCTATCTGGTCGGCCTCTATAGCTGCGGCCTCGGCGTCGGGAATATCCGGGATAGTCTCTAGTGACGATATGCTGGGAGAGCGAGATCGAATGCTAGAGGGAGTAGATGGCATGGAGATGGAGGAAGCGGAGGAAAGCGAATAGGTGGGATATGGCTCGTTGAATCTCGCGGGCAGGACGAGCGGTGAAGGACGTGACGGTGGGAAGCTGGAGTTGCTGTTGGAGGTGACACTGGTGCTGGTAAGTAAGGGAGACGAGGGGCGTCGACGGGAGATACGGGGAAGAGAGTTATGCAGATTGACAGAAGGTGACCATGAGGGCGATACAGAGCGCCCACCAGGCCTGGTATTGCTGGTAGATCCAGTGTCAACATAGTAGGATATGGGCGAGGCCTGTAGCTCCGGCTGCTCAGAGATGGGCTCCGAGACGGCCATGCTGGTGGCAGTGGGTCCGTCGAAGGAGGTACGCAGGGGACTTGGCCGCCTGAGAGGGATCTCGCGCATCTCACGCATGTCGTGCGGACCAGCTGGTAGCTTGCCAGTGCTCCTGGGAAAGACATAGCGGCCGCGGGAGTCAAGCCCGGGCGAGGAGTGAGCCCTAGCCATGATCGGGGCGGTCGGCGTAGCGAGCGAACGAGATCGAGCGTGGATGTGAGGTTTAGTCTGTACCTGCATTTGTATCTGCGGTATCGGTATATTATGTAGTTGTATCTGGTGCTGCGTCGGTGTTGGTATCTTGACCACGGCGGGAGTTCGTGTTTGGCTCTCTCGAACGTCGTCTTCTTCCGCTTCTTCTTCAGCTTCTTCCTCGGTGATCATTTCAGAGTTTCGAGGGTCGACTTCTCCCTCATATTTTTTGTCTCGATCTCCTCCATGCCGTACGCTCTGTGATGTCTTCATCTGACTCTCGGGTCGTGCCGGTAGTACCTCCGACTTCTCTCGAGTGTCCGTACTATCATCCACCTGTAATGTGTTGTCTGTGATGATGGCGGGCATCTCTATCCCTCGCTGTCGCTCTCACTCACACTTTTCTACTTCGTGTCCGCTCTATCTGTGTGATGGCAGGTGGTGTTGCCGCTACCCCAGAGTCGGGCGGCCGTGGGGGCTCGGAGTCTTCGCCACAGTCACAAGTCACGAATTAACCATGCAGGCAAGCCGGCAACGGACAGGCACGGGGGCAAACACCGACTGACACAGGCACAGGAACACGCAAGGCGAAGGGCGACAAACAGCAAACGTCCGCCTGGCGTCAAACGGCGTCGACGCGAGTCATCCAGTCCACAGCAAGGTCAAGGTCAAGGGCGTTCAGTCTCCAAGGGTCGGCGGGAGAAGCCGGAGTCCAGGCATGCATGCGATGCACACCACCGGCGAGCCTCCAGTGGCTATGTTGTGATGAGTCTGGCCGTCAGCAAGACCTCAGGCCGAACATCGCGGTCATTATGAACTAAAGACCGCCAGTGTCGAGCTTTGGACTGTGATCCATGAAGCAAAAGACTGGGATGTGGGCCGAAGGTGACCGCTTAGCTATTATTTTATTTATCTCCCCCATATAGACCGTGACTACATTAAGTACTGTACGTCCGTCTACGGTTAGGGGACTTTGAAGATTACTACGGCGAGAATGGCCTTCCAGATCATCTCGGACCTGCATCTGGAGACGCACCCGGCGTACGACTTCGAGATCGTACCGAAGGCCCCCAATCTGGCCCTGCTTGGGGACATCGGCCACGTTGAGCATGATCAGTTCTTCCCGTACCTTGAAGCCCTACTCACCCGATTCGAGACCGTCTGCCTACTCTTTGGCAACCACGAGCCTCAGGGTTTCACCATGGAGACCGCCAAACAGCGGATGCGTGACTTTGAGCAGACGATAAAGTCGAGATCCCCCCCGATGGGCCGCTTTGTCTTCCTCTCGCAGACTCGCTTCGACGTGACAGAGACGCTCACCGTCCTCGGCTGCACCCTCTACTCGCATATCTTGCCTGAGCAGCAGGACGCTGTCGCCCAACGGATGTCTGACTTTCGCGCCATCGCGGACTGGACAACGGCCACGCACAACGAAGCATTCCAGGCCGACCTTGCCTGGCTGAACAAACAGGTCAGCCACATCGAGAAGCATGAGCCGCGGCGGCGTATAGCAATCTTCACTCATCATGCTCCAAGTCTTGATCCGCGCGCCGTCGACCCTAGATACGCCGGCAGCAGCGTCACGTCCGGCTTTGCGACCGATCTGCGCATGCAGCCATGTTGGAGGAGCCCGGCAGTGCGTACCTGGGCCTTCGGGCATACGCACTATAACTGTTCTTTCGTCCTAGATGGCGTCCACGTCCTCGCCAACCAGAAGGGCTATTTCGTTTCACCCAGGGAGTCCTTTGCCCCAGAAAGAGTTTACCATCTAGACGAAACTCTGGACTGATTTGACTTGGCCGAATATCTGCACTTTCGACTAGACCGTAGACCTTAGAGTTCAAGCGATAGACCATAGACACCTTAGAATGAAGTTGCTGTTGACAGAAAAACGACCCGAGGTTCCCGATTAGGTAATTAACCATCATCTCCAAGCTTCAGCTGCGCCAAAGTGCAACCACCTGGGCAGTCTTGACATTCTACAGTGCAGAACCGCCTCGACACTCCCAGCACGGTCATATATACTACTCTAGCCATCCACATCGTTCATATACTCACGCTGGCTCGTCCTCCGCACGGCCACCTCTTCCGGCGAGCCCGCCAGCAGCTCGTCAGCCTCTCCCGCAGCCTCTTCCCGTATATCCACGCCCGCTATTCCTACCTGCGCATAGAAGCTTTACCAAGATTCAGGCACCGGCTCCAGGCTCGCATCTATCGTGCGATTGTTGACAGGCAAGCTCGAGTACTTGCTCGACGTGCTCTTCGCCGCCCCGTCCCCTTCCCGTCCTTCTTCTCCCTCTTTCCACGCAGCCCCTCGTCGACAGCGGCACCAAGGCTTCTAGGGCGCGGTGGGAGCACATCCAAGACGAAACATGGGACTGCCAGCTCAATGAACACCCAGACCGGAATGTCGGGCTCTACTGGTGTGCGGTTCGACGACGGCAGTGGCGGTAGCGGCAGCATAGGCATTGATGGCATCGGCAACGGCGGCCGCGAGAGGGGTGCGAGACGGAAGAAAATGTTCGGCTACCTGAAAGCTGCCAATGACTTGCGGCAGGCCTACTCAGCACAGTGGTCGAGGGGCTATCAGGATCAGGAAACGAGCAACCCTGGTATGCCTGGCGGATTCCCAGATGCTGAGGCCGGATCATCCATCCATGGCGACGAGCAGATGATTCTCTTTCCGAGCTATGGGAGACGCCATATACGAGGCAGCCAACATCATTCCTCTTCCACCGAATTTGAGTCTGCCCTGCCGCCTTCCCAGAATGAATGTGATAAGCCAGGCAGTGAGAGTGCCATTGTCGATGTCGATGCCCGTGGCTGGATATATTCCCCCCAACGCGGACCCATGAACCGCAAGACACGCATCCTCCTTGCGCTTGCGCGCCGTCTCAGCGGCATTCAGACGCCTAGCAGTGCAACTTCGTCTGACGTTGAGGACTCTTCTGCGCCTGGAAGCCCACTGTCACCCAACCAGGACGATGCCTCCATAAATCAGCGTGTCGACTCTATGATGACCAAGGCCACTCAGGAGGGCAAAGATGAGGCAGTTCAGCAACAACAAGCGCTACAGTTGACTCCAGAGCAGATGGCTGCAGCGAATGCCCAGCTTATGGAACGTCTCGCGCCCTTTCTCACCACTCCGGCCGTCAACATCCCCGTCACGGTCTTCTTCTTTAATAAAACACAGAGTCAATCTAGAACCATTTCCACAAACGCTAGCGGCCAGTTCATTCTTCGCGCTTCCCTTGACTTTGTTCCCACCCATATTCGCGTTCTTGCTGCCGAACACCTGTCTGCGACCGAGGAGGTTTCTTTGTCCGAACCGGCAGGTATCAGCCTCATTAGTGACATAGATGATACCATTAAACACTCTGCAATCTCTGATGGGGCTAAGGAGATGTTCCGCAATACTTTCGTGAGAAGCCTGAATGAACTCACTATCGCTGGTGTCGGTGACTGGTATAACAAGCTCGCCAGCATAGGAGTAAGCATCCACTATGTTTCTAACTCTCCATGGCAACTATATCCATTATTGAAAAAATACTTCGATCTCGCTGGACTCCCTCCGGGCTCATTCCATTTAAAGCAATATTCTGGCATGCTTCAAGGGATCTTTGAGCCTACCGCAGAGCGGAAACGGCCAAGCCTGGAGAGAATTATACAAGATTTTCCCAATCGGAAGTTTATTCTTGTCGGCGACAGCGGCGAAGTAGATCTCGAAATTTACACTGAGCTCGCCATAGCGAACAAGGGCAGGATCCTTGGTATTTTCATTCGCGATGTCACCACTCCCGTAGTTCGCGGGTTTTTTGACAGATCTGCTCCCCATTTAGAAAGACGACGACGGAATAATTCCAGTATAGACTTTAGTGGCTTGCTCAAAACGCCAGAGAACAAGCCCTCGTTACCGCCAAGGAGTTACATGGATGAGGGTAAAGTCGAGGCTGAGGAATCATTTGTGCCCATGGGCACTCTCATAGATTTAGACGATTGTGACGATGACGTGCCTAAGCTTGATATTTCGAGCCAAAAACCAGCAAAGCCTTCGAAACCAGACGTACTCCGCTCCACAACTATCGAAAGGCCTACTAATAATACCAGATCGGCCATCGCGAGGAAACCAATACCAGCCCTCCCTAAGAAGTCAGCCACGCTATCCCGCAGCCCCTCAACGGACAGTTATATCAGCACTTTCAAAAGTCAGGCTGCCAATCTATATAATCAGCTACCGTCGGCGAGGGAGTATGCTGGGAAGCTTTCCAATGCTATGCCCCTTTCCTCAAACAGAACTACTCCTACATCTTCGCCAAAAGCGAAACCCGCCCCTCCCCCAGTTCCTCCACCACGCAGAAATACTACCATGCTTAACTCATCTAAATCAACTCCTTTAAACTCAACATCAGAGTCACTTGCGGCGTCTTCCAACGACCTACAGCAAGCTAGCTCCATGCCGCCAGTATTTACCCGGAGAAGCTCATACCAAAGTGCTGACTCGCAAAGTGGTAGCCTCAATAAAAGAGAAGAGATGTGGCTTCGACGATGGGATCGTGCTAAGGAAAGCCTTGATCGCGAAGGGGTGCAGCTCTTTAGTTGGAGAGATGGTGGTGATGTCGAGGATATCTGTATTCAAATGGTTCAGCAGGCTATGGAAAACGGAAATCTAGACGACAGCCGACATACCTACTTGAATAGAGCGTGATAGATTCCTTTCATTCAACAAGCTTGACCGTATACATATTTATTTTGATTTGTTTGGTCGCTGGAGTAGTTGGAGCAGGCACATCACTTACCCTTCCTTTCCCCACTGAACAACTCCTAGGTATCAAACCGCATCTCTTATGCCATCTACGCTACGTTAGATATTTACGAATGAACGGCTTTTTGCTTTTTGCATTAGCAATGAACACTACTGTTCCATTATAACGGAGAAAAAATATAGTTAAAGGTGTAGAGCTTCCCTCAGACTGTCTCTTTAGGTGTCTCTGTCATAGTTACAGGAGCTCCCGAAACCGCGCCCATACGGCGAGTAAAGGTATCATGTGGCGTCCAAGAAGAGCTACCTTTGGGAGTTGTCTCCTCAAGCATTTGATCAACCTGCTCTAGAGACAATCCCTTCGTTTCAGGAACGTAGAAATACGCAAACAGCATCGATAGAGTACACGTTGTTCCCCATACAAAAAAGACCTTTGCCCCCATGTTCCCCTTTTCGGGATCGACCATGTATGGTGTAATCACTCCAATGACCTTCGAAAGACCAAAGTCAGTATGTGTTATTCTAAATATAAGAAAAGAAAACAACGGAATGGGACTTACACAGTTCCAGAGCCAGTTAGAAGCAACCGAGAGAGCAATCCCTTTAGCGCGAATAGGGAGGGGAAATAACTCCCCTACAGATACCCAGGCTCCCGGACCCCAGGTAGAGGCAAAAGCAGAGATGTAAATGCACACGAAGACGATCAGACATGTTGATGCGGCACTTGACCCGGGGGCAACGGTACCAACGATGGCAATAACAAACTCACATACCAACATCAAGAAAGCGCCGCATATGAGGATTGGTCGTCTTCCAAAGCGCTCTAGTGTGTAAAATGATAAGGGAGTAGAGCAAACATTGACTACGTTTGTGATGATGGATATTAAAAACGGGTTTTTAATTCCACTTTGTTGAAAAAAAGTAGTCCCTAGAATGTGTTTGATTAGAGGATGATAACTTCTTCTAGAGATGATTGGAAGAGCAAGTCATACCGTAATCTTAAGCATAGAGTAGTCAGCATAAATTTTCTATGAAGGAGAACCATATCTTAGGTCGACTCACAAAAAATGAAATTGACGCCTGTCCATTGTTGAAACATCTGTAGTGCAGTTCCGACCATAACACGCTTCAAATTTCCGCTGGGAGTAAGACCACCTTTAAAGCAGTCGAGCCAAGACGTTGAGGAAAGACGGGATTCATAATCATAATTTGCTTGGATCTCTGTGAGTTCGGCGTGAATATGTGGAGAATCAGGCGATTGACCCCTAACCCTTGCTAAAGCGCGCTTTGCTTTGGCCATATCACCCTTTTTGATATAATACCGAGGAGAGTCAGGAAGAAAAAGTAGGCCAACACCGAGTATCAAAGCCCAAGCAAACTGCAGAGCTATCGGAATGCGGTATGACGCGCTTGTCGTCAATTTTTGAGTACCCTGGGCGGCGCAAGCCGAAATCAACAGCCCGATGGTGATAGCGAATTGATAGATAGAGACTAGAGTGCCGCGAACACGTTTTGGTGCAATTTCCGAGACATACAAAATGACCACGGTCGAGACTCCTCCGACTCCAAGGCCAGCAATGAGACGCCCTACAACCAGTAAGGGGACAGTGGTAGCAGCTACCTGGACTGCGACTCCGGCGGAAAAGAGGAGACAGGAAAGACTAATGGTAAGCCTACGGCCTAGCCATTCAGCCACAGATCCAGCGAAGAGAGCTCCAAGAAAAGTTCCAAGAGACAGGATTGACACGATCAAGGATTTCTCCCATGTCTGAACGTTGTACCCGGTTTTATCTACAGAGATGGGAACCGGCCCACCAAAGTGAGACTTCACATATGGCATGCCTAGAACACCATTAATGTAGCCAGAGTCATATCCAAAGAGTATACCACCAAAGGATGCGAAACCACAAAGCAGATAGGCTCGGACGGTGGCCGGCGCTTCCACCATAGTTTCGTCCTGAGGCACCGTGTCAGTATTTGATTGAGCACTCATATTTGTTAGCTCTTAGGAGAATGAGGTCGATAGTTAAAGTTAGGGAATTTGAGGCGGTTATGAATAATAGCTAGAGTTTGCATAATCGGAAAATTATGGAGGAAAAGAAAGACATATTGGGAGGAAAAGCTCTCTTATAGAACCCCAGATTCAACAGATCTGGTACAGGTGGCACGAGCCGGACGTCAAATTGAATGACGATAGCCTACGCAATGTAACGGTAGGTGTTGGTAGATTCCATAAGGCAGCTAACAGCATACCATGGAACGGGTGATGGATGCCCATTTGAGGCAAGAATCACGCGAGACTCTCTTCCAGCTGGCCTTGGGGCACCTTGGGTATCAAAATCTAGTATGATTCCGCCCGGGACAAGTCTTATACAGAGATATACCATCTACGGAGTAGAAAGGTAGAGAATCGTCTGTATCTACTCCGTCGTGATGTTGATTTATGGGGGCTTGCGGCTGTGGCCAAACTCCCGGAACCCCGGAGAAAGCTTCAACCGCTAAACAACCTTATTACTAATATGCCAAAATGTGGAATGGGGAACGGTAAAACTACTTTTCCGTGTAATTTTGACCTATCACCGTTGACCTTTCTATACGCTACTCAGCGGTCGTAAGTTTCTCCGAGACTTCGGTAAGGCTCCCTATTGGAGTAAAGATATCGCGCGAACGTCATTGCCCCTCGAGAACAGCGCTCAGGAGATAGATCAATTGAGACTGTCTATTCCTATAGTATGCCTATGTACAGTACTCCGTACGGAATCACAAACTTGACATATAATATGATATTAAAACGACTTTAAATGATTCTTATTATAATTGTATTCAAAACTAGCCAGCTAATTAAATTATTCCAAAAAATAGCCAATTCAATCGCTCTTCCCAACCCCTAAGTTATATCATTAATTCGAAAGCGATAACCGTTCCAAAAGGGCTAAACTGATCTCTGACTTTGACTCCTGTTGGTTGGAATGGGCATCGCTAAGCAATTTAAACGATTTTTTCCGGTTCGCTTCCCGTTTCCCAAGAAAGGCTCTGGGGTAAGTAGAGTACACTATCTCTTCTTTCCAAACTCTAGCAAGGTCAAGTGGCGATGCTCCTCGATCATTGACTATGGACGGATCGGCCCCCGACTGAAGAAGCAGCTCGACAACCTTGTAATTCTCATGTGGGGGCGTGGGTAAGGCTGTCGGGGTGCGGCCCCAATCTTCTAGAAGATGAAAAGATTCCCAGAAATTCCTATCGTAAAACTTCTCGTCGCGATCAAACTTTCGAATAGTCGCGGCAAGATGCAACGCAGTCCAACCGTACCTATCCTTAAGATTAAGGGTCGATTTGATCATTGAAGGATCTGCATCTTGTCCGGATGTAGAGCCTTGTTTTAAGGTTGCGCGCTGTTTCAACGCGTCCAGAAGTTGGAGAGTTTGAGAGGGATGTCCTGCCCACGCTGCGTAGTGGAAGGCGGTCCACCCATGAGCGTCGCGAGTGGCAGGATCAAGGCCACTAGCTAGAAGTGGTTGCAAATCGAAGTCTAACACACCTGCGCAAGCGAGGTGCAAGGGCGTTTGAAGTTCTCGATTCACGGAAGAGATATCCGCCCCCTTGTCCAGAAGATACTGAAACATATGTGCGGAGAATGGTTTCTCTTCGCTACACCGGAGTACGACGTCATGGAGAAGGCTGCCGTAACCGCTAAAGTGGTGTTTGTCAACAAATGGGCCGGCTTCCATCAATTTCTTGATCACATCCTCATAGCCCCCTGCTTGACAAAGAGGGGAAAGAACTCTTGGCCATCCCCAGGTGCATTCCCCTCTGTCGAGAAGCAATGATATCATTGCTGTGCGCTGCTCCCTCGTATTATCGGAATCACAAGCCACCTTTTCAATGGCGCTATAGTAAGAGTTTGAAAGGATATTGATATCAGCTCCCTCCTCTAGTAGCATATTGACAGCGGCTAAGTTGCAATTCCTGGCTGCTAAGATTAGGGGCGGCTCTTGGCCTTGTGGTGAAGGGGCAGTGACACCGTTTGCATTCGCTCCATCTCTCAAAAGCATGAGAGTGATTGGGACAGAGCCCGTGCCGGCTGCGATGCTGAGCATCTGCTCATGCTCGCCGCAGTGACGGCCCACGCCATGGGCAAGTAGGAGTCTGACGATATCCTCACATTCATACCTTACCGCAGTGTCAAGAGGCGATTCACCGGACCATTTTCGAGCTGCTGAGGCCTCCACGCCGGCGTCAATAAGATACCGGACCATTTCCAGATTACCTTTCGCTACCGCCCCGTGTAATGTAATCGGTTGCGTGGATGGTAGGGTGAATTCGGAGCCGGTGACCCTAAGAAGGAGCTCTAATATCTCCATTGAACCATAATGGGCTGCATAATGGATGGCTGACCATTTTTTGCTGTCGAGAGCATGGGGATCTACCCCTTCAGCCGCCAGGAGTGTCAAAAACGCCGAGGAAGGATAATCCGCAGCCGCTGCCATATGTATAGCGGTAGCTCCTTTATCGTTCGTAGAGGCGGGAGAAGCGCCTGCCGCCAAGAGGACTTCAACTACTGCTGGATGGTGGTTGGCCACAGCAATATGGAGGGAGTTACGCTCGCGATCGTCCCTTAAGTCGATGTCTGCCCCGAGTTTGACTAGATGTTCGACTAACGTACTGTAACCGTTCGCGGAAGCCATCTGAAGTGTTGAATACCCGTTTCGGTTTTTCGCATTCAGGTACAACCCCCTAGCAAGGAGCGCTTCAACAGATTGAAGGTGGCCAGGAGTGATTTCAGGATCCCTTCTCTTCAGTCCTCCATTAGAGGAGAGTTCCAAATAGCGAGACTCCCTACCTGCAATGACCATTAACGATGTATGAAACAAGCCGGTTGTTGCGGTGATGTCAGCGCCATGCGCAAGAAGAAATTCAACCGCGTGAGCCTGGCCATGGAATGCGGCAAAGTGGAGTGGTTGCCATAGCCCATTGTCTTCCTCGAGCACCGAAGCGCCATGGTCTAGGAGAAATTGCAGCAGATCAATGCGGCCCCAGCTGGCAGCGGCGTGTATCGCGCCAGTCCGCGACCGCATCTCATCGAAAGCCCAGGCTGGCGCCTTCGCCGTGGCTCCAAGATTGGCTAGCAGGGTATATATTTCGGGGGAATGCGACAAGATGGCATTGTTCAGCGCCTCTGTGCCATGTTCTGCCAGATCCAAAAGGTGCGAACTGTCGTCCAGAATGGCCTGAAAGGTGTCCAGGTCTCCCACTTTGGCGCAACGCTCCAGGGCTTCTTTATAAGCCATTGGATCGAGGGAGCGGCGTCCGAACTGCAACAGTTTCTTGGCCATTTCATTGTGGCCTCTGGATATTGCCCAGCCGATAATGGGGTTGAACTCATGCCAAAGTCCAATAGAAGGCTCGTGAAGGATCTTCCTCATCAGGATATGGTTGAGCACCATACCCAGTAGCTTTGTGCTTCTGACAAGGGCGCTCAGATCCCTTGGAGCAAGCATTTCCCCAATGATACAGAGTATCTCGTTGGGGAGAGAGAAGAAAAGAGATTCCAAGTTCGCCGCCCAAGCAGTCTGGACGGCTATGTCAACCATTGAGTTGATCATTTTGACAGATGCTACGTAACTATCACCAGTGGTTTCAAGTTCCGGGGGGGGCAGATTTTGCCTTATAGAGAGGTGGAGGAATGATTTTATTCTTGTTTCTTCCCTTTTTTGTGACGAGAAGAGAGAATCTCGAGCAGAGAAAGGCGACGGGGGTCCTCCTAGTAACTCCCGGGAGTTTGGGTAAAGTCTGCACGTGACCGATCTTCCGGCCGGCCCGGCGGAGATCCCGAGGCTTCTTCTTGCGTCATAGAGAGAGAGAGAGAGAGAGAGACCGCAAGAGAGAGCCAGAAAGACCAGAGAGACCAAGAGAACCAGAGACCAGAGAGACCCAGAGACCAGAGAAGACAACTCTCGGTCTTGTCCTGCTCAGCTATGGCTCCGAAGAACCAGGCCCCGACATCCAGCGACATCATCCCCATCGCCACAAGGTGTCTCCCCCGGACAGACGGCGCCTGCTTGCACAGCGGCCGGGACGCGGTGGCGCTCATCTGCCATGCGTGTATGGTCGCAGCTAACTTTAGGCTGACTGGCTTTGGAGACGACCGTCGGCTAGGTGAGTAACAAAGCTGCTAGGGACTCCCTGAGGACTGACAATTACTCCTGCACAGAGAACAGCGACACCCTCCCCAGGGAATGGAATGCAGGCTCGACGATCTCCCTGCGGTACTCCCACGAGGACACTTCCCCCGAGTATCTGCTCAAGATCGACGCCCTAGGCGGCAACGTTATCGTGTACGCTCTGGGTCTCGACAGCGACCGGACGACATCGTTCGATCTCCCGACGGACGCGTATGTCGTCGGTTCGAAACTGCCCCTGGCCGGAAACCCCGCGCCAGAGGCACTGTCCGCCGTCTTCCCGTCGCCGTCGCGCCTCGATACCCTCCTCAGCCGCGTTTACGTCCACGTTATCCAGAAGCTGGCGCCCTGCGACGAGCGGGAGAGCGGTACGGGGCTGGGTCAAGCCACCCCCGGCACCCTCAGGGAGCAGGCCGCGCAGCAGTACCCGTCGCGGGGCCCTCTCCGTGACGACCACAGCCCCGAGCCCACTCGACCGTATCCCTTCGACGATCCGCTGGCGGTACCGTCCGGCGAGCCGGTGCCTGCAGGCGACTTCCCTCCGCCGGGCTTCGAGGACGAGCATCAGATCAACAGGCCTGCTCGAGGCCACTTCCCGGAGAGACAGCCGTACAACATCGGCGAGAGGGATCTCTACCCGCAAGGCCTGGCGCCACACGACCCTCTAAGAAGGCATTTTGGACCCTCCGGCGGAGCAGGCGGTGGAGGCATGCATCCGACCTTCGACGACCCTATGTTCGGAGGCGGCAGAGGCAGAGGGGAAGGGGGCTATGACCCGCAGGTACCGCCTGGCGCGAGATACGACCCGGTTGGCCCTGGAGACGGCCGTCCATACGGCCAGGGAGGCTCGTTTCCTGGCGGCCGCGGGAACCACCCTGGACCCGGCGGGCAGGGCGGCTTGGGCGGCTTCGGCGGCTTCGGCGGCGGTGGGATAATCTGAGCATCAGTAGCCAAAATCTACCACTAGTCTACCACCGATCTGTATCCAGTATCTCGTCGTCTGCTGTAATTCCATAAAATATCATCCACCATCTACTTGACGATCACGTGGTGTGGCTGGTGCTGTTTCTTTTGGTGGCGCCAAAGTCCGTCGTCTTTCGCTTTGAAGTCGAGATAAGTCGAAGAACAGCGAGAAGGCCGTCAGGAAGACCCTCTATCTATCTCTCTCTACTCTGCTCTCCCTCCCTCCGTCTCCATCTCTCTCTGACTCCTCGCGCGCTCCGGTCGCCGGCCACCCCTCTGTCGACTAGTCCAACCCCAGCTTAAGCGACCCCCCCCTCCCTCCACCACCGCCGCCGCATCTCCAACCGCCCGCCCTGCTTCCGTCCGCCGTTGCACCCCCTGCTTAATGGAAAGCAAGATGGAGATTGATTCGGGGCGGTCTCCTGAACCCCATGGCCTGTCTTTGATCACCGACGCAGAGTCAATACCGACCCTAGACGGCTGGATCGAGAGCCTCATGAGCTGCAAGCAGTTGGCAGAGATCGATGTCCAGCGATTATGTGACAGGGTGGGCAGACCTCATCCCGCGCTTGTCCTTTCGTCCTTCGCGTGCCATATCCAAGCTCTTACTCGTTCCTCCTCTCCCGCTTGCAAGTGATGGTCGTGTTGACTGGGTTTTTCCGTGTTAGGCCAGAGAGGTTTTGCAGGAGGAGTCGAATGTCCAACCCGTGGTATGTCCAACCCTTTGCCTTACTCGCGAGTAAACCTCTGTCTTTCTCTGTGGCGGTGGCCTTGTTCCAGTGAACTGATCGCTGCAACGCAGAAATGTCCGGTGACGGTGTGCGGAGATATCCACGGCCAGTTCCATGACTTGATGGAGTTATTTCGGATCGGGGGTCCCAATCCAGACACAAACTACCTGTTCATGGGTAAGTGTCTGCCTCCGCCTCTCTAGCTGGCTCCTCTCCGGTCTAACAAGTGCAAGGCGACTACGTCGACCGTGGCTACTACTCCGTCGAGACCGTCACGCTTCTCGTTGCTCTCAAGATCCGCTACCCCAGCCGCATCACCATCCTAAGAGGTAACCACGAATCACGCCAGATAACGCAGGTTTACGGTTTCTACGACGAATGCCTCCGCAAGTATGGCAACGCCAACGTCTGGAAATACTTCACCGATCTCTTCGATTTCCTCCCCCTCACCGCCCTCATCGACAACCAGATCTTCTGCCTCCACGGAGGTCTGAGTCCGTCCATCGACACGCTCGATAACATTAGATCTCTCGACCGCATGCAAGAAGTCCCGCACGAGGGGCCCATGTGCGATCTTCTCTGGAGCGACCCCGACGACAGGTGTGGCTGGGGCATATCCCCTCGTGGCGCCGGCTACACTTTTGGCCAGGACATCTCCGAGGCCTTCAACCACAACAACGGCCTCACCCTCGTTGCGAGAGCGCATCAGCTTGTCATGGAGGGTTATAACTGG
Source organism: Onygena corvina (assembly GCA_000812245.1). Classification (NCBI taxonomy): domain Eukaryota; kingdom Fungi; phylum Ascomycota; class Eurotiomycetes; order Onygenales; family Onygenaceae; genus Onygena; species Onygena corvina. Next base: position 71,277 of record JWPT01000003.1, on the reverse strand, counting down.
TCCCAAGACCGGAATGTAGTAACCATTTTCTCAGGTACGCTCTCCCTTCTTCATTATACCAGCCTCGCCTCCAGACTCACGCTCATCAAAACAGCTCCAAATTACTGCTATAGATGCGGCAATCAAGCTGCAATCATGGAAATAGACGAGAACTTGAAGTACACTTTGTATGTCGGCTCAAACCAGCACCCCCCCCCGCCTCCCCTGTCGTTACTCCATCTAACAAGTCTTCAAAAGCCTCCAATTCGACCCGTGTCCTCGTGCAGGAGAACCAATGGTGTCTCGCCGTACACCAGACTACTTTCTGTAGATACGAAAACAAGATATTAGCCTATCGCATACTACTCCGTCTCGTTGCCACTGTTTGGCGCGCAATGTCATCCAGTCTACCTTTTCAAGCACTGAAATATCAACCAATGAAATACCTAACTCCTTATCTATTGCTGTTGCTGTTGCTGTTGCTGTCGGAAGTGGATGGACGCAGTGCCTTTTCTAAAGGAGAGTCCCTCGTGATGTCTGCAAAACTGTCAGCGTTGGAGGTTCCCCGGCTGGATTTTATAATGGGCGATGTCGAGGTAACTAACTACAAAGAGACGAGACGGAAAGCAAAGAAGCGGTTTGTCACTTAAAGCATTAGAGTGCCGACTTCCTACTCGATTTCCAGCTAAAATAAAAGGACTAGACTTGAATACGATGACGTTACTCTGTACGAGAGGGTGCGATGGATTCCCCTCCCTCCCAGGTCTCTCTTCTAGCACCTTCGTAAACATCCTATACCTACTATCTCATGGTAGAGACCATGTAAAAAGGAACCGCTAGAGCCTTGATAGATAAGCCAATGCATATTGGCGACAAAAACTACTCATGCATGCACTTTTTCCTGGTATTAATTCTAAAACGCTATCAAATACTGGTTTGATCAGAGATCGACGACGCCGAGCAATCAAACGGCCTGGCCGGCTTTGTCTTCTCGAGTTTCCTTTTCGGTGCCTTTCAGATTCTCAATCCGGCCAGCCGAATAGTTTCTTTCCCTTGAGCTGCCGTTGGGAACGTGGAATCTGCGATCAATGCGGCCGAGGAGGAACGTGTATACCACTATAGCTTCAAGACCAAAGTTGAAGATATAGAAGCATGCTTTGTGGTGATACCACGCTGGATGGGTCACGGGCCTTAACGGTGACGCATTGACTCCGATTCGAAAGCCAGCGCCGAGCGTCAAAAGGCAGGACGCAGCGAGCACAATGATAATCTTGGCTGACCACGTACCGGACCCAAAAGTATCGATCGATTGCCTTCGAGGAAGTGCCAGGATAAGCGCAACGATTGGTAGCGGGAGGACAGCGACAAAGGTGAAAAAACTGCCGGCGTACAACTGAACATCACGATCGATCCGTCGAGCGTACGGGTCTAGAATGAAAAAGCTATGCACCGTGGCAATTATGACAGCCACCAGGGTTAAGCCGATAAGGACGTATAGTGCCTTAAAGGCGATCGAAGCTGGCCGAGACCAGCCGAGCCTCGGGTGGCTTGCGCGGAGAAGGCGTTGGGAAAAGATGAGGTTGAGAACAAAGAGTATAACAACACCGGCAGCAACGAAGACCTGCGCCGCAATTGCAACGTTCACGTTCATTGGCTTATTGGCCCAAACAATGCGGAGGATGTTGGCAACTACCCGCGCCATGCAGAAGCCTCCGCTTGCTGCAGAAGGGATGAATTTGTAGTTGCGTTTGAGATTTCGACGGAAGATGGTGAAGTGAGAGATGGCGCCGGCTAGGAAGATGGCTAGAAAGACAGAACAGATGGGCACGTCCACTTTTACCGTTGGACTGCCACCGAGGCCCGCGCCGCTGGGAGGATATGGAGGGCCCGGCATCATGCTCTGTAGATACAAGAAATCAGCGGCATGATCTCTATGAAGGTGAGCGGAGTGACTTACACCACCTTGAGGGGGATGTCCGCCCATAGAATAGAGTATGTATTATTTAGAGTAGTGGAAAATGAAAAAACAATTAAGGACAGATCTCGCTGATAGGAGGGCAGGATCAATTAGACACAAGATATGAACTAGAAACGTCTGCTCTGCTCGGGGATCGGCCTGGCATTTAAAGACCATTCTGGCACTGCAGGGACGGAGTTTGGTTGATGACCTATCCTCCAACGCTAGGCTTGATCGGCCCTTGCTTCCCCCTGCCAGCGCCGGGGAGCCGTGCAATCAGCATCGCCATCCCCAGTAGTAACTCTAGTTTCCTCTGGTCAGCTCCTCCCAATCTCGCGGCTTCGGCCTCGAAAGGGGCGGGATCCATATGGGGATCCATCGTCTTCTTGCCGAAAGTCTGCGGGTATCGGGATGTCGGAGCCAGCCGGCACCGACTTGGCCGACAAGCGGCGGATGATGTAAGCAGAGGCGAATACGGGAAAGCTGGAGCGATTCGACCTTGTTGACCATTATTAGGTGTAGTCATGTAGTGTCGGAGCGATCTGCTTTATATATAATGTATCGACGGGCAAGGAGATCGTGATTGTTGGTTGTTGCACGAATTCGATGCCGTGCGACCACCTCCGTCGAATCTGGTAAGACCTTGAAACCTCTCTCTCTTGTAAGAACTCCCAATCAAGCCTCAGTCCATCTGCCAGAGCTGCCAGCAATCCTCTTTCATATTGGATCGCGAGAGCCGCCTCGTCTATATTAATTGACGTAGCCTCATACTCGACGGAACATGGTATGCTGTGCGATCATTTTTCAAAGCCCATGCTGTAACCGCCAGTCTTTTCGTCTTTGACAAACTTGAAATTGTCCGTCGATAACCCAAAAGGCTTCAGGATCCCGTTTCCTAACTATGAATTAGTTAGTTAAAAGTCGCATTTGTTCGTTGATTTGTAAACAACTCCGCAAAATGAAAAAGATAGAAAGGATAGCACAGCATGCAGAGAAAAGATGGGAGCATAGCCAAGGGATGATGGCCAATGTAAATGATCACATACTTCTTTCAGTTTGCCCATCATCTCCGCCATCTCTTTGTCCTTTGCTTCGTTGATTCTTGCTGGTAGCCCTCGCAGCGCCATCCGCACCACTTTCTGCTCGTGAGGAGGGAGATTGTTCAACTGGAGCAAGCTCTTGTAGTCCTCCTCTGCTCCTTGAAGGTTAGCCCAACCCCCCGAGGCCGCTCTTGCCTTAGCTCTCCGCATCAACGACTTTGCCCGTATCCGCAGTACGTCTTCTCGACGGGTATCGCTCTCTTCGAGTTTTCTTAAAGCTTCCCCCTCTTGCTCTTGGTTTATATTGTCCGTCAGCTCCACTACTTGCATGCTGGAATTGCGTTCATCTGCCGTCGAAGTCCCTGTGACAATTCCGTCTGGGGACCCCGCCGTCGTGGGAGAAGATACCAAAGGAGGTGGAGATATTCGATCAAGACACGATACACTAAGGGTCGCTGTATCTATGGCTGCCTTCCAATCTTCGAGCTTCAGATGACACGCAGCGATGTTGCTGTGCAAGATTGCAATCTCAAACTCGAGGTAGTTCGGGCACACGGAGATGGCACGGTCGTACGCAGAAATGGCCTCTGCATGACGGGAAGAGCGAAATAACGAGTTGGCCGCGTCCTTCAGGCCGTGAGATTGTCTCAAGAGCTCCTGTGATTCCGCTTAGCGACATCCGGAGAGTTGGGTGGGGGATAGCTACCGCTTCTTCGTCCGGCGGCAAACGAGTGTCATGGAAGACTTCGTTTTCATCGTCATCGTCACTCGCCACGCTGTTCTCCCTTAAACCCGACATTTGCAAGGCCCTCTTGGTGGTGTGTCTCTGCTGGCTTTCGCGAAAAGCGTCGACTTCCACGGGCCAAAGAAGGTTCCGGCTGCCAAGCCTCCGCCCGCCACCAATCGCAGCCGCCTTCAACAACATCCGACCTACTACTACTACTGATACAAGGCAGCACAGTAGAGAGGGATCAGTCACGGCTCCCCTGTCCCGCCAGCACAGCGACTCACATGCTGACTATGGCCAGCTTAGCTCGAAGGTACCTAGAAGGATGGGACTGTTTCCAAGTCTTTATCACAACATCTATTGAGAGGGATTGATCAACATCTCTGTTCGATGACCGTGACATACGCTCCGGCGGAGAGGAGCTGGTGTGCAGCGGGAGCAGCCTCCTATCCGATCGCCCAAAGGGCTTTGTGCCGGTGGCTTGCGGCCTGTGACGGTACCCCTTGAATTCACCACGACAGTTATAGATAGTTAAGCTGACCAGCCGTCTAGTTCTAGCTCGCTGGCTCTACCAGATATTCATACTGACTTCACCTCGACGAGATCCCCTGGCTCTCTCACTCTATCATTGACAACGCAAAGAAGTCGAAGTAGATGCTGACTAACAGGCACCAGCCGAGGCTAAGCGTGCTGCGAATAAAGTTAAACTCGGTCCAGGGGGTGAAGAAGTCGAAGGAAGAAGAAAGTTGAGATATCAAACCGCTGTCGGTTGGCATCAAAACCACCACGCAGCTCGCCAAAATTCCCACTCCCACGACCTTCCCCTCTGCCATTGTCTCTCGAGCCGGCTTCCAGGACCACTGGCTGCTCTGATATCATCGCCATGTCGTCTCACAATGAGTAAGTTTCTGCTGGAAAGGTCCATATTGGTCCCTCACCGCTGCTAATCATAGCTCGAACTACAGTCTCCCGCCTATCCGCGCCTGTCTATTTGACATGGACGGCCTTCTCATCGACTCTGAAGATATCTACACCTCTGTGATCAACCAGATTCTGCATGAGTATGGGAAACCTAATCTCCCTTGGTCCATCAAGGCCCAGCTTCAGGGCCGCCCGCAGCCTCAGGTACTTAATACATATTGCACATACACGTTCACACGCATGAAAACATCCGGCACTGCTGACTATGACCATGGGCTAATTCGTTTAAACACCATTAGTCCGGCCAAGTGTTCCAAAAATGGGCCCAGTTACCCATCGCCCAGGACGAATTGCAAAAGAAGATAGCTGCCCTGCAACGACCACAGTTTCCCAAAACACAGCCGCTCCCAGGTGTAGTGGAGCTTATCAGCAAACTCTCCCGCGCCGCATCAAATTCTCCTCCCTTGCACATTGCGCTCGCAACCTCGTCAACAACTACCAACTACAACCTCAAAACATCCCACCTGACTCACTTGTTCTCTCATTTCCCTCCTTCTAGAAAGATTATCGGCGACGACCCCAGAATAGCCCCCGGGAGAGGAAAGCCGCTACCGGACATCTATCTCCTGGCTCTATCTATCATCAACAAGGAGATCCAGGCCAAGGGCGAGCCACCAATCACACCCGCGGAGTGCCTCGTGTTTGAAGACTCAGTGCCTGGCATAGAGGCTGGTCGCAGAGCTGGTATGAGGGTTATCTGGTGTCCGTATGAGGGCCTGCTTGAGGTATACAAAGACCAGGTAGCAGAAGTACTCGCTGGTCAAACTGGAGCGCACCAAGACTCAGATGATACCGTCCTCAGCTCGGGCAAGCCTGGCCGTCTGAATGACGGATGGGGAGAGCTGGTGCGGACCTTGGAAAACTTCCCCTACGAAAAGTACGGAATCAAGGTGGCTTAAGCTGCGAATCTCTTTCCTTAATAACGAAGAAAAATGATGTGAAGTTTCTGTTTACGCCATAGACAAATGACTTTTTGAAAAATGAATAGATTTCCTACTTGCTTTCAAATTATTCCACAGATTGATCACATACTCATCATCTCTCGAGCGACAACATTACTGCGTTTAAGATATATTTAGGATACAAAAGATGGCTTTTACAGAAGAAGGTGCCCGGTTTCTATTAGATGCCAATGGATATGTACGATTATGTACGGAGTAGCTTTTTGGGGATAAAAAATACAATTTTTTTTTTGTTTTGTATAGGGGGGTCTTGCTGGATATCTATATTTCTGATCAAGTGTCCTTGGCTGGAAAGAGTGACAAAAGTGGGTTCCAATGGGTTCAGGGGGTGTGGTAAGTGGTACCGGTGGATAAGATATATCACTAAAACAAGAATCAAGAAAAGGGGAAAAAGGTGGTTGTGGTAGTGGTGGTGGTGTGTGTGAAGGGGGTAGGAAAATAATCATTTGCCAATTGTATCCCTCGTTGAAATGCATTCATCTTTTCCCAAGCACTGCTCTTCCATTGGAGAGTCCAATGAAAGCAAATAAGGCAAAGGATAAACGCGAAGATATCGTTGAGGTTCTGCTATGTGTTCCAGGCAGAAAATAATCGAGTAAGTCTGGCAGGTTGAATGCCGTTGGCTTGACTAATTTCAAAAAAAAAAGAGACAAGACAGTCTGTAAAGAAAAAGAGGAAAAATTTAATGAAACTTGATGAGGTGTGCAAAACTCATGAATGTTTCAGATTTTCGCCATGGATGTTGTGTTTTTCCTCTCAGGGGTATTTCGATTGTCGGCTTCGTATAACTTTTCAAAGCATGAAAAGTTGGCGCTTGGAGAAAGAAAAGTGACGCTTCTGAAAGTGCTTGAGCAAATTTGGGCACAGCAAAGCTTTAGCCAGTAAGGAAAGGAAATATAAGAAATATAAGTATATTAGCGAGATGGGAAAACTTGACTGTGTTGTGATCCTCGGCGGGTTGTAGGCAATCCGGGCCAACAGTAAGATTCGCTTTGGGAATAAAGAATCGATCTAGCTTCTAAGTTCTAGATAAAGGAGTGAAAAATGTCGAAAAGAATGTTGGAAGATGGGCCCTTTGTAGGGTTTAGGGTATTGAAGAGGCAGAGGGTATCTTGGGCGCCAATATGAGATGCATGCTGAAGTCTGCATTGCCACTAGCCGCAAAGCGGAATTGGAGCCGAAATAATTCAGTGACGTCCTTTCTTCGTTGGGCTCTCCGCTCCAGGGTGGCCGTCGGATGATCGTTTGTAAGACTGCATTGATTTATCAGAAACCGAAGGAGTCTGCCCGCCGGAAAAGGGAGGGGTGGGATAGTGGGATGTCATTGACATCATCTGCGGCGTCCTCGGGGCTATTTCATATTGCATTATCGTGTCGTTGGAATAATGGTGGTTCCATGGTGGTCTTGAAGGCGAAGGAGCCTTGCCCCAAGCAGAGGTCACATAGTTTGGAGCATAGGCGTAGCCTGGGAAGGTTCCACCGGACGCAACTGGCCCATGAGGATGATAGCGCGGAGGGTAGACCACAGGCGCGTTGATGTTTGGTAAAGGTACATTAGCAGACTGGTGCATCCGTGGAATTTCGATAGTGTCGACGAATTGGTGGCGAGAGCCGGAGTCTGCTGAACGAACTTCGGGCTTCGGAGTCGCAAAAGGACTTGCTAGCTTATGGACCATGTCCTTTTCTACCTCCTTGGCTATTTTCTTAGCGATGACTTTTTTACCTTCATCAATAGCCTGCTTCTTCTTCGCGTTTAAGGTCTTGTTTGAATCAACTCGCTTCCAGAAGGTTAGCTTGTCAAGAATTGATTAGGAACTTAGGGTAGACTTACGCTCAAGCAAGAACTTGGGTCATCGACGAATTGAAGTAGATAGTAAGGGTCTAAGAGATGACGACAGACGGTTTTGCGGACCTATACATGGAGATATTAGCGCCACTATGAGCGGGTGCGGGTTGTAGACCGAATGCTCACTGTCAATATGTCGATCATATCTTGGAAACGTTCTTGAAAAGTTTGCTTATTTTTTTTGGTCTTATTCTTTAGGATCTCCTCCTCGGGTGTAAGAAAAGGACCAACGGTCTGTCGAACAATACAGCAATCCTAATAGCTAGATATTAGGTCTTCATGTCATAGAATATTAAAAGGGATAAGTTTCTTACCAAGATGTTCCAGCAGCATACTTCAATTTTCTGGTTACTGAATTTCTGTATGGCAAATGGTTTAATCATACCCCAGTTGTCTGTAGCGTTCTCAACACTTTTCATCGCCTTGATAAGGCTAATAACGCAATGACGTTTCTGTTCAGTAGTGCGTGGGATTGTAGGATCGGTTGGCATAACCTTCCTATCCGGACGGTAATCATTCGCCTCTTGTGAAGATGAGAATTGCAGGATGACAGGTTTCTTATTATCCTGCAGGAAAATAGGTCGTCCCTCTTCCTTGATATTGGGAGACTTATTCTTAGATTTCCCGCTAATGCGCTCGGGATGTTTGAGAGTTTCTTGATGCATTTTGTTTTCAGGGTCAGAAGAAGAGTGCGTCGTGTCTGGAATAGCTTGAGAAAGCATTTTTAGAGACTGAGCCGTTCTATTAGCGGTGGAAGCATGCATTGCATCGAGCGTATACTGGTGCTTCGGAGCAGAGTCCGCATCACAGATCTGGTCAGGGGAGTCTTCAAGGTTCAAAAGCTCGTCGAAATCAAACGCATCTGTAGCTATTTGACATTAGTCTATCAAACCAAATGAATAGTCAAGGATTAATAAATACCTTCGCTATCATTTGGTAGCGCCTGTTGGTCTACTACATCGTCCATGTGCGCAGGATCCTTAGCATGATTATCATGGTCGTGCCTAATCGAGCGTTTTTAGCAAAGGCGAGTCAAAACGTAAGTAAAAGTCTCATAACCCACACAAAGTCAAATAAAGCCATAATGTCGTCCATTTCTGGCAGCGAGGTCTCGGCTTCAATAGTGGTAACAGGGACAGGGATTTCCTGAGTCATTTTAATCAAAGTACCTAAATAAAAGAGAGAATAGTGCCAGTCAGATACGGTAATATAACTTTTTTGCAAAAGAATCACTAAAAAAGAACACTTACCGGGATAACTCTGAGCGGCTGAAATTTTCCCTGTGCAAAGCGCTCTTTCAGATGCTGACCAGATATAGCAAAGGGAAGCAAAGATATTAGGGCTTGGGGATCTCTGTTGTCTTTTAGCAAAGATTATGGGAATGGCTGAGCGAGGCAGAGGATGAAGCTTTGAATCTGAGCCAACTAATGTAGGAAGATCTGTCGTGACGATCGAGGATGAGGGTGAAGAAAGAAGGAGTAGAACCAGCCCAGGGGAGGTTCGACGTCGTATATAAGGCCGAGCTGAAGGACAATCCATTGTTCGCGATCATTCACTAATCAGGAGTCCAGCCCCTTTCCGCCACATTGAGACCGGTCGTGAATGTAGATATTTGACGCTGGCGCAGTATCGCGCAGACGTAGACCGGCGTATTCGCGCTAGCGTAAGTTACGACAATCGAGATATCGGATTCCAGACTGCACGAAATGGCGACATCGGTAGAGTCGAGCGCGCTAGTTGCCGTAGAACGTCATGCATCAATAGATGCAGAGGCCAGCTGACGCAGCTTTGCTTTATTGTGCAAGGAATTCGGAGTCCTGCAACATGTAACAAAGGAAGCTCAATCGAAAATCGGCCCGAGGCTTCCTTTGCTGCACAATGCCTAAATTTCACAATACCGAATGATATGAGCACGAGCTTATCAACAGCAGATGTTGTAAATAAGCGGATTATGCCCTCATAAAGCTTTGAATAGGCGCCTGGCCAACATTCCGCATAGGCACTTTGAAGGGATGCATTTTCCGCCATCTATTACTCTGTTGGGAAGACTTGCTAATTTCACTGGACGTACTTGTCGGCAGGGTATCGAGGTCCTGAGAGTTGCTTGATATCCTTGTGTCCACACCCACCAGAGCGTTATTCTACAGGATGCCAGCTGTTAGCTAGGATCGTCCTCGAGCTCCACGCCCCGGCTATCTGCATAAGCATCACAATTCAAGGTTAGTTAAACACAACTGAATAGACATTCGCACTGAGGCCTGAAGGGGACATGAAAAATCTTGGAATTTGCCTGTCAAATGCACACTTTGCCATCTCATACACATTGAAGAATTATTCTGTGCCTTACACAGCTTGCCCAGGACAGTCCTCCCATCCTGCCGTAGCCGGGCTTTCAAGAATTCGAGAACCAAACTCGGATATCGCTTTGATAAAAGACATAGCTCCGTGGCAAAGTGAGACCTGCAAATGACTACCTAGGTAGTTACGGGTGTCCGGTTTCCAGCATCGCGAAAATAAGGATATTGAGGACCTGAGGTCATGATTCGAAGAGAATGAGGATAAGAAGAGCAATGAGAGACAGTGAGGAGAAGGCTGAAGAAACAAAATATGAAAAAGAGCTAAAAATATCAATCACAGTCTCTCGGCGTTGAGGATATTAACCATGCTCTAACTTAGTGAGTGGAAGGTCCCGGATTCTTCTAACATAGATAGCCTTTATGGCTCAATGTTTGGATATCAACAGGTAAGAAAGAAATTACAGGCGTTCTAGCTCAAGCAGAGACCTTTACTGTGCATGGAATCATATTTAATGAGATAGATAGTTACACATTGAATCGGATGATGATTAAGGTATGTTGTTGTAGAAGAGATGAGGTTTTTCTTTGTCGCCTATGATTGGACAGCCGCGTTGACATGGATCAAGCCCCTTGTTACTCCACAGGGATCAGCCCTATATAACTGTATGTTCTACACGTTATGTGTAGTAGGTAGAATGAAGAATCAAGCGAATGAGAACGCCTATATACTGTCGGGTTCTCTGTCTATCCCATAGCGGAAAAACGGGGTTTCCCCCATTCCACTTAACTTAATGACCAACTTCGCAAGATGAGTCAATGACGACCCAAATTTGCCCCTCTTCAGCATATGGATTAGAGAAGAACAGGTAACAAATTGAGGACCACCTAGGCGACCTCGTCTTTTTGGCCCAACAATATATAAAGCCAGAAACCGCCCTTGTCATTTCTTCTGACCACCCGACCCTGCCAAGTCACGTTTCTTCATCTTTTTCTGACCACCCTGCGAGCAATCTTCCTCATAAACACCACTCTAGAGTCATCTCGACGAATTATCTTGTTAGTGTTCCCCGTCACCAGATCGCGTTGCTGGTAGATCGTCGGAATACGCAAATTGTCGATACATTTGTCGTTTCTTTTTCTCCAATATTCGTCTCTCTAACGTCAAAGTTGAAGCTTAGAAAAATATCCCCTCCAGCAACTCAAGCCAACCAAATGGGGCCTCCACCGAAAGCAGCTCCGCTGGTAAAGGGGGTGCGTGCGATCATCGAGTCAGATCGCCACAGCGAAACATCCGACTCACCATCAGCATCGACCGAAAGCACCGTCGCAACTGAAACCACCTCCGCAACGTCTGTCGATTCTGCCCCTTCTAAATACGTTTTTCCTCCTCATTACCCTCAACCACCACCACCAGGCTTAAGAACCCCCGAAGCCCGTGCCGCACATTTCCGCGCCCACCTCGCCATAATAGAGAGCAACACCCCGGAGGAAAACCGACGGATCCTCAAGGCACTTGGGCCATATGGTAAGGATTTATTATTCCTATCTTGATTTTATAATTACTAAATAATAATAATAGATCATGATCGCACCATCCCGTGGGAGTCAGACGAGGATATCATAGCTGATATGGGAAAAGCGCGTTCTTGAGCTTGTTCGAGGTTTCGTGTCGGGACTGTCAATTTCTAGATAATGCTGAGTAGTTGAAATAATGGACGCCAATGTAGCGCGGATGATGCGAGCCTAAGGAAGGCGTGCTGATTAGTTGGAGGATGTCAGAGATGCCATATTTTTAGACTATTATCCATGGTACGGTTGGCTTGGTCGCGGACTTCTGAGTCGCCGCCAGCTAGAGAGCCCGGGGTGTCATCATCATCATCATCATTTGATGGATAATGCTTCTGCCCTGAGCAAGTAGCCAGGACATTACCCATCGGATGAAGGATAGAGCTCGTTACTGGGTCTACTATAGTCAGCATTAACTGATACATACATATATGGAGTGGAGACACTTATACCGTTATGAATCTTCTCTTCCCATGTCGGACGCGTACCTCCTTCAGCGTGAGACGGATTCTTCCAGATGCGCGCTGTTCCGTCAGTACCACCAGCCCATATCTCTGAGACTTCATCAAGCATAGTAACGTCAAAATTCAGTCGTTGATTCGTCATCCCTTTCCTCCCTTCAAGCCAGCCGACGAGCTGTCCAGTAACTCTGATATCGTACACTAATATCCCATCACTTCTTCTCTCGGCAATGTACAGATATCGACCACATGGGCTCCAGAGCACTTGCGTAACACCATTGCCGCCGATGACCTTTTCGGCAGCAGTCTCTGCTACACTGAAAGTGGCTATCGTGTCACCGCTACCATTATCGCCATAGAGACCTATATGCCTGGTAAAAGTGCCTGCGGCAAGAATTTTATTACCGCTCGAGTCGATGGCCATTGAGGAAACGATGCCTTTCATACCGACCCCTCCTCCAACAATTTTTTTCCGTTTGCTTGGGATAGTAGGTAGCCTTGATACTGGACCATCATTTCCAGGACGAGATATATCAAAAAGACATATGAGACTGTCGCATCCTGCTAAGAAATGAGTTCCCCCCAGTGCTGTAGGATATAAGAGTGAGTGTGGAGTTATGAACGCCTCCGTTGCGGGTGAAACGAGGCTGTAAGATGCAAGAAGACCAGAATACAGATTAGAATTCAGCCGAATCGGGTGGTCTCTAACACCAGAGAGAATACAGCTAGTCGAAGGATCTTGCAAGTCGTAAAATGGGTATACTGCCATTGAATACACTGGCTCAGTTGAAGGTATAGCGTGAAATGGTTCGAGCTGATGCGGACTAGCTCTTTCTTCTAAAAGATCCGGCGGCCTGTGATATTAGCGACGAAAGACAGCAACTCCCGTATGCGGGCTATATGCATACAATATGTAAGACCGAATATGATGGTCAGCGGAGTTAGTGACCACTGTGGTCCCGTCTGCAGTCCTGGGGAACCCGTTAGACTATCTCCCAAAATATCAAGTTCTAGGCATTCGATCATACCATTGGGCGCTCTTAAAGTAGTTCGAGACTATCTTCCGGGGTCCAAGGCCATTCGCAGCCTCACCAGCGGATGTCAGGTCACCCGCAAAGGGCAGTCCCTGGACTGGAGTGCGCGCGACACATCTTCCTATCAACCGAGTCTCAGCCGACTCTAATGCATTGTCCAGCAGCTCTCCTTTAAGATCCATCCATAGGTTCACTCAATCCTTGCTATTATTATACGTTTTCCCGTCGTCGATTGGCGATCTGTTGCTACAGATACGGCGGACTATGCGTTACAATCGGCCATAACGCGTCCTACGTTTTTCGTTACTAGTTACCACATTTTCCACGCAGCCAATCATTGCTTGAGCCTCGAGGCGTCCTTGCTCTCCAACTCTACCCGTGATCTGGCTTGCATTATACCGCGGTACCATATCCTGATGAGGAAGATCCTTCACGAGCCTTCTATTGGACTTTGGCATAAGTTCAACCCCATTGTCGGCTAGGCAATATCCAGAGGCCACAAGGAAATGGCTAAGAAACTATTGCAAGTCGGACGCGGCTCTCTGGATCCAATGGCTACCCTAGCATTCTCTAGCCTGGCATAACACCTCTGTGGTGGGAACCAGCAAGCCATCTCTAACCAGCAAGTCCAATCATAATATCTCTTCCTCGAGCACCCCTTACCTGGCCTTAAGACATTCACCCCTCTTATTCACAAGCTACCTTCTCACCTTCATAGTCTACAGGCCCATATCAAGCTACCTTGTACCTCGATAGCCTCTAGATACTGCAGAGGCTAGTCACCTTACCCCCTCTGGCATCCTACAAGCACCTAGTTACTACAGGTTGCTTCACTGGCGACACTCGCTGCGATTCCTACACCCTGGACCCAAGGTCCCCTTCTAACACTCAAGCCCCCTTCTACACCTTGATACCTCGTCCTTTTCAACCCACGCTCCCACCCTAGTACTCCGCACTCAACCTCTCCTGGTCGCCTATAGACCCTGATACCCCCTTGCTGGGCCTTGGTCTCCGGATTCCCCCCGTTTTCCCACCTCGCCACCTGCGGCGACAGTGTCAACAAACACCACGGCCAACAAGCACCTAGTTACCGCAGGTTGCTTCACTTCATATATGTTAGTCAGCGATATGACGTGCAGGCCACCTACGGCATATCCGTGGGCTGACCGTCGAGATATCAAACAACCAAGCATAATAACATCATAGATCGAGAGTCAAAAGAGCCTTCCTACACGAAGACCTTGTATCAATTATATTAGAAGGACTCACTAATAGTGAGCTATCTCGTTTATGGGCACAAGGTACAGGGCGCTGTACCTCCTTCGCTATTCATATAGCATCAAAGATCGAGAATACACTATATCCTACGTTTGAATTTGTTGAGCTAGAACAAACGCACCGAGCGTGTTTTCGAGATGGTCTAATCATTGATTCCTCAGCAAGAAAGCCGATAAATTGCCCAGATAATAAGCTGTAAGGGCTTATAAAGGAAAGTGGAAAGTAGTTGCAAATCGCGTTTACTTCCAGGTATGTCTTTTCTATAATATATAAATTACTATATAGTATCTTTCTCTAATATATATTAGGCCATAGGTTCTAAGAATTATCAAGAGTTCCAAAATATTGGTAACTATCTTGTAGCTATGTGACGCTGTATTCATTCTTTAGCTTATGTTAATCCATATATTACTCTATTTCGGTAAGAATACGTTCTATACTATATTTGAATATAAATTAATCTCTATAGAAAAACACAAGGGGACAAACTTATGTTCGATGGCATGATTAGGTGGGATGTTCAACGGCGACAAATAGCATGGAGCTGTTATGTTTTCAAACCACATACAGGCAAAAACCAAATTCAAGAGTGGTCTGTGGAATTTTCGGGATTTATAGAAGAAACCGAAGCAACAATTCGGTCTTTCTACACTTTTATCGACTTTTGTCAATATGGGACACGAAACTCGCAATATCAGCAGATCAAGCCTTTCTTACTCAGTATCTGGGAAACGAGTATGACGTATATCGGTTATGGCAAATGCCATATAAAGTGGCTATAATAGGCGAGGATCGGCTTGATATGCTACATAATACTATTACTCGCCGTATAGGCGTAGTTTCGGAAGCTCCTATAGCTATAAAAGGGGTATCTATAGAGATGGTCTAAATGTAGGATACCGGGACAAAAGGCCTAGTGCCCTCAGCTCCTACTAAGGTAAAGTGGTGGGACTATCCTAATACTAAAGAGAGCTTTATATTTTAATATTAAAATATCGTTTAGTTAGTAGATTATAGATTCTATTGTTTAATTAATTGAATTATTATTCCGTTCCCCATTCCACTTCTGTCATATAGTAATAAGGTTGTTTAGCGGATTAAACCTTCTCCGGGGTTCCGGGAGTTTGGCCCACAGCCATGACTTCTTGGCGGACATCAACACTCTTTTTCTCGTCAAGGAAGCTCAGGCTTCAAAACGCGTTCGTTGCTCAGATTGAGCTCTCTACAGCCCTCGCCAGACTTCTATCGCTTCAGCACATGCGCTCTCGCTACAGATTGGTCTCACTGCCTTTGCGTCTGCGGTAAAATTCCACGGTCAACTTCTTTCTCAGTTACAGCCATGTTCTCCAAACCGGCCGCATCTGGGAGCCTCACGGTGAATACTACTGGCACAAGCTCGCTATTGTAAGCTCATCCACCTCCCTGCCACTATTTGGAGCCGTTTTTTGGATACCAAATTTGGGCTCTTGCGGCAGCCCGGCAAAGGTAAAGGTGACCGGCAGGCCGAGCAAGTCTCAAACAGATAGACGACCAGGGCGATATATACTACAAAAGTACTGACTATTTCAATCATCTATAGTGGAGGCAACAATCCCCAGTCTGCGACATCATCTGCATCAGCCGGTGGTTTATTCGGTGGTACTCTCGGAGGAGCGACAACCTCGCAACCGCAAACCGGGAATATATTTGCAGGCCTCGGGTCATCTCAGGCCCCTCAGAATACTCTATTCGGCGCAACCGGCAGCAACACCAATCCAACGACAGCGACCTCACAGCCGACATCCGGAAGCATATTTTCAGGAGCGACATCTAATGCGCAGCCTCAACAACAACCCGGGGCGGGCAATTTTTCTCTCTTCGGTGGAGCTAATGCTCAATCCCAAACGACGTCCTCCGGATCCACGCTCTTTCCTACGAATACTGCTACCGCCAGTTCTAATCAACCGAAGTCGTCTTTATTCGGAGGCGCTGGGCAAACCACTGGACTTTCGACCAACACAGGAGGAATCTTGTAAGTTGCTCTTTTGACTCTCATGGGAAATAGAACTTTCTTCTAATCAAATGCGTTGTCCGCCTCCTAAGTGGGACCAACACCCAGCAACAAACGCAACAACAGCAAGGACCTACCCTTTCGTTGTTCAGTAACCCAACAGGACAATCAAACTCAGACCAGCCAACCAACAGTAAGGTGGTGCAAGGTGTGAAAATAGACGTTTCAAGCCTTGCTCCAACGACTAAATTTGACAACTGCAGCGACGACTTGAAAAAAGAGATTGAAAATATAGACACCTTTATTCTAAATCAGATTCGGATGTGTAACGAAGTATCTGATCTCTTACCCACAATATCCGCCCAAGGCGCGATGATCCCCAATGACGTTGAGTTCGTGCAAGGAAAACTAGATACCCTGCAAGAGTCCCTCGAAAATGATGCCAACGGCATCGATCATGCTCGCACTCTAGCGAAGAAAGACGCGGCCGAGGCAAAGCTAGCCTTCCGGACACTTGACACTCTGCTTCTCCCTTTACAGTACCAGCCCAACCATGGTGAACGATGGTGGCCTGCAGGCCAACAAGGCCAGTCAAACCACCCACTGCGATCCCCCTTGGGTCTCCGCAACGGTGGCACCCTCGCCTTGCCCGAAGGCGTTGAGGTGGATTCTACTGCCACCTCCCTGAATGAGCCCGGAAACCTGGTGGACTACTTTTCCCAGCGGACGGATGACATGACTGCCGTACTTGATGAATACCGCAAGACCTTAAATGATATCGAAAACCATCTTTACAATGTTGAGAACTCGCTTCAGACCAAAATACATAGCCTGGCTTCCTCAAAGGGCAGAGACGGCAGAAGCGCGTCCGACTTACACTCATCCCGTGTCCGCGAGCTGGCCGCAACATTGGGCGATGTTGAAACGGCCATACTGGGTGTTGCCACCAGGGTCGGTAGCGCGAAAGAAGAAGTGCAAAGCTTGGTTTTAGGACCTCTAGGAATGAATGGGGGTAATGTTTGGCGGTCTAGGGCATATTAATGATGTCTTCTACGTTAGTACCCTTAATTAACGCTGCTTTATGTTTCCCCTTTTTTACCATAATCTCTTGACAACCCCATGTGCAATAATCGTCTATATCAAGGCCTTCTATTGGCTTACAGCTTGCGTGATACCTTTCATACCACCCTTATTTGCCTACATGGAGAGCTCTTTGACAGTTGTCTTCTGTCTCACTGAACCCATTTCAAGCCAGCTTTTCTTTGCCACGGCTCAATAGACGATCATCCCACACTGTGGGCTTTTGAAACATCCGCGCATGTCTAAACTGTAGTCAGCTAGGAAGTTAGGAGTCGGGTGCTTCTTTTGGCGAAGCAGCAGCGGCCCAATGCAGTTTTGCGTGGATTCCTTCTGTTGACCTGCCAAGGCGGATTGTCTGCTCCTCGTCAACCTCTGGTACGCGACACCCTCACCCTCACCCTCAGCATAGCGCCTGTCCTATCTGACCCCAAAGCCTGTACGATTGACAGCTTCAACATGTCAGGGCCAATACCAGCTTCTAAAGACTCACTTAACCCGATATATCGCGACGAAGCGACTCTATATTCTCTAATTCACAATCCTACAAGCATCATAACAAATGTGATTGATCCAGATACATGCGCCGCAAATATCAGACAATCCTTTTTCGAATACGAAACTCGAGCAGAGGAGCTTGCGGAATCGATTTATTCCGAAAAACTCCCTGTCAGCAGATCTTCCGCTGAGTTGATATCCTCTATCATCCAACTTGAGAAGGAATCCAATGAACCTCTAGATAGAGCCCTTGCCTACAGGGACCTACCGCACTATGACCTGGCTGAATTTCGACGAGAGGATTCACCGATACCTTCTAAGAGAGCCATGCTCTGTCTATCCCCTTCACCCACGCGGTCGGGCCAGATTAAGTCCGACGTACCTTTCAAGGAAATTGATGATGAGGTCAAGACCATTACCACTCTAAGTTGCACGAAGGATCTTTCGAAGGAGATGACCTTATATACCGCCAATAAAGACTTTACTTGTCCTTCAATCTCTAGGGCCTCACATTCAATACAATGCGACATAGACCATGCTGACATTGAGGTAAAGATCAATAGCCAAATCCCAGATAACCCTGGGATGGACAATATTGCTCCAAAAGAAATAGTGTTGGCTAATACACCGTCTGCTCTTCAATATTCGGGCACGGGAAGTTTGTCGAATTTTATGAAAGTGCGCGGGCAATCGAAGCGTCAAAAGGTGTGCCGGGAGCATGACACTCAGCTTCTTTTGCCTAGTAAAGCAACCAGCGCAAAACCCGGCCAAACACATACTACAAACCAATCGAATGAGGGTTTTCTAATCCAAGATTGTCCTCCTCCATACCCTGAGAGCACGCAATCAGCCCAGTATATACTGTTCATATCAGCTGGCTTACTTCAAACACAGCGGGGCCTTCTTCGGACTTTGGAAAGCATGCCAAATGCTCCAACCCTCGTTTTTAGGGACTTTTCACCTATTATACACTCCTCCGATCCGAGTATTTTTGTAGCAAATGATGAACGAGCGCTTTATTGCGATGCAGACATCACACTATCTCCTACAGCGGGGGTTATCTTTGCTACTGCTCAAGACTTTACCCAGCTTTATCTCCCGGGTCGCGTGGTCCATAATATTTCCGGCATAGATGACATGAATTCCCCGTTTCGGGAGCGGATTTACCACACATGTAGAAAATACCCCAAACTTTACCTCCTCTGTGTCCATACATCAGAACCTAGCGGGCAACCCATACAAATAGATCGAAGACTATCAGATGCGTTGAAGTCAGCATGCAACTATTGCGCCTCATTGAAAGAATATGCAGATGTGAAGGTGGTGCATACCACGTCCGAACCAAAAGCCTTAACAAGATGGATTCTAAATCTTGCGGAGGCGCATTCCATACTACGATCAGACCGCGAGCCCAATAGCTTCAATGGCAGCCCTGATTTACCTCGTGCGCCTTTATTTCGCCCTTGCGAGAGCGAGACTTTAGCAGAGCGTTATCTTAAGCGAAACGCGGAAGTCAACTGCTTCACTGCCTGTTTACTTCTTCATCTGCTATCAACAACAATTCCTCACCTCGCTGGGGTGGATCAATCAGTGTCTACGCCTATAGAAACACCTGAACAACTGCATATTGGCTTATATAGCCTCCTAAGTGGGAAATGGAAAGACTGGCTATTAGCAGCGATAGGAGCCCAGGCCTTCGAGAGAACAATCAATATTTTTACTCATAAAATGCCGAATTAGTCGACGCATACAAATTGATGGCGGGAGTCACTCCGGCTCCGGGCTTTGCTACTCGGAAAATTGATCCGTATAAAAATGTGGTCAATTTTGAGAGGAGATAGGCTGTTTCTTGTTGTATGTAAGGAGAGCATATAGCTTAGCCACCAGAATGGATCATCTAGATATCCACAAGGAGGCGCCTGTTTGGTCACCAAGCAATAGTGAACCAGGACATCGAAATACCGGCGAATGGATGTTGTTAAGTCCCAGGGTGTAGTACGTTCTCTCTCCGCTGCAGTTCTTCTGCCACGTTCTGAGCTCTCGGTGACGCAGGTGCTCAACTCGGCTGTTGGGAGGATTTATTCATTATGTTACATGTATTATGGTACAAGATCAGGTCGCTAAGGCGATGTGAGATCAGCTATACATAGCAAGCATCCCATGTGAAAAGGCTCTAGCTCGGGATATAGGCGAGAGGTGATTTATTCCTTGAATTTGGCCAGCAGCCTAAAACAATTCGTTATTAGCTTCAAGTTTTCAAAATTGCAAAAAGAAGGTTGAATTAAATAACGTACTCATGGTCTCGGAACAAGGAGTACTCCTCCTCTCCAAGCTTAACGGGATTTCCGCCGAACTAAGCAGCAGTTAATATGGATTGAACCCAATTGAAACAGTTATGCTGGTAGCACCGGTTCCTGAATCGGCATAACGAACCTGAGGAACCAAGACTCTGTCTCCTGGAGTAACACTCATGGCAATTCGCTTGCCATCTTTGTCGAGAGCTCCTGGCCCAACGGCAAGGACCTTAGCTTCGTTGAGCTCCTTGACCGTGCTCTCTGGGAGGAAGATGCCGGAGGCAGTCTTGGCTTCGGACTTTATGCGCTGGACCAGAACACGGTCGAGGAGAGGAGCGAGATTCTTAACGCTGCGGAAAGCCTAGAGACCCAAATTGAAGCTTTGATTAGAGATAGATCAAGACCAGAGCTGCGGAGAGCGAATGTAATCGGTAGACCAACCATTATGAGATTAAATAAGCAATGATATGCGGTGAAAAACAAGTCGAACGAGAGCGAGCAGAAGTTGAAAAGGACAGAGTGGCTGGGTTTGATTGTAGATCTGGACTCAATGCGAAGGAGGAGAAGTTTTTGATTCCGCGTCTGAAGCCCCAGAAATTTCGAGAAAATACGCCAAGACGACTACATTCAAAACGGGTTAGCGTGTGAGAGCTCCTATCAAAGTGTAGGGGGTTGATTATATGTACAACAGAGCCAAAGGGATTTAGAATGTAGAGATGATTCGCATTACTTCTATTGATTATACAAAGAGCCAAAGGGACTGCAGAATGTAGAGATGATTCGCATTACTTCTATTGTATTACATTGTCTAGAGCTTACCACCTCCTCATGTTCTTTCCCCTTGCGCCAGCCGCGTAGGGCCCGTGTTGGTCATAGCCTCCGTATCCCATCTGTTCCTGGCCGCCGACTTGCCCCGTAAACCCTTGCGCGGAAGGCTGGCCTCCGTATCCAGGCTGAGGAACTTGTGGTGTGCCGGTGGGCTGGCCAGCTCCCATCATGACTTGCGCATGCTGCATAAAGGTCATCGGGTCCATCGACGTCGGGTCCAATCCCTGGGCCATCATCCCCGCAAACACCGCCTGCATCATGTCTGGGGATAGGTCTGGCATACCTGGGGGCATACCGGGGGGCATACCTGGAGCCATTCCAGACATTGCATTCTGGGGGCCCGGCACAGCTCCTTGAGGAGGGCCGGGCGTACCTCGCCCGCCTCCCGCTGCGCTTGCCCCGGTCACTGATCCCGGTAGTACGCCCATCATTGACGGCGTGGGCCCGCCAGGTATGCCCGGTAAGCCTCCCGGAATATTGAGGAATGCCTGCATATCCTCCATCTGGGCCCTTTGGTCGTTTATGTCTTTTCGCAGACCCTGCTGTTTTAGGCAATAACTCGCCCACGTAAATTCGTCGAATCCATAGTTGAAATAGTCGCTGATGTCTGTACCGGGTCTTCGCCAGGGCTTGTCATCTTCCGCAGGGAAGTCTGCGTCGAGGTCTGTGGAAAGTATTGTCTTATTGGTCGATGGGTGCACTGGATCTGCCGAGACGTCTATCGTAGAAGTGTGGTGCGCTGGGTATGCGGAACCCGGCTTCTGAGGTATAGGGATCTGTTTTGTAGTTGCAGATGGTGTTACTGTAGGTGTCCCAGTCTTCGCAGCAGGGTGCGTTGCCGTTGATTTCAGAGTTGGTGCGGCGGAGTCTGCAGTAGGCTTCGCTGTCTCACCGCGATATGATGTGTGTCGAGAATGTTGTCTGGAAGAAATGTTAGATCAAACAATTCAATTCAGTGTGCTTGACTTCAGACAAACGAACGCAGCAATCTCAGCCGCTACTTCCGGGGGAGCTTCAGTAATGATATTGAAATCGTCCTATAGGTTTACGCAAACGATGAGCGATGTGACGAGAAAAATGAGACGAGAGGCGGGCACGTACATCATCTTCTTCCTCCTCCTCCTCCTCTTCATACTCTTCCAGCTCCGTCATACCAGCATTTACTTTCTTTCCAGGGTGTTGGGCTTCAGAGGAATTCTGATTCTGGGTAGTCACCGCATCGGTAGGGTCATAGAGGTCATCATCTTCTTCCTCCATCTTTTAGATTCAGCTCAGGTGGCTCGTCTCCGCTCGTGAGAGCCTTTATGTGATCTTTGGCGAGCAAATCTTGTAACGCGTTGTCCAAGCAATAGCACAATGTAAGTGCAGGGTACTGAAAATAGGGAATGACCCCCGCTTCCGCGCCTGAATTGAAGACTAGGCGAGGCCGCCGAGTTATTTCCTAGCTGAATTGCAATTCAAGACAGCTCGCGCGCCGTGAATTCCAAGGCGTTTCCAATCCATTTTCTGGGGGCGGTCACGTGCATTGATTGCGGCTCAAAAGATCTTTGCAACCGCAACCATCAACGAACCAGTTAACCAACCACCTTGGAGACCTTACGGAGTACACCGCACACATGTCGATACCATCGGAGCCACCAAGCAGGGTGTCAACGCCTCGGTCATTTACAAACCAATCCACTACCGCCGAAGACCTCTTCAAATCACAAACTGTCGGCTTGGTCAAGCTCTCAGACTACCGAAAGAGACGGGCTGAGGTGCTTGAGCAGAAGGAACGCGAAGCGCATGACAAGTCGCTAGGCCGCTTGACCCCCGGAGTATCACGAGGAGGGACTCCTTCTGCGACAGAGAAGGAAGACCGGTAAGAGTTGTTGACTTCAATCCTCTGACAAGTCCTTGTGCTGACTGTTGAAGTGTAGCGAGCAGAGTGATATCGCCGTACCCTTGAAGAAAAGGAAGAAGAAAACAGGCGCTTTGTCAAAGAGTAAACTTTCGTTTGCCAATGACGACGAGGGAGATGCGGAAACCGAGACACCAAGTATATCGCGCGAAGTAAGCGAGGGTAGATCTCGATCAGGCACGCCTCGCGAATCCAGTCCAAAGCCCTCCCGACGACTAGCTCCAAATCCAAGTCTGTCGCTACCACGGCCAAAGCTACTCACGAAATCCGCCCTAGATGCGGAATCAAAGGCGCGGGATGCTCTGCGGCGGGAATTTTTGGCCTTACAAGACGTCGTCAAAGCCACGGAGATAGCGATACCCTTCATCTTTTACGATGGAACGAATATTCCAGCTGGACAAGTTACCGTGAAGAAGGGGGATCCTGTATGGCTATTCCTTGACCGGTGCCGCAAAGTTGGCGCAAAGCTAGGGCTCGCCGGGACCGGAGGAGCCGCAAGAGGGCGCAAGGACCACCGCAGAGAATGGGCCAGGGTCGGAGTGGATGATCTGATGTTGGTCAGAGGAGGAGTTATTGTCCCTCATGTAAGCCGCCTCCTATTCCAATCGAGCTGCAAGATTTGGCTGTCCGTCTACTCGAAGCACCTTGGCTGACGATTTCTAGCATTATGAATTCTATTACTTTATTGCTAATAGAGTGCCCAGTTTTACGGGTAATGGAGGGCTACTTTTTGATTATTCAGATGCCGCACCACCGTCCGCTCCTGATGACTCCACACCTGCTCTTGAAGGCGGAGACGCAGACCCGAACCTCACCAAGGTCGTCGATCGACGATGGTTTGAGCGAAACAAACATATATTTCCGGCAAGCCTTTGGCGGGAGTATGAGCCCGGGCCAGAGTTTGAGGAAAAAATGCGCGGAGTCCGGCGAGACAATCAAGGAAATGCATTCTTCTTCTGAAACAGGAGTGCTTTACATGACGCTCATGCTATGCACCTGCCCTTACCACCCAGAAGAAGTCTTTTGATTAGCGTAAGGCCCGTCTTTACGATCTGTGATGCCATATCATGCTTTGTATATACCCTAGATCACCTACCACTAGTTTCTTGTTTTCAGAGGATGTTTTCCCAGAGAATCATCACCGACTTCTGGTATCTACTGCCCTACCTCAGGCATTCTACTGGTCCTCCTACCTAACGTGCCCTTCTACTTACTCCGGGCGTGGACCAAATCACGTGGGGGTAACTTGAGGCTTCCTAATCGGGTTGTATGTGATGCATTCTTCGTCCGTTGTTGTTTATCATTTCAACTTCCAACACACCACATTCTATCTCGCTCTTCGGATAGACCTGGTGTGTAAATAGCACGTTCAGGACGTTTTCTATACCCCCCTATCATGGCTCAGGTTTTGGATCTTTGCTTACGGTGCAACAACTTGAGTTGCCGGGCGGCGTTGGCAGAGCAGGCGGTAGTTACTACGTGCTCGTAAGTCCGTCAATCATCCTCTGCTTCCACAACAACCATTATTTACACATGGACTAGTCATATCTTTTGTCTCCGTTGCGCGGATCAAGCAGGCCTATCTCAGCCAGCCAACGCGAATCGCCAGTGCCCAGCCTGTCAATCGGCCCTCCCAAACCCAGACGATGTTGTTTCTAGTCTCCTCAGCCCGACGGAAGACTATAAAACCAGTGTTCTAAGTGGGCTAGATCCTACGACAATAGTGGAGTGTGCAGGGCGGGCGTTATCCTTTTGGGCCTACCAGGCAACCCAGGAGATGTTAGTTTCATTATGGCTCTGTCTCTGCTATATATGTTGCATATCATTCTGAGGCATACTAGCTTTTATCAAGATCACCTGAGCAAGACTCTACGCGACAAATGCAGTACGATGCGCGGACAGATGGATCAGATGGCGCAAGACGCAAATACCGCAATAGAAACCCTCCAGCGCCGGATATCAGGTATAGGTCTTTCATGCTACTTACATTGGTTTATCGATGATCGTCTAACATGAAGGGTATCTTCAAGAGCTCGAGATCGGTCAGGAACAGCTACAGAAGAAAAACCAAGAATTGGTTGGGGTGTATCGTGATAAATGCAAAAAGCATGCACAGATGACAAACCTCTATAATCTTCTGAAAAACCGTGCCATCAGGTCGCAGATTCAGACAGCGGTTTCTGATACCGTCGCACAGACACTAAATTCTTATGGTGCCGCAGAAACCACGTCGAGTACCAGCAGCCGAGAACAACAAAGGCCTGGCACGACGCTTGCAGAGCCCCGGGGCAGTAGTTATAACCAATATCCCAGGTCTTCTACCCACCACCAAGAACCACATACTCAGCAGCAACAGAGGGATACCT
The DNA here is from genome assembly GCA_000812245.1 of Onygena corvina. Classification (NCBI taxonomy): domain Eukaryota; kingdom Fungi; phylum Ascomycota; class Eurotiomycetes; order Onygenales; family Onygenaceae; genus Onygena; species Onygena corvina. Next base: position 46,196 of record JWPT01000003.1, on the reverse strand, counting down.
TCCGGGCATCCATGATGCCCCCCCCTAGCTGTCTTCCATTACGAAGTTGTAAGTAGATAGTACTGATCATGCACCTTAGATTGTTACATCAACATTTTAACCTGTTTACTATGCATCCAGCCGATACAATCCAAGCGACACCACACCGTACAAGATTAGGGCCGTCAGCCCAAGGGACCAGCCTCGCGCGACATAGCCAATACACTGAGCGTACATTTCCCACTCCCAGATCATTTCGCAGTCCCACATATCAAGCAATGGTAGATGACCGAGCAAATAGGGTAACAGGTGGCAGCCATAGTGGCCATGGTCTTGGGGCTGGCATGAAAATGAGTCGACCGGCAGATGCCTCTTTATGCTACACCCATCTCTCATAGAATTTGCCATATCCTACGTGCTTGAGACTTAGATCACATATCCTCAGAATAGAATTCCTTTGTAGATATTGTGCCCTTCAGCCGTTATACTCGCAAAATTGAATAAATTAAATAGACCGAGGAAATTGGGGTTCATCAGCGAGAGTCTGGGTGGACGACCCTAGGCAGACGATTCTACGATCATAGTATTAAGAAATGTAAATGTGTCAGAGAAGACAGGTAAATTTCGTTAGGACCACTAAGACGACTTCGTCTTTTCGGCCCAACGTAAGGTAAGAAGAACGTCCTTAAGTCTAAGGGATTTGGAAATTCTATCTCCACTTCTTGTAGCATTTGCCATATCCTAGACGTTTAACGCCTATTGCCCGTATTCTCCAAATGGTATTTCCTCTACTAGTATAGTTAGAGATAGTATATTGGCCTCAATAAATACTTTGAGTGTAATCGAGGCTTCATTATCGTCGTAGCGGGCAATAGCAAAGGTAATATATTGTAGAATCAACATCTTTTAATATTAAAACTATTAGTAGAGATAAAATAAAAAGGAGCAGATATTGTGGTACCTTCTAATAAGTGCGTTCGGCTTGACCGTTAGCTGGGGCGTTGTACGCTGTATTGACCCATGCGTCGGTCTTAAGATCTGATAGTACCTGCTTCCACAGCCTGGACATGAACTTCGGGTCGCGATCGCAAATAACCATGCGGGGAAGGCCCCATTCGCAGCAGACGCCATTGTAGAAAGTAGAGGCCCATTTCTCTGCGGATCAATCGTTTTATTTCGGATTTAGGCAAGGTAACGAAGGTAGCTAGGTTATTGGGTAACTATATGGTTGCTCGAGGCCTTAGCTATTTAGTCACTTTGACTATATAGGTTGAGTAAAGGCAATGTTGATGTGTTTCTAGCCTGAAATACCATATCTGCTGGTATTGTGCTTTGCGATCCTCCCTCTCGCAAAATTTAATTAAGAAAAAAATGGTAACGTGGGTATTTTCCTTTTCCCTCAACGCTGGCGCCTGAAAATTCGACCGAGATCTCGAGAAACCGTTTTTTCCCGGTACTCTGGTTAAGGGCAAGATGGCTCCAGGCCAGTCTCTTTCTGGTCCGTTCCCATTTAATCATGCCATTGAACTGAAGCTTGTCGTTGTGTTTCGTGCTATAGAGATTAATCCGTGTTCAAGTTATATATGGTAATGATATTGTTGAAACGGCGACAAAGTCTGGAATATATCTATCGTTCTTATGGGAACTGGTTTTAAAATCCCCAAAGCCGGCGTTAATTCCGGCCTCTGTAGCCACGGCAGCTACAGACGAAAGGGCATTTTGGGCAAACCTGCCACAGATTAGCGTGCCGTCCACCAATTTCCATTTTCCTTTGTAGCCGCGCACAGGCTGCCTGTTATTACAGTGTAATAAGCTTCTGGCAGAGGAATCGATGATCAGATCTCCGAGAAAGTAGACTCTGCAAATCTGCCAGAGAAGACAGGTGACTTTCAATAGGACCACTAAGGCGACTTCGTCTTTTTGGCCTAATAGAAAATAAAGATAGGAAGAACGTCCTTAAGGCTAAGTAAGGGATTCAAAAGCGAGGATTATTAGGAGCGCGATTTCCCCGTATCATACTTGATGTCCTCGTCTGTGTGGGAGATGACTCCCTTGATAGGACTGATGATGATAGCGCTGAGGAAGGGGAGGTATGTGGTCGCGGGGAGGGTAGGCGGTCAGATCCTGACTCGGAAGGTGAGCTAGGGTTGGCTACTCCTATCCTGCGTAACAGGCGGGTCCTTCCCCGAGGGTGCCTTCTTCTGGGTGCCGTCGTAAGGAAAAGTCTTCTCAAATACTATTATTATTTAGTGATGATAGAATCAAGATAGGAATGATTAAGACTTACAGTATAGCCCGTTCATCGCAGCTATACAATCAATTGACTTTAAGTTGTCGCTTATCATGTCGGCGCAGGCATGGAAAGCAGCGGCACGCTCTTCGCCAGTCTCAAGGTCTGGCGGAGGAGCGCTGAGCTTTATAGCAGGATCAAGTGATGAGGTTTGTATCTGTCAGTGAAGCTGATGGTGAATCGGCCGCTGCGCCCTTGGCCTTCACCGAGGGAGGCCCCATCTTAGCTTCTGAGCTCGTTGTCTTGTCTTTTACTGGTGGAGGTCCCATCTTAGCCGCTGCTTTGTTGAAGTGACTCAGTTTTGGGGCTTAGGCGGCGTCTATTTAAGTGATTTGAGGCTCCGGTGCGCCTAATTAACTTTTGAACTCCCCGGATGCACCGGACGCCCATCTTGGCGCCCTAGCCTAATGGAGTACTCTGTTGTGCAGTCACCAAGTCAAGGAGACATTCTTATTCACGGGTCTGTATATATTCCTTGTTACCCTACCGTTACCCTAATGATGGAGAGGTGCATACTATACTCTTCACATCCTTTCAATCAACCAGTAGCTGGCCAACATCAGGCAGTAATCGCATTTTTACCAAGGAAATCAATATGGCTACCCGTCTCGAGTTCTTGTTTGAGGGACGGTATACAATCCCCGTCTTTGACAGTAAGTAGCCAGGCTAAGGCTGGCAAGACAACCGTGTTTCTTTTTCCACGTTTTGCAGCTTCATACATCACATCCTCCACGGACTTGCGCTAGGTAGCGGCGACGTTCTTGCGATTCGATCACATGGATCAAGCTGATTACCGATAGTAATCTCGAATAGCTAGAAGGGGAGAGGGATATTGTATTGGTGGATTTGCCGCAGTACCGAGGAGCCAAAATCTAGTTCTGTATCAATATATTAAGTGAGTAGCTGAATGTGCCTAAAAGATGTTATATTGCGCTATGGAACCCATAATCGGACAAAGCCAGTGACTTCCTGTCGGCACGTCACACAGCTACTAAAATTGTTCATCGCGAGACTTATCCGGCAATCCTCGCAAACACACAGGCAGCGACAAGGCCAGGCAATTATGGCTCTAGGAGACGCTTGGCAAATTACGCACTGTGGACCGTCTGACCCAAGTCCTGAGGCTCCTGTAGACCAGGATTTTGGGGTTTCAGAAGGCTGATGTAGGCCCCCACGTCCAGCCCCTGGCCTTCGTTCAAGAATTAAATTCTCTAATAGTTCGGACTCTTCCTCGGGCGTGGGGCAACCTGATTTCCTTGCTCCAATGCTGAGTTTTGAGGTCGTTAGTATTCTCCCGCGTTCCGACTTCATTTGTTGCTGAAAGCGCCGTCGCGTCATTATTGTACCTTCGTGAGACGCTCGGATATGTGCTGATAAGATACGCGCTTCGTGCCTTGATTCTTTATCTTTCGGATCAAGGAGTCGAGCTAACGACATTAGGTCGAGACTTTCATCTGAATGCCCGAGTAGGCTTGGAAATGGGTTATCCTGGGTTGGAGTTGGGCAAATATCGGAGTCAGATGTCTCCCAGTCGTCTTCCCCAGTTGTTGAAGTAGATATGTGACTGGTTGTGTCCCAATCTTGTGGTGTGGGGCAATAATCTTCGGACATGTCTTGATTGCCCCAAGATCCGCCTACTTTCCACCAATTGTAAAGCTTATTGTCCAATTCCTCCTCCTGCGACTCCCCCCATGCTTCACTTGTCATCATTTCCCGCTTTCTCATCTCCTTCTCAACATCAAATTCGTCAGTTTCGGGTAGTTCAAGGACGCCTTCGTCGGTGAGAATCCAGAAATCTAGACGAGGTAGACGTTCAATCTTGTTTTGACCGTCAGTCTGCGAATATCCTGCAAGACGCAACAGCCAACGAGGATGTGAAGGAAATTTGAGGCGGTCTAATAATTTGATCAGCCAAAAGGCCGACCACCTCGCCAACAAGAAGAAGATCGCCTTAAAAAACATGAACCCGTGATAGACTCTGCTTGGATTTCGAAATACCCCGACACCTCCAAATGCCGAATTTATTGCGCGGGAGCTAGGTAGAGCCTTGTCCACCTTTTTCTCACGGCCATAACCGCTTTCCCATTTTTGTGGGTGGCTAGGAACGACAAAATCATAGAAATCATCGGGTTGATGCACAGGATCGGCCAGTCGGTTGTTTCGTTCTTTCGACGCTGTAAACTCGACAAGCCTATCTTCCTCTAACCAAGTCAATTTTGGAACAATCACTCCATTCCCTTCGTTCAAAAACACGGCCTCGCTTGCTGCAGACAATGTGGCATAGCCTATTTTGGCAAGAGCAGCATAGAAGTCGTCTTGCATGTTGAGACGAGTGTTTCGTATCTGTGTAGATCCTTGCATGTTTTCGTATGCAAGTGAAAGGCGCTCCTTGAAGGATATTGGATGAGGGAGACTAGATGGAAGTGAATATGCGGTCAAAATCAGTGCAACGGCGTATATTAACAGGCATGTTAAAACGCCTAGTAGCATCAGTAGATGTGGAACGAGTCCAAGGGTACAAGATATAGGATATTTCAGACGGCCGGATTCGTTATCGTTGAGGTAGGTTTTGAAGAGACTCCAAACCATGGACCCCATAAAGCACAAAGCCCAAAAAGTAGTGTTGATCAGCCTATAACGACCTCGCTTGCCTAAAACATCAAGGATGTTCGTGGCTAAGCCATTACAGCATGATAATAGAGCAATTATCAAGAGCTCAGGTGCGACGTTGAGTCGTTCCAGGACACGATTTTTAGAGAGTAAGTGAATAGACGAAGAGGGATCCCCAACCGTCGCACCTTCGGCCGCACCACCGGCAGCAGGTTGAGCAAGACCAAGTAAATCCAACCCGAAGTCGCCAGCGATTTGGAATTCTGCTTCTGAAAATGCGAGAGACATCTCCCATGTGGACATGCTGGTCTCTAGGGCAAGATGCCGTCCCTGAAGGGCTGCTGAAAAGGCATCAACGATATGACTAAGACAATATCGGATAAATACTGGCCAAAGAAGCGAGAATGACCCGTAAGGAATACTAGTCCCTCGAACCGTGAACGCTGCATTACACGATGCTCGCTCGTTCTCCCATTGAAGCAAATATGAGCTGAGGTCGTACGGAAGACCCCCCTCTCCGGCAAAGTCTAGAGCCGTGTGCTTCCCCGGCTGGACGTACCGGATTGAAGAATATTCCGGGGAGGTTTGACAACGAATCGCGCGGAGCAGAGTGAGTATCTGAGTCATAAACAACATTATTGGAATTATCCGTAACATTAACGTCATATACCACTTCAGGGTAACTGGGCGGCGAGTGGAAGCGTAAACGCTGACGCGGTTTAAAATCAATGCCTGCCCCAAGAGACGTTAGTAGGCTTTATCCAATAGGCCGCTGTCACCACGACACACGGCCAATCCTCTAGAGGTATCGGACGCATACCACCATGAAACATGTCAGAGCCCATCTAGTAGTTATGAAGCTGAAGGCTCCACCAATGGTTTTCAACGTAGATAGCAAGTCGCCTATGCGACTAGAGCCTCCTGCAACGGCTCCTGCACCTGAGATACCAGCGGCAGCAGCACCAGCAGGCGCATCTCCCACATTGATTCTACCGGTATCAACAGCTGCAATGGCTGCAATAACGGCCGCTCCAGTCGCCGTATCATCCCTTGCATCCCCACCACCCATACCGAGAGCTTCTGCGATGCTATCTAGCAACGAAGCTACGGCGGAATCCAGCCCGACGAAGCGAACGATATGGCGGGGAAGCATGATGATAAAGATTTCCGCTTGATATACAGCTCGAAGGGGGAGGAGAAGGGCGTCTCGAGAGCCGGGAGGGAGGAAAGTCAGCCAGGTAGCGTTTGTGCTCGTGGTCGCATTGCGGGCAACCTCTGCGGCGGCCGAGGCGGCTTCGTCGGCACCCATGGCGAGGTCCTAACGTGATAGGTATTCGGTTATGCACAGATCGAAGCACAAAAGAAGGCTTCTATTAGGGAGAGACATGGGATGGGCACATCGCTCTCGCTCGTTGTCGTAGCTTAGGTACGTCACCGGACGGCGCTGTGGAGAGAGTCTGAGGACTTCAAGCCAGACGAAGGTGGCACCGAATCGCCGCGCGTTTTAGCTAGCAGACACTTCAGACCACGGCCTTACGGGTACCTGAAGCCGCTGTCCGGGCTAAAATTGAATAGTTGTGTCGAGCTGTCGTCTCAAGTCGCGCCTTGTGAGGAGCGCGGCGTAACTCCAAGCGCTTTTGATGGCGAGAGCGGGTCAAAACACGTGCAGGTAAGTCCTCAGCCCTGTTGAACCTACCTTGGTTTTAGCTATTAAAAAGGGGTCCAGCTTGTAGGAGTAAGACTTCGGACAATTGATTATATCATGTCTAACCAGCATATCATTTTAAGGATATGTAATAGTGCTTCTAAGCTAGATTCGAGAGCATTGTATCGATATGTAATGAAACGGCAAGGAAACGCTGAAGGACGACTCCAATGAGGAGGGATTGGCTGGAAAAGATATGCACCAAAATAGATGAACATGAAGGGGTATGTGACAATGAAAATTATATACAGACATTTGAAAACAGATCTAGGCACAAGAAAAGGTCGTTAGAAGGCCAGGAGTGTGTAGGGCGCTTGTTTAGTGACATTCAGTCAGTCGGTCGGCGTCTGCTCGTGGAGTGATCATGGTTATTGCTCCCAGCTAAATTTCCTCGTGAGATTCTGACTTGAATCACCAGGTAGCCGAGGGTTCTCGAGAGAGTTGGATTCATTGCCTGCGTCAGGCACTGGTTCCAAAGTCTGATTGGAATGAGGTAAGGAGGGTGACGAATCGGGTCTGCTATGAGGTAAAGATGCAGAGTTTGTAGACGTTGCGACAGGGGACGGCATGCCGAGGCTGTTGTTCATCCCTGAGGAGCTCAAAGCCGATGGAGGTCCAACAGGGCTCACGATATATGACTCTAATGTGTTAGAAGGTAGTGGTTGGTATTGCCTGCCGATTGTCGGCGGCGGATGATGATAAGCCTCGTCGTTGGCTTCCAAGTCTAAATGTGCGGTTTTTTCGCTGAATCCGCGATTGAGAACCTCGGTGGCGGGAAGTTCGACTGGGTTGGCGGCTGGCAGTTCGTAGCGAGCAGCAGAGTCATCAGCTTCAACGGGGTGGCGTCTATCTGCAACCAGTTCGGCCGGCATAGGAGGAGACCGAGATTTTCGCAAGAACTTCCACCAGAGCATGGACTTGCGTGGACGTTCTTCTTCTTTTTCGTCGTTGAGCAGTCGCTTCATAGTCCGCTGCCTCCTAACGTATAAGAGACCACCAACGGATATCAAAGCAACCACAACACACACGCCAATGGTGACGCCAACGATTGCACCGGTAGAAAGACGCTTCGAAGGTCCGTCATCATCAGTTCCATCTGAAGTGGAAGCATCGGCCGAAGCGGTTATGGGTACAAGCTTCATTTCTATGCCCGACTGCGGATTGAACGATGCTTGGGAAACAGAGAAGTTGCGCCTTTGATAGTCAACCGTCAGGTAGGCCTCTTGAAGGAAAACCCTTCCGATAGTATACTTCTTAGGATCCGAAGTGCGTCGCAGTGGGAAATAGCGAAGACCGTCGCTGGTAAGATTCCGTTCGAGTCCAGGGAAAGGGTAGTTGAGCATATGGTTGAAAGCAATGAAGGGGAGGGAAATGTCCACTGATCGCGGGGAGTCCGGGAGATCCGAAATGGTGAAGGTAAAGGAAACATTTGAAGTGGCAATGGCGTCGTATGTCATGTTCGACCCATATGTATAGAGGTCCAGTGTGCTGTTGTACACCAGGCCAAGCTTTGTAGCCAGGGAATCGCAAAATTGCTCAGGGAGCCATAGGAACGGCGTAGAGGAATCGATCACAAATGTACCGGCCGCAGAGAGGTCGAGACGGAGGTCGCCTCCCAAGGACTGCGGGTTTGCTATCTTGACGTTGATGTTCTTGATAGTCACAGCCGGTATGTTGTCCGGCGGTAAGAAAAACGAGACGTTGTTGGCGATAAAACGACTTTGGTCGAACCCTCCAAAGGTGAGAGACATCGGTACACCTTTCATGCCTATTGAATAAGAGTACATTAGTTCTGGATATTCGTTGAAGAATGATCAAACATTTTTGAAGGTGTAACGTACGATAAAAGGCACCCGCTGTGTAGCCATAGCTGCGGCTGGGAACAACACTACTATTCCGCGCCAGGCTGGCTAGTAGTGACAGCTTGCTATCAGACGTGAAGCTGGTATCGGTGACACCGAGACCTAGCGAGCCTATCCACCATTTTGTTGTTGTGATCATGCTGATGACTTGACTGGGAGCAGATACGTTGTCATTCAAACCGATGGTGTCGTAGCCATAATCGCCGTATCCAGAGTCCCCAAGCTGGAGGTTGCTGCCCAGTTCGTAGAGGCCCACAGGAGACCAGCTGGAGGAAGCGTTCGCGAAGAATAGGCCGCCTCGTTCCTTTCGACATCTCATCGCTGCGAGAATGCGTTAGACATACAATACGGCCTTCGACACTACGTCCCAACTTGTTGCTTTCAAGGTTGATAAAACGTACTGGAATCACAGCCACCGCGACCAATTACCCAAGTCTCTGACGAGCCGGTATCCGGAATTACTTCTAGCCATTGCTGTGGTGTCCCAACCCGGATGGATAGTCTAAGAAACGCAAGTCAGTGGGATGGTGATCGTCGTCGGTGTTGGGTACTTCTTTGTGTTGTGCGACGTACGAGCTCCATGCACCATCATTTCCCATCCTATTATCGACGATAAATCGTTAGAAACCGGCCACCATCGACACAATGACAGGAAAAGTGGAACATACCAATTTGAACTTGGGGTAAAGCTGAGCGGTTGCGGGCCTCCAGCAGCGAAAACGGTCGTCCCAGAAAGCAGACCGTGACTGAGGACGAAAATGATCAGAGCACGTCCAAAATCCCACCCAGGAACGCTCTCCCGGGGACCATGGCGGCCAAAAGCGATGGAAGAACTCATGCGCATGGTCAGCGCATAGGGTCGATGCCAGCAGACATGAGGGATGAGTGAAGTTGCGCCCAAATGTCGAAGGATAGAGACATAATACTCAAGACTACGCCTGCTTAACGATCATCCATCTCGAGGAAGTAAAAGAGGGAGACAGATATGAAGGGAGGCGAATGGAAGTAAGGTGAAGCTGCAGGGAGGGAATGCCATGCACAGCCGGCATGGGCATGGCATGGGCATGGGCATGGGGGACTTGTGCATCCCAGGCGTTTCTCTGTCACTCAGCGGATAGCGCCGTGGGCCCATTTCTCCCTCTCCATCCTCTCGGGGCCATGGAACGAGGACAAGGGTCCTGGGCACCAGTCACAGCGGAGTTAACGTCGCTAGGGAAAACCTAGATGCCGTTACGATAAAATACGCTTGAAGATCGTTGTGTCTAGCGTGGTCGACCGGAGGGCATCCAGGTCGTACGGATATCTCGACTTGATTGCTAAGCAATGTGGAGTAAATTGACTTCACCTCCCCCACACGCAGAACTGGTTATCCCGAGTGTAAAAGCCGATAGATACCACCACTGGCGCGAATACATTATTGGAGTTGAGGTGGGATTTGGAATTATCAAAATTGCAGTAAAATTATAGAAGACTGCCGTAGCTTTGTTTCTAGAATCTACCTAAAGTACTGAATTCGTGAATTTGCTTTATCACTCCCTTAGGCATCGACGTCCGCATCATTTTCGTGACGATCCTGGCTCGTCCCCCAAACAAGGTGGTCGGCACGCAAATCTCGAGGTTCCTTCCAGCCCAACATCTCCTCGTTTGGCAAAGTAGTATAGAAAGAACAAAAGACATTGAGGAACTTGTCGAAGTAATGGACCCCACAGCTAAGTCGGTAAACATGTGCATTGACTTTCATACCAACGAAGAAGTACTGTAGAAGACTCTCTTCAACAAAGAATTCGAATTCCATGCCAATACTAGAAGCAGGCACTTGACCCGGAGCAAGGTCTTCCGCAGGTAAGTCTGGATCTCGCCAGGCGATTGCGCAGATCTTTCCTACAGGCCTAAGATCTTGAGCGTGTTGTTTATAGAAGTCTACCACTTCGGTGCTGGGAAGAGCAATGCTTGTGATTTCGAAGCCATCCTCGTGCACAAGCTTTGCGTCTAGTTTATTGGAACTAGCAAGATCTCTGAATTGAATGGCCTGATCGAGGCTTCCAGCACCGGCAATAGCAAATTTCACGACTTTTCGGGCAATACTCAGGTTCATAGTGGGAGAAGAGTCAGATTTTGAGAGCCATGTGTGTTCTTCCGTGTAGGAGTCGAAGAAGGAGCCCCCGAAGAGAGTAGAGCAAGCAGCGTTGAAGTCACCCGGCGAGGCTATATTTGCTTGCTGGGCCATCCAAATCTCGTTAGCTGCAAGCTCAGTTATCTTTTTAGCGGCTATGATGTTGTCTCGGTATTCCGGGCAGACATCGTGATAAACAAGATAATTAAGGAAATTCTTGATCGTTAGAGTTCCTAACTGCACAAGTTTCTCGGTATCAATGGCAAATATCTGTGGAAATACAGATGATCTATAGAATGGTAAGCAGGTGGTTGGTTCGTAAGGGAACGAATTGATAGACCAACAAAAAGCCTTTGACCACCGCTTCAAAGTCTACTGTCCAGTTCTGTCGGTCTTCAGGAATGTTGGAGGCGGCAGTTGCCGTGAGAATTTGCTCTGCGTCCATGGCCTCGAGATCTCGCTGATCGTTCCCTTCAAACATTTTTGGCCCGACATCAACCCCACCGAATGCCAGGTATTTCGTGAAAATATGTCTTCGGTCAGAGTCAAAACGTCTCTTTGCTTGATATCTCTGAATAGCTCTCTCTAAACGACTAGATTGACGTTAGCAGCCGATATTGATGGACCGGTTAAGTGTCTGAAGCCTACTTGACCACTAATATAGACCTGTTTGATTTTGTTAGTTTTCAGCAAGTACTATGCATCCTAGCTTTAGGTTGGGTTTGCCTGTCTTACGGATCGTAGAGAACTTTTTCCTCGGCGTGTTCAGCTGGTGTCAGAGGCGCGTCGACGTAATATTCTTCAAAGCCAGTGGGCTTTTTCTGTTTTTATACCAATTTAGCAGGGAGAAGGGTGTAATTGCGCGTTCAAGGTAGATTGGAAGGGTTACCTTCTTCGCCTTTTTAGATTTCTTCTTCGGGGGTTTGTTCTCGACGGTTAGCTCAATCTTTCCTGCAGCGTTCCCATCAACGTTCTGGTGAAGAGCATCTTCCATCGGATCTTGCGAGCCTACAGCTGGAGAAGAACCAAGCTGTGCAGATTGGGAAGCTGCCGCTTCATGCCCATTCTCAAGCTCCATTTTTGCTGGGGTGGTTGAAGCCCAGCTCTCCGTTGGAGGAATGTTAAGATTGAACTGAATTCAACACGTCTTGAAATATGCTAATCTGTATCGTAGATACGATACAGAATGAAGCTCCAAGTCAAGAAACGAATGCTTCTTGCGTGGCCTGAGTAACAATCGCAGTTGAAGAAATATTCACAGCTTGGAGGAAGTCATCCGCTGTTACTGACTTGTTCTTCACTTCTGCCTCCACTGCTTTGTGTTTGCTGTCTTGCTGGCTTTGTCCTGTCATTCACTTAGCCATCGGCACGGCAACCTGCTTGAGCTAATGACGGTGCCAACCCGTCTAGAGGTGACTGAAGTTGGTTCATTTCTCTATCTATCCATGGATTCATCCTGGTGAAAGGAGTAAGGACACGTGCTTATCACGTGTCCCACATACATGTTATATTGCAATTGGCCCCTAGGCCCTCTATATATCTAATAACTATCAGTACTAATACAAACCCTATTATATATTATATATTCCCTTAGCTATATAAATCTCTAATATTCTAATTATTCTTTTTACTTATTAGCTAGATATATAATAAGTACTAAATAATTAAAAATCTATTAAACTAAATAATTAATATAACCCCTAATATCTATTAATTCTACTAAAGGTATAGCTTATCTAATTACTTTAGATATAATAAATAAAAAAGCGATTTAGATACTATTTAACTATATTAAGTAGCTTAAAGAATATAATTAAGTATATATTTATAAAGTAGAAGTAGCCCCTCTAGTTATTATTATTAATAAAAAGAAGTATAGAGTTAAATCTAGAGAATCTAATCTCTATAATATAACTATAGATATTTATTTTTAGCTTATAGATATAGATAATTAGATTTATAAAAGAAAGATTTAAAATAATCTATTCTAAATTATATATACTATAAATTATTTTAATTATACTTTTTACTAATATATTTAATATATATAGTTTAAATATAATATTTATATTAAAATTTAGAATATTTTAAAAATATAGCTTTTAAATAACTATAATATATTTAATAGAGCTTTAGAGGCTAAATTTTCTTTAAAAACTTTTTATATATATTTAGAAGACTCTATTTATTTCTTTATTATATATTTTAAAACTCTAATTACTAATTTTAACTAGAATAATATAATAATATACTTTATATTCTACTTTAAACTAATATTATATATTTTTTAATAGATTTTCTAAATCTATTTTAATATCTAGCTAATTATTTTTATATTTTAGAAGAATATAGTATTTAAAGTAGAGTAATACTTAGCTATAATAGAATAGATAACTATTAGTAGTACTTTTTAATCTAATATTAATATATATATAACTTTCTACTAATTATTCTCTATATTTAGAAGATTTACTATTTAATATAATCTAAATATTATAGAGTTAAAGTACTAGAACTATTATTATAATAGTTTATATATCTAATATAGTAAAAAGAACTATTTTACTACTATTTACTATATTTATTTTACTATCTCTAGCTAGAAACTATAATCTAATTAAAAATAATTTATAATTTCTACTATTTAATTTAAATTATTATATTTTTATAAATATAATATATTAATTATTTATAATTATACTATATTACTAATAAAAGTATTTAGCTCTAAATTAAAAAACTAATTACTATATATATAAAAATTATTATATATATTAATAATATTATAGAAATCTCTAATATATTATATACTTTATTTATTAATTTTATTTTTTATAATTTATCTATTTTTATATTAATTTTAAACTTTTATTAATATATCTCTACTTTTATTAACTCTAGTATAATATATAATTTTATTAATTTCTCTATTATACTATTTTTAGATATAGAGTATATTAATATATTTTTATTAAATATAATAAATATATTTTATATAATATTTTATTCTTTATAAAACTATATCTATATTTTATTAATCTAGAGTTATAGTAAATCTATTTAGATTTATTACTTCTATCTAATAGAAATACTTTTTCCCCTTATACTTAGTATATTCTAGCTTAAAATAGAGAACCCCCTAATTAATAATTAGATTATTAAAATTTTACTATCTTTAGAACTCTTTAATAACTTTAATCTAGCCTTCTATAATTTAATAGTAACTAATTTAATTATAGATATAAATAATCTATATCTAATCTAAATCTCTATAATTATCTAGCTATAAAAAAGATCTACTAATAGTACCTCTTTTTTTAAAATATTTACTAAATTATATAACTATAGTAATATTTTTAATAAATTTATTATTTATAAAATATCCCCTTTATATAATTCTTCTAGAGATTTTAAAATATATATTAAATCTAATATAAATATAACTAAGCTTTTAATTATTTATCTATATAATATATTAGAAGAAGAACTAGATTATTTCTATAACTATTTAGCTAAAGCTATTAAATAAAGTATTATTTAATTTTTAAAATCTTTAATAGCCTTATTTATTATCTTTATTATAAAAAAAAATAATATTAAATATTTATATATAGACTTCTAAAAGCTAAATACTATTATAATATATAACTACTATATAATACTCTTAATTTTTTAATTAATTAAATATTTCTAAAATATCTATTAGTTTATTAAATTAGATTTAAAAAATATCTACTATCTTTTATATATTATAGAAAATTATAAATATTTAATATCTTTTACTATTTAATATAGAAATTATAAATATATAATTCTTTTCTTTAATTTAATAAATATATCTATATATTTTTAATAATATATTAATATAATACTATAAAGTATAGTTAATAATATTATTATAATATATTTAAATAATATTATTATTTATATAAAAGATTTAGATTTTATAGTTTATTAATAAACTATTTATTATATTTTATATTTTCTTTATTAAAACTATTTAATATATAATTTATTAAAATACTATTTCTATATTCTATATATTAATTTTATAGACTATATTATTATTAAAAAAAATATTAATATAAATATATTTTATATTAATATAATTTATTAATAGTTTAGATTAAACTCTATATATAATATTTAAAAATTTTTTAAATTTTATAATTTCTATAAATATTTTATTTATATTTATAGTAAAACTATTTTATCTTTAACTAAATTATTTAAAGTATTTTAAATATTTTAATAAAATAATTATATTTAGTAAAACTTTAATATCTTTTATTTTATATTTACTATTACTTCTCTATTTATTTTTTATAACTCTAAACTCTAGAATTATATCTATTATAATATTAATAGATATATAATTAATATTATTCTAATTTAATAATATAATTAATATTTATATTTAATTATTTTCTATAATAGAAAAATAATAAATACTAAATAGAATTATAATATATATAATTAAAAACTATTTATAATTATAGTAATATTTAAATATTAATATTATTTTATATATAGTATTAAATTTCTAATTACTATTATAACTAATTATAATAATTTTAAATTTTTTTTTAATATAAAAATATTAATCTATAGATAAATATAGTAAATTTAGTTTATAAATAAATTTAACCTCTATATTATTTATAAATCTAGCTAAGCTAACTCTATAGATAGTCTATTCTACTAGCTAAATTACTAACTATATTCTATTAAAATAATAAAATTTAAAAATATTCTATATAATATAATTCTCTAAGGCTAATCTCTAGTCTAATTAGAGATTGCTACTACTATTATTTTTATATAGAATTAATATATTCTATAACTCTTAACTAATCTAGATAGACTATATTTATTTACTACTAATTTAAATACTAATATTAATATTAATACTAATCTTTATATCTCTTTTACTAAATCTTTTTTAGTTAATAATATCTATATTATAGTATTAAATAATTTAAAATCTCTTATTAACTTTAACTCTTTTAAGAATTAAATTATTAATAATAGTCTTCTATTCTATAAAGACTAACTATATATATTAAAAGAATTATTTAATCTCTATTAATATATTATATATATATTATATAACTCTTTAACTATAGACTACTTTAGAACTAAATATATTTAAAAGCTAGTTTTATATTAGTTCTATTAGCTAGAAGTCTATAATAATATTATTAACTATATTAAAGTATATAATATTTATATCTACTATAAGTCTTTAAACTAGACTACTTTAGATAAACTTCTATTTATCTCTATCTCTTTATAGTTATAGAAATATATTATATTAGACTTTATTACTAACTTATTATTCTTTTACTCTTTAACTAATTATATCTCTAGAACTTTATTAGCTAATACTCCTCTATATAATTCTATTCTAATCTAAATTAATAAGTTTTTTAAAATAATATATTATACTCTAATATATAAAAATATCTCTATAATTTAATTTATTTATATTTTTATTAGAGATATTATATAGCTATATAGTATATTTATCTATTTTATCTTTAATAGAGATTATTTTTTTATAATTTACTTTTAGTACTATCTATTTATTATAATAAAGTATAACTATTATATAAGTATAGTTATCTAATTAGAGACTAATAGCTAAATTAAAAAATAGAATTAGATAATAGAAATATATCTCTATATATTTAATAACTATTTTTAGAATAATTAAATAGATTTTCTACTATTAGCTAAATTTATCTTTAATAATTTAATCTACTTTATTATAGAAAATATACTATTTTTTATAAATATTACTAAATATTCTATAGTACTACCTTTAACTAATCTTCTCTTCTTTAAAAAGTAATTAGAAGCTAAATCTTTAATAAAATATATTTAAAAAATAATAGACTTTATTAAAAAGAGTCTACTATATTTCTAGAATATTATATAGTTTTAATATCGATTAAATTCTATAGAATTTAAAGAGAATAATATAGTTTATCTAAATACTAAGAATATATATTTCTAGTATTTTAATAAAAAGCTAGACTATAAATTTCTAGAACTATTTATAATAAAGAAGAAAATAGATATATAGATCTATTATTTAGATTTATCTACCTCTTTATAGATATATAATATCTTTTATATATCTCTTTTAAAACTCTATAAAATAATTTACTAAACTACTAATATAGAACTAGACTCTATTAAAAACTCCTCTAATTAATAAATATAGAAAATACTAGATTTAAAATAATACTATAACTATATTTTATAGTATTAAATATACTAATATAGTACTAATCTATATAATAATAATTAGTATCTATTTTTCTAAATACTAAATATAAAAGATTTTATTATCTAGTATTATATATAATATCTATATAGACTATTATCTAATAATCTCTTTATAGAGTCTTTCTATATTAAACTCTAATAATTTAATTCTATTTAATTTAACTACTCTTTAGCTACTAAATATATTTAATAAATATATTATATTTAATTTATTATTATATTTATATTTATCTATATAATATCTATTTTATATTTATTACTACTTTATATTTATTATTATTTTATATTTATTATTATTTTATATTAAACTAGACTATTATTATTTAAAGACTAATAGTAGTAAAAATACTATATATAGTAGAGTAATTAATATTCTAGTATAACTACTTTATATATAGCTAGATAGTATAGTCTAGTATAGTTATAGTATATATAGTAGCGCGGTGCCTATTTTAGTATAGCCCTTTAGTTAGCTCTAGAGGAAAGAAAAGTAATAAGTAGTAATAGTATAAAAGAAGTAAGGATATATACTTATTATATATTTTATATATATATTATATTATAATTAGCCCCTAGGCCCCCTATATATCTAATAATGATCAGTGCTAATACAAACCCTATCATATGTTACGTGTTCCCCCGGCTATATGAGTCCCTAACACCTGGCCACTCACTATCCAGCTTAGTCACAATCACCCCGCAAAGGCGGCGAGGCTCGCGGCTTGTGGCTCCAGCAAAGGTCTCTCTCTATCCTTCTCGTGGCTGAGGCCGCTTGTACCACGAATCCCATACCAATAGCTTGCAACTACTTCGAGCTTCTGTCAAGAAGCTGCTCTTGCTACGGCCATGCAGACACCATCTTCGGGCGGCTCGAAGAAGCAGAATCTCAATGAAGAGAGCTTTGTGGCATTCGACCATGCCGCCGCTGGACAGTAAGTTGCCTTGTACTGCTGGCTGTCTCGAGCGATCTTAAGTCGTATAGGAAGATAGCTAACCTCTGACTCCTTTGGCACCAGTGAGGGCGTTCGGTGCGACGAGTCTGGCGGACTCATAGCGAAGCCCTGCACTAAGAAGGAGATTGCGTTCTACGAGTCGGCCGCAAATCATCCTGCCTTGCAGCGTTACATGCCTACATATATTGGCTCCCTTGCCGCCGGTGCTCCTGAAGGGGCTCTGGATCCTTCCACTGCCACCGCCGAGGCACCTCTTCTCATGACATCCGCCGAAACTTCCACGACTAAATCCTCCCTCCCACTGGAATTGGCTACTATAACAAACAGCATTCCCATTTCTCGGCCTGCGAAGAAACCTGAGGAGCCTTGGGTTCCGTCAGGGGGCAAGCAGCTTGACACTGGTCTGTCGATTGTTCTAGAAAACATCACAGACGGGTTTGTCCGACCAAATGTCCTGGATGTTAAACTTGGTGCGAGACTCTGGGACGACGATGCTGTTCCCGACAAGCGAGCAAAACTCGACAAGGTCGCAGAAGAGACGACAACTGGCAGCTTGGGACTTCGCATTGCGGGCATGAAAATCTGGGCAGGCGAAAGTCGTGGTGACAAGCAATCCAGTCCAGATGAGAATCTAGCTGCGGCTTATCTTCCGTCTACATCAAGCGAAGAGGTCAGGTCGAAGGCCAAGATTGTTGGCTCGGAAGGCTACGTTCGATTTGATAAGTGGTACGGCCGAGGATTCGATGAGCACAACGTACAACAAGGATTCAAGACGTTCCTCGCTTCCGCAAAGGGTGGCAAAATAGATCGTTCAGCATTTCTAGCCGGGAGGTTTACTGCCGAGTTACAGTCTATCCAGTCCATCCTGGAAAGAGAAGAGAGTCGTATGTACTCTGCCAGTGTCTTGATTGTTTATGAAGGCGATCCTGAAGCGCTTGAGAAGGCGTTAGAAGCGGAGACTGAGCAGTCTGCAAACCAAGATAACCTCTCTGTCCAAACCGCTGGTCATGGAGGCCAGGAAAGCAGCACAGAGGAGATGGAGGATGAAGACGAAGAAGACGACGAGGACGAAAAATCTATCCCTAAAGTCCATGATATCCGCCTGATAGACTTTGCGCATGCAAGCTGGACACCGGGACAGGGCCCAGATGAGAACCTGCTCAGAGGGCTCAGGAACACCGCGCGGATCATGGGAGAGCTCTCTAACGTTTGCAATTGAGGAGCATGGCATTCAGGAAGTCTTTCCCGGCGTAAACACGGAAATAAACTCTATGTCACCTAGACAAGTAGATGAATGACTGAACGACATTATGGCATTGCAATAGCTTGGTTTATTTTGTTTATCGTTGTTTAATGCCTCCACTGGAATAATCTGGGGAGAAGCGCCTTCACGTGATATTTAAACGGCTTAGTCATCTTCAATCTTTTCTCCCGTCCCGGCGATTTGTCCAGGGTCGAGAGTTGATGCCGTTCACTCGAGCACGTCCGAATTAGCAAGATGCTTCCCACTCGTGTATTGCTGAGGCGGTCAGCATGGAAGGGTGAGTCTGCTTCTTTGTTCGTGGAAAATTGAAAACGTGAAACTAACGTTGGAAACTTCAGGACCAAACATCGTTCCGTACGTTTCGCGATGCTACAAAATAATCTATCAATACTAACAAGTTGTCTTAGTCTTCCGCTACCTAAGGTTATTCCTCCTCCTCCTGGTACGCCTGCCATTCGTACCCAAGCTAGAGCTGCCACCGTGCTGCCAAATTTTGTCGGCCTCCGGTTTGCCATCCATAATGGGAAGCAGTACCAGGAAGTCCTCATTACGGAGGAAATGGTTGGGAGGAAACTAGGAGAATTCGCAGCGTATGTTGCTTGAATGTCTTTGTCAGCCTGGGAGAAATTTTATTGATATATTCTTTACTAATGAGGATTCGAGCGCTAGAACAAGAAAACGATTCGTTTATCAGCATACGAAAAACAAATGAGCGGTAAACGATGGCGAATTGGTTGAGAAAACGGCCTACTGGACGTCGACTTTATATACTGGCTTATTAGCGCATTCATCTATCAGGAATATCGGGGTTATCGGTCGGTTGTGCCCCGTCGAACACCTACCACATTCCGGATTTTTTTCTTTTTTTTTTTTTTACAGGCGTTGCTGTCACATAATGCTTAGAGGGGTAAGGGAAAGGGGTATCGTGGATTGTATCCATCAATCCGTGGCCTTCACATGTAACAACAATTTTGGTGCTGAATATGGATATCGAGAATTCCGACCTTGGAAGTGTATGTAATGATAGACACTCACGAAGTGAACAACTCACTCAGCATTAAGGCATATATATACGTAGCAACTTGAATGTTGACGTTTCGTTTATATTAAAATTTTAGAAAGTGATAACATGTTCCCCCCTTTCAACCCAATGCCGACCTAATGTATGCGCCATCCAACAACCAAACTAGAAACGCGCCTACTCCTTACGTGGGACTTTTCAAGCCGCGAGTCCCAGCAAAGCTTCGTGGAACGGCGATAGAAAACCGATAAAGCATCCAAGCAAGGGGCGGGTATCAAAAAATTGTCAAATGGAAGCACAGCCTGAAGCTACCCCCAGCGAGGGTAAGTTATCGGTAAAATTCGCCTCTCTTCACGCTGACTCCGTATTCACCTACGGCCATGCCCAAATCTTCCATAGTGAGAACAGTTTTGCCTTGGCTCCCGCCCTGACCACCACCTCCAAATCCAGATCGTTGAACGCCGAGATGCAAACCGCCGGTCCCTGCTTTGCCCTTGCTTCCTCCTTCACCAGCTCCAACACCACCACCAGACCCAACGGCACCGGAAGCGGCACCACCTGCAGCCCCAGTACCGGGTTGGCCGCCCTG
The DNA here is from genome assembly GCA_000812245.1 of Onygena corvina. Classification (NCBI taxonomy): domain Eukaryota; kingdom Fungi; phylum Ascomycota; class Eurotiomycetes; order Onygenales; family Onygenaceae; genus Onygena; species Onygena corvina. Next base: position 25,516 of record JWPT01000003.1, on the reverse strand, counting down.
AGCAACACTACCCAGGCCGGCAGTTACGTTGATGCTGCCCATGGGGTTGTTAGATGAGGCGCTATTTGAACTGCGAATTCGAGAGTATTGATACGAGTCTGTTGCTATATCTGCAATGAATTTCTGGGTCGCGAGAGCAAGTAGACGGGCCAGATGCGGTGGGGTTTGGTTTGGTCCAGGTCCTGGTGGTGGAAGTCCGGCGACTGTCAAATAATGTGCAGTTACGGCGTCGGGGATCTGTATTCCAAAACGGTTAGTTAGATGTTCTTTCGATGACAGGACTGATACTATGTGATTTGGTTATTGTGCAGTGAGTGCGGCGGCCCGGTATACGACTGTATGTGAAGGGGGAGAGGTAGATAGGTAAAACGTACGATAGGCGCGTAGTCGTCCATTTGGCTCAGAAATTCTCTCAGGCTGGTATCCTTTCTCGAAGGTGGAATCATTGACTCCATTCCATTAATACCTGGAGCAGGAGCTGGAGCCGGAACGGCTGTACCCGTAGCAGCAGCAGCAGCAGAAGCGTCATGATCATCACCAGGAGCCTCAGGCGCTGCAGTGAGCTCAGTCTCTAGCTCCGTCCCACCCATAGTGATGTCTTCCGTCGGGCTGATCTTGATATCGACCTTGGGATCTATATCGTCATTGTTCAGCCCCGGTGCAGCCGACGCCCTGTCTTCCTCCCCTGCTGCTACCACGGGTTCTGATGGCGGGTTCGAACTTGGCGACTGTTGTTTGATAGGCGACTGTGAGCTCCCTTGGCTCGCTGAAGGTGCGGTATCTGGCTGTGGGGATATCTGCGTTTGTGACGGTGGCGAGGCCGATGTGTCGGGCTTTGCTGAGTCCGTGGAATCCTGGGCTGCAGTTTGTGATGGCTGTGCAACATCCGCCTGATTCGACGATGCTTGTGTGGGTGGCTGCGGCGATGAATCTGATTCGGCCATGGTGAGAACTGCGAAGGTATGTTGTCTGTACGCAGGGTGAAGGTAGAGCTCCGAGCAAGGATGCGGTGAGCTACGCGCAGACGCAAACGAAAGTTCGCGCGATTGCACTTCTTTGTCGGAAAATGTATCGGATTCAGTTAGTGGAGATAGGCAAAGGAGGTATAAGGGGTCGTGGTCAAGAGTGTTGCGTTGTAAGTTGTCCTATGGATGGTGGATTGGTGGTAGTTCGTCTTTTTAGCAGCTAAATATTTCATGGGTAGCCTTTCTGGCCACCCAGGCGATTGCAACATATAATACACTAAATCTAGCATTAAAGACCAGAAAGGAGGAAACTTGATGTGCAGGTATTTCAATTGAAGGAAAGTCAGGCAGAATGCGAGGATTCTCTCAGGCTTAGGGAAGGGAGTGATCGGGTTAGAATTGAGAGTCGAAGCTATATCGAATATACATAGTAAAAAGCTGATAATGACATTGCCGTGCTGGAAGAGACCACCAGAAACCCCATAAACACCAGTAATTGGAAGAGATAAATACATTTTGCCGCCGTGATCCAACCAAACCGCATTTTTAGCTTAGTGAAAGATGAAAAAGATTCGACAGAGATAAAAGAACAAAAGATGTCAGAGCGAAGGGTCGACATAATTGCGCTGGTGATCCAGGTCCACCTTTTGATCCTGGGCCAGGCTTTGATACAGAGCCTGCTCTGCAGATCGCTCGGCGGCTTGCTGATCCTGTTCATGATGATGAAGGTGATGATGGATATCCTGTTGCTGTGGATGGCCGACCGGCGTGCCTGGTTGCGTGTTAGCATGCGAATCTATGCTTCCGATAGATGGCTCCATGGAAGCGGACGCATGCGCTCCAGCAAGCGCCATCATCCCTTCAATCCCTTCTACGTGGGCCTTATCCTCCTCGCCTTGCTGGCGTTCTCTTTCTCGCGCTTCTTGCTTGGCTGCTTGAGCCGGCGCACGAGTCTTTAATTCCCCAGTGACGAATTTGAGGTAATATGGAACTTCGATCCCGCTTTTCAGGAAAAATAGCTTCAGGTTGCGTGCCTTGTCCTTCAGCTGTACCTGGTTACGGTCCTTCAGAGCCTCGCTGATGGTCCCTCCCGGTCCAAACATTGAGAGGATCTGGCTCCAGTGGGGGCCCTTGACACGGTCTAGACCTGCCATCAGGGCGTTCTCTTCTTCCGTTGTCCATGGTCGCCGTTGGCTCGGGAGACCCGCACGGCGGCTGCTTGGAGAAGATCGAGTCGTGGTGGCAAGTCTGGCCCGTTCATAAAGAATTTGGGTAGGCTCAGATTGTGAGTAATGGGGAACACCGGGCATATACCCGTAATTTGAGGAGGCGGAATTTGTTCTGACACCAGAAGGTTCAGGCGATAACTGCGGGCTATACTGTTGGAAATGAAACTGATTCTGAAAGGGAACAGCCGTTAATTGCGGCGCGGAAGATGTAGGGGGAGGAGCGTAGTTGGTGAAAATGGTTTGAGTGGCAGGCTGAGTCTGTGGCGTGGACTGGCTTGCGGCCACCGGCTGTAGCGGTGGTGGTGGTGGTGTAGGGGTTGATGCCTGAGCTACGAGTGGTTGAATTTGCGATTGCGGTGGATTCTGTGAGGGCTGCGCTGATGGTTGGTGATGCCGCTGCTGGTTTTGACTGTTATTGGTATTTGATTGATCCTGCTGCGGCTGATGCTGATGTTGATTTGGCTGCTGTGATTGTTGTGGTTGCAGATGCTGAACCGGAGGAGTAGAGGTAGCAGTGGCTCTCCTTACACCCTGGCCCTGGAGTGCGATTTGCGCGGCGCGGGCAGCTCTAGCCACGAGATCAACCTTGCCAATTCTTCGTTCAATAGGGGCTGGCTCTGGCGGATGCGGGGGGGCTACAGGAAACTGCGTCTCTAAATCAGAGGCTGGGAGCTCAACCACCTCCTCCTGTGGTGAGGTCGGCGAGGAATTCTTGTTCGTCCGTTTGGCCTATGAAGAGTCAATAATTGTACAAGATTCGCCATTGCAAGAATCTACAGGGCAACAAACCAGTGGAGTGGTGATAGCATCGATATTTTTGCTAACGTAGATGCTAACATCCCTAAGAAAATCCTGCCAGAGATACTTTTCGGACAAGGTATTGACCGAGTCAGGATTATTTATTTCACCTAGGAGGATATCTCGTCGCGACCAGGCTCTTTTGATAAAGTCTGTCTCGCTGGGTGCTGGATGCCGACTCCCGGGTTTCCGAGCCAGAAGCTTGACACCGAGGTTATCGGGGAAAAGCTCATAGAGAATTTCCGCCTTCGGTCGGGTTGGGTTGTTCATCGATGCGATGAATGTCTGTGTCTTCAACTCAAGGAAAAGGGCAGCCTGACTCTTCAGTAGTCGTCCGCCTTCGGGGACGAATATATCGAGGAAGTGACTGTGCATGTCGGGGAATCCTATTTCCTGGGATCCAAAGAGGTTGAACACGAACAACGCAAGGTTAGCCTTACGAATCACCTCTACCTGGTTGGGGTCCGTGAACCCTAGATCCGATGCAGATAAGAAGGATTGGCTTGTTGTATAAACCTTCTTCGTATGGTCGAATAGGGAACGAAGAGTAGAGTAGGATTGCGCATTTTCCGATTGAGGCTCCAAGAGAAGTGTAGAAAGATCCTGAAAGCTAGTACGAGCGACGAAGCCGAGGATCTGAGTGGCCTGGCAGTTATGATGGAGTCAGCATGCGAGGCAGCTTTCACAATCAAGCATTGCACTCACCAGGTTGTCGAGGATTGGGAGACTTTGAGACTTCAGGCTAGAGTTTGGCTTCGTGAAAGGGCGATCAACAGCTCCAGTCTGTTGCTTGCTAACACCTTCAACCGGTCGAGCCTGATCTAGGAGGCCAAATCTTGTCTCAATAGCCTGCTCAGTAGAAGATGACCGCGCGGGAGGCGTAGGTATGCCCCCCAACTCCTCTTGAGTCGGAATGCGCCCTGCATCCTGGCTAGCTGCGCTTGGCGAGGTATCGGCCACGTTCAGGTCTTTGGTCAACGCTGGCCCGGATCCGGGAATACCGTCAAAGGAGACAGCATCATTGGAGGTGCCCGTCCGTCGTCGCTTTGCATCTGGGGATAGGGATGTGTCGTCATCCTGTAGAGCATGAGTCGGCTTCAGTTGTTCTAGTATGCAATCGCAGGATTAGCCACCGGCCGAAAAGGAAGATTAAGAGGTTGTCCTAACCAGTATGAGGTCCGAGTGAGGGCGCCGCGGTCGCAGACGGCCTGCGGGCTGTCGCGTCGCCGGCTAGCTGCTGATCGGGCATGCTGACTCCTATACCAGGGCTTTTTCTCCCAGAAGCAGAAATGAGGGTTTAGGGGTAGGGCGCGGGAGTAGGGCTCGCTAGGGCTTGGGGCCCTAGGGCTGCTTAGTCACTGCTTAGTCGCTGCTTAGTCACGCAGCCGCTCTCCAGCTGTATGAGGCGGCACTACCAGCTGGAGGTATGTACTCCGTAGTGGAGGTATACCTATGGAAGCTGGGAGGATGCTCGGGCCTAGCCTACCTAAGGAATGCCCGGGCATCGTAGACTGCGTACCTGAGCGTGCCTAACGCGCTAAGCGGCTTCGTATTGAAGCCACGGGTTTCACGAGGGTTCCATCAGTCGAACCTTTTATCCAAACTCAGCCTCATCAACAAGGAAACACAGCCAACAAGATGATATTGTCGGTCGGTTTACTCTGGGATCAAGCTTATAAGGTCAGCTGTCTGCAGGATGGACACTGTAGTATATGTTTTACTATGTTCTTTGTGTTCCTCCAGTTGAGAGAGAGATACATGTTTCGATAATCAGGTATCAGGGCAGGGAGTAAGTATGGCAACATTCCTGGCTTGTGGTCATCTGATGGAATGTTTTCCTAGCTCTATTGAGTCACTACGTCAATCAGGGTACAGACATCCCTAGTAGATAGACCTGTCAATGGAGCTGGTGCTATTATTGTTTTTGTTATTGTTGCTGCGCCGACGAAACAGCGTCCTGAGACCACCTGGTATAGCAGGTATATATATAATAACAACACAACCCTAGAAGCAGATACAGCTGGCCCTGTTACTCACTCACCCTTCTTTCTCCTGTTCCTCTTCTGGCTTCTGCCTCACTTCTTCTTTCTGCCTGTTGTCTCTGTGACTCTTCCTTCCAGCACTCTCTGCTCCTCTCTCTCTCTCCTTCCATACTACACCACCAGTCACTTTTATAAGGAAGCCGCTTTTGATCCTCATCTGCTGCTCAGAAAAGACCTCTTTTTACATCAAATACCCCCCGGCAAAGGGTGCTTAGCTCGTGGATTTGTTCGCGTTTGCGGCCCTGCATCGTTGGCAGGCCTCTGTTCTCTTAGGCACCGAACCTTTGAATCCTCTAGTGATCCATTTGATTTTATCTACCGAGGCGCGAGGGATACGCCGAAGTGGCTTGGAGAGACTAGTCCGAAGCACAAGGCCGCCTTTCTGTATACGTGGTGGGCCCTCTTCGACTCCGGCCGTCTGGGCTCAATAATAGCGGAACATCGAAGAAAGGTATTGTAACGTCTGTCGGAAGTGATGGCTGCAAGTATGACGCAAAGTCCTGGTATGTTATGATCGTGCTAAGCCAACCATCACCACTACACAGTTTGTTGTTATTAACCATTCTCCTAAGATCCGTCGTCCCTCCTCGCCGAGCGCCACCATGCCGGTAGCGATGGACAAGCCAAAGACCGTAGCCTGGCGTTTGAAGACTCGGAGCCCGCAGAGCCGCAAAAAAGAGGGGGTTCCGTATCGATTTGCGCCACCTCTATGAAGGCTCAGAAGTATGATATTCCTACTTTGTTGAAGATTGGACAGCGATTGGGACAGAAGGATAGCTCAAAGCGGCTGAATCTTGGTCACTTCTTTGGCAGCGGTAAGTACACACTCTCATAAGCATGAGAATTCGATCACTGAGACCATACTAATAAAAATTTCCCGAGTAGGCCGTAGGTCGGTAGGTTCTGGCTCATATGTGTTGAGAGAACGATCCGTCAATCACACAAGAACATCAACAAATATGTCGATGGAGACGGAAGCAAGCTATCACACTTCGCAGTCAACAAATATTCAATTCCCCGTTCGGCAGCCACTTAATGCCCCCGAAGGAAACATAGCTCAGACGAACGAGGGGTTTGCTCGGTTTCTAAAAGAGCACGCCTCGCCAAGGCACCACAGAGTGACTGCTGGGGGTCGTATCGTTCCGATGAGCGTCCATGTCGGCCCTACTCCAGAGTTCAGACTACCGGCGAAGAACTCAGAGTCGGAAGATGGTACTAACCCAACAAAGCCTATGAGGGAAAGCGAACCAAACGCAAACAATGTTTCTCAAAGACGGCGCCGTGTTACCCGCGCAACAACGGAGAACGGGGCTTATAACAAAGCAGAGGCCAGCAGACGGCGGGAGTCAATCATTAGTCAGAGTAACAAAGGGGTAAATACAGCTGGAAGCACCCAATACCAAACCCCAATGATGGCCGTACCTGCTGTTGCCGGTCCCATGACGCCTGGTCAGATAGGAAGCATGAATTACACGCCTTTATTGGGAAGTTTGGGGATGGATGGGATATCAATGTCACAAAATCAGATGGACCAGACTGGATTCCCATTCCCTAATCTTCAACAGTGCTACTCTCAGGCGGTCATTCCACAACTTGCCGCACAGCAAGCGCAGGGTGGGTCTCAAAATTTCTTGAACACGGGTTGCAATATAGGGCTGTACGGGACGCCATCAGCCATGGGAATGATGACTCCAGCCCAGATCTATCAGCTTCCAAACGCATTCAACACTTTTGTGGGGCCTATGGCATCTGGATCAAATCTAGGACAGTCGGTGGGTACGGCTACGGATACTCGTGGCCTCGAAAACATGCTCGAAAGTGCCATTCAGGATTTCGAAACAGTTTCCACTCACCTTTCGAATTTGGACCGGTACATGGCCGTGCATACCTGGGATATTGATCCTGCAAGTAAAAAAATCCTCGTTATACAACGAATGGAGCTTGTTACGAAGCTGGATGCTGCTAGGGTGCTCAAAGAGAATCTCGAGACAATTCTGCGCTCTAGCAATGAGCAGTCGGCAACAGCAAAACCTCAATCGAGATTTCCAAACGCGGGTGCCCCCGATTACGTCGCGGCAGCACCTTGTACACCAAATGCCAGTGTTCAGGGCGGATATCGCGCAGTCGGACCGCCGGACACGGGAGGGAGCTCGTTCAGTGTGAGCGATGCGCATGGCTTCATGTCTCCAGTCCAGCTAAGCGGGACTCCGTATTTATCGCCAGAACAATATTGTGAGAATGGGTACCTGAATCTGCCGCCCAATGGAACTCCAAACAATTGGACAACACCAGGCTTTGACGCCGTAGGAGGTATCTTCGATAGACTGGCTGATGACGACGATGACGATATGAGAATCATAACTACCCCAAATGGGCAGACGGTGATCGAATCAAACAATAAATGGGTGCCTCCCCCAGAGCTAAGCCATATTTATCAAAAGATCGAGCTGGCTGCGAGATTAAACGAGCCACTGGGCCCCTTGTTTGAGGAACTGGCCAAAGTGACAGCGCATATGACCCGGTTAGGTATCAACAAGGGCCACAAATCTGAGGGCCCCCTTTCTCCCTTCGGATATTTTGGCAAGCCAGGAATCGAGGTGCCACGCGGGCGGGGGAGCGCTCGATTAGAGATAGTAGACCCCAAAGACCGCCAAGGAGTTGCGAACAAAAAAGTTCAGACGCCTATACCATCGAAGAACCCCGTTACCGTTGACCCCCCAAAGGAGCACAACACCCCGCAGAAAAAAACAAGCATAGTGCAACAGAGTCCTCTCTCCTTTACACCTTGTCGACAGCATTGTCGGAAACGAGAGTCCAGAAAAGTGGAGACGCTTGCAATTGAACAGAAGGTCAATGTTCATGGTTATCTGCCACCATTCGATGGAAGCGGGGATGAAACTAGGAATCAGTCTCCTGAGCGAGCCAGACAGGAGGAATCCAACCACAACCCGGCGGACAAGGCGGATGCAACAAAACCTGCAGCAGGTACCCAGTCTACCTGGATGGACTTCCTCAGGAGTTGGCCAGATCCCAACCCGATGGACGTGCGCCGGTTCTTCAAGTTTGTCCGTGATGAGGATAAAGCGACACTCGATAAGTACCGAAAGGAGCGTGAGCGTCGGGCATTCGGTTAGATGGGCACCATTTCATAAGTCACGGTCCTCATCCTTATGTGCACTCCATTTGATTATTCTCTTCGTTTTCCGTACTTATTATATGGTTTGGGTCGAATGCAGCTAAATAGTTTATGAATGATGATGTGACGACCCCCTGCTTTGCGGCAGTCTCAACCTTGCGGCCTAAACTTTTCAGCATGTCTTTTCTGTGCATGTCTTTTTTTGTGCATCTCTTTTAATTACCCGTATCAATACCGGCTGTCTGGGGTTAGGCTGAAGCCGGAATAGGAGACGGATCTGTGTTTTCTCTTTTTTTTTTCTTCCTTTTTCTCGTTGAAGCAAATGGGTAGTAGTTCAAATTGAGATATCATCACTTATTATTCATGCGGATCAAGCAACTACTCTCCAACGCCAAAGTAGCTATTTTCGCCCCGAGTTGTAATGAGAAGTGACAAGCCCTGGTCGATGTTCGTGTGAGGAACTCTCTGTATGCTTGAGCACAAAATGCCGAGATCGCGGAAGAATAAAGCGCCGTTGCCAAGGCCGCGACCACGTGGCTTTGCGCTTTTCCCGATCGAGAAAGGCGAGCCGCAACTTCAACTCTCTTTTGCCTCCAAAGAAAGCTGCGTTTGCGTGTTAAGGAATACGGATATACGCTTGTTCGGCACAGAAAATCCAGTGCGAACACACGGGGCGAGGCTCTCAGATACGAGATACTTGTTCGTTGGCGTTGCCGCAAATGTGTTGGTGTCTTGTGTATACCCATGTCCCTCCGCTTCGGATCCGGAAGACGAAGTGCACGTATGTATGTGCCACCTTGAGTTGCCGGTTAGACTTCTTCCCGTTGATCCACCCTTGATATATAAGTTGGATACTGGGCCTTTCCGGGACTCTTTTCTTACCTCATCTTCTTCCTCTTCTTCTTCTTCTTCGCGGAAGAACTATTCTCTGAGAGCTTTCAGCCGTCATAATTGGCCGCTAAAAGAACTGCATTCCCACATTCTCAGGGCTTTCTTTTATGACGGGGATGGGGTCTTACTCGTTTTATCTACCAAATTTCAGTCTTCAAAGCCAACGGATGGTGTATGGGGGCCTGTACGTTACTTAACAAAAATCTAGACGACTCTGGTTCCGCTGTTGTATCTACCCTATTTACTCGTACCAATTTGGTGCATCTTTATCGGTTGTGAACACAGCTCTCAAGTCCTTTGAGCAGGTGATGTTGTCACAACACGAGGCTTGGTTTCATGGATTCTTTTTGAATACGCTTATACCCCTCGAGTATTTTGGATACGGTTGAGGGAGAAGGAGATATAAAGGCCAGACTCGAATTATTGGACCTAGTGACATATCTGCGACGACCTAGCTGTCGGTCAGTGGACTAAGACTCCAAACCACTCAAGAATATCGCATCTTATCGTTCTTGTGACGCAAAAATGACCGAAACATACGACGGCACTCGCCCTATTACCTGGCGGTTCTGGAAAAAGAAGGACCGAGATTTACAAGACCCGGCTCCGTCAAGTGATATCCAACAGCAGCAGTCAAATGGGGAGAGAGAGCAAGGAAATCATCCCTCAAACATTACTACTTCTCTCCGTCGTCTTTCCTCGACGTACACACAACAAGCTCCCTGCGCTTTCGAGGAACTTGATGTGGAGGGCGGCGTTGACCCAGCAATAGATATAGAGAAGCTTGGCAGAAAGAGACCAGCAATTTTCAAAAGTTTCAGCAGAGAAGTTGCCTTTTGCTTTTCTATTGTCATGTCTCAAGTGTTGACTGTTTGTTTTTCATTCTCTTCCTCTAACCCACGGATTAAACTAGTACTGATTTTTTTAATTAGGAATACTTTATATCCGGCTTCAATGTCATAATACCAAGGCTTATTAATGAATTTGATATTCCCGAAGCATCCGCTGTATGGCCAGCCAGCGCCTTTCCGCTTGTGGTGTCTTCTACTCTTCTTATCTCAGGCCGCTTAGCTGACATGGTTGGCGGATACTATATGTATGTGGGCGGCATGGCGTGGCTTTGCGTTTGGTCCATAATCGCGGGATTCTCAAAAAATCGGATTATGCTCATCCTTTGTCGAGCATTACAAGGTCTTGGGCCTGCGGCCTATCTACCTTCTGGTATGATGCTGTTATCAATTGTTTATCGGCCGGGCCCGCGCAAAAATCTAGTTTTCAGTCTCTACGGTACCTGCGCTGTTGTAGGTTTCTTTATTGGAATTTTTTGCTCCGGATTGGCCGCCCAGTATCTCGCCTGGCAGTGGTATTTTTGGATTGGTGCCATCCTCGCTGCTATTACGACCGTGAGCTCGTTCTTTTTCGTCCCATCTGATGCGAACGAGAAACGAAAACAAGGAGTTAAAATGGACTACCTCGGGGCGATTTTAATCGTTGTTGGTCTCACACTACTGGTTTTCGCGATTACAGATAGTGCCCATGCTCCTCATGGATGGAAAACGCCTTACATCTACATATGCTTCATTCTCGGCTCCGTGGTGCTTGCTGGAGCAGTTTATGTCGAAGGATGGGTGGCCGAGTGGCCACTGCTACCATTTGACTTATTTGATGCCCCATACATGAAGGCAATGGTTTTGGCACTCCTTTTCTTCTATGGATGCCTAGGTGTCTTCCTGCTTTATGGAACGCTATAGTATGTTTTCACTCCCCAGCTTTCGAGAGGTACAATGACTGTGCTAACACGTTTATAAGTATGGTGCACATCATGGGGGCCTCATCTTTACAAGTAGTTGCGTGGTGTACTCCCATGGTTGTTGGTGGATTTGTTTTCCCCATTCTAGTGGGGATATGTCTTCATATGGTCTCTGGAACCGTTCTCCTTATCGTCTCGGGCTTAGGTTGGATTCTATCAGGCCTACTTTTCGCAGTAATGCCTGATGGCGCAAGTTATTGGGCATACGCTTTTCCGGCAATGATTGGAGCCACTCTCGGCATCGATGTTACTTTTAACATCACCAATATCTTTATCACCACTAGTCAACCAAAACACCGACAAGGCCTAGCAGGGGCTTTGATCAACTCGGTGTTATTTCTGAGCATTGCAGTATTACTTGGATTTGCGGATATTGCACAGGTTGCAACATTGGACCAAGGAAGAAAGAAGAGCTACCAAGTTGTGTTTTGGTTCAACACTGCCTGTGCTAGTGTCGCGCTGCTGATTATCGTCTTATTCGTTAGAGTCAATCCTGCGTCAAGCGATTTGACCGCTGACGAGAAGAAGAGGCAGCACGAACTGGCCCAACGGCAACGAGAACCCCAGGAACAGTTGCAGCATCGCGAAAGCTCAACTCATGATGAGATATTGCCTCATCCCCCAAACCCTGCTAGTTCATAGTGGTTTTTATCGAATGTTCCTCGTTCTACCCAGCTAAGAAATTTGCTGAAAGATTTATGTTGGATGAGCATTATCTATATATCGCCGCAGAGAAACGTTTTCGGGTTTAAGAGAACAAAATAAATAGAATCATAGCTCTATTGGCATTTAGGAAATGTAGACGAATAATACATGGGTGTTTCACCGGTTACTTTTGAGCAGCGAGGTTCGAAATCTCACCGCCGCTTCTCTTATGAATCTTTCCGTATCAAAAGGCTCTCAAACTAACTAAGCCTTCATAAACAAAACAAAAGTATGCTACAAGAGGAGTCGTGAATACGAGCGAAGGATCTTGACCAACGCCTTCTAGCCAGGCTGCTGCCTGGTGGCTTGGCAAAGTAGATCCATATAACTAAGGGACTTCCAGTTTATGTTCCTGGATATTGAGATTGACAAAAATACTCTTTTACTGTTACTTCCGTCAATTATCGAATACCTACAGGTAGCAGAGCGCTCCAATCACTCCTTATTATATTACAAAGTGAAATTATCTGGGAAGGAGAGTTTGGTAGTAGCTACATCCCGAAGCCTGAAGACGACGGAACTGGAGAACTGATAGAGCAAAACGCAGCCTCGTCGCATTCCACCAAAGCTATGGCTATCTCTCAATCATACCCAGTGTCCATCGCTGCCAACATTTTTGCAACAATGTGTGTCGGGTTTGGCATTAACGCCATACTACGCCCCGAACACGGCCTCTCGTTCTTTGAACTTGCTCCGCCAACCCTAGCCTCAGAAAAGGTGCTGTTCAACAGCTTAATGGCCGTCTATGGCGTGAGAGATATATTTATGGGCCTGGCTATATATGCTACCACCTTCACGGGAGAACGAAAGGCGATGGGGTGGATCTTGCTTGGCGTGAGTGCTGTTGCATTCGCGGATGGAGCTGTCTGCGCATTAAACGGTGCGGGGGAGTGGAATCATTGGGGATATGCCCCCATTGTCATGGCGGTTGGCGCGGTCGCTCTGGGTGTTCTCGATGGCGGCAAGGGGAAAAAGGCATAGGATAGGGAAATGGTTAGGTAAAATGGTTCCGTCTAGATCGACAGGATGTTCTGCTGTGGTTCCAAGGACGCTTTTACACCCGCTTTACCACCAGAATCCCACTGGCACTTTAAGATAACGATGGTATTTGATATGATATATTGGAAAAGAAACAAAACAATCCTGTAACGCGGAATAGAGTCGATAGCAGCAATAGTGCACTCAATGCAACGCCTTAACGCCAGAGAGACATAGGATAGGCCCTGCGCCAGCCAGGACCAGAAAAATGATACCATGTACTGGAAGAGTAGAAATAGGTAGATAAAGAAGATCAAGTGCCAACAAATAGGTCAGAGTGAAGATGTGCACCTCAGCAACGTCAGGCAGTGTCGGGAGCGCTTGATGGGCCAAGTTCATTTATCAAGCAGATACTATATTTGTATAAAACGGGATGAGTCTGGGCTCGGAAATGCGACAAAGTTAGAGCCCCAACGCCTATGGTGTATAACGCGATCGAGAAATGGAAAAATTGTGTCACTGTGGGACGCTGAAGCTCGGAAAGTGGCCCTGAGATCAAGTAAAAAAGAGTACTGGTTTAGTAGGGGTAAGAAACAGAGGAGAAAAAGGGGGACAGTTCAGCTTTTGAGGATATGACTGTCATCAACCAAATGATTCTCATGATAATCACCTTCGTGGTGAAGGGTGACGCTGTTGAAGTCTTCAAATGGATCGACGACTTCTCCGGATGGGGTTGCGAGTCCAGAGTCCATTGGGACGCCTACGCCTGTCAGATTGTTTGAGCCGCCGATATCAACGCTAGCGCTTTCTTTGACGTTTCTGAAATTGACAGTATCGATAGCTCTACCCTGATGAGGAATCATAGGGGGTTTCATATGCCTGATCAAAGCCCATTGAGTGGGTCTAAAGAATGGATGTGTCTTGACGTCGGAAGCCCCAGCGCGGGCACCAAGTCGCCGACATTCGTCTTTTATAAGAAGCTTACGTATAAGTCCTTTGCAGAGACTATTTCCCAAAGGGTTAGTAGGTTCAAAAAAAAATGTGTACGAGATATCTTACTTGGAAAGTTGTTGGGAATTCGCATGTTCGGGGAAGGGGACCTCATCTCTTAAGATGTTGGCGAATGTGGCATTCCTGTTTTTACCCTTGAAGGGGGTTGTGCCATAAAGCATCTCGTATATGAGAATACCTAGAGTCCACCAGTCCACTGCGCTTGTATGGCCGTTTCCTTTGATGACTTCAGGTGCTATATACTCTTCGGTTCCTACAAAGGAGTTGGTCCTAAAATCGGCAATACACGATTTCGTGTCAATCGTGGGTAGAGAGCTGGCAGAGGCGCCATTTCGACCGACGATCATAGTTGGTGCACCTCCGGGACCAGATTGTTTTGAAAGATCGAAATCCGACAGCATGATATGCCCAGATTGGTGAAGAAGGATATCTATATGTTCAGTCAATATCAATTGTGCAAAAAGGTCATTGGCACAGTCTCGTACTTTCTGGTTTAAGGTCCCGATAGATAAAGCCCATTAGGTGTAAATATTCGAGGGCGGCTGTCACTTCAGCCGCGTAGAATCGAGCGTCATCTTCTGATATGCACTTCCCTGGTCTTGTTTGGAGCGCTAACAACGAGTCAGCCCATCAATACGACAGAGAAATTATGGCAGAAAGGTTTGTTGGCATACCTCTAAAGAATTCACCGCCACTGCAGTATTCCATACACAGGTATAGATAGTCTTCCGACTGAAACGAATGATATAGGGTGACAATGAATGGGTGGTTGCTCGTAGCAAGGATTTCCTGCTCAGCGAGGGCACGTTTTATCTTATTCCTCTTGATCATTTCCTTTTTGCTCAAGACTAATGTATACAGATGACCACAAGGTTAGCAGGTGAAAACGGTTACCACTTGTGGTCAAGGAAGGCCATCTTACCTTTCATAGCATATAGTCTCTGTGATTTCTTCTCCCTCACAAGATAAACCTTTCCCACATCGCCTTTCCCAATCAGTTTAATTTTATCAAAGCTTCCAGGGCCGACTTCCACATTGCGAACTTTTATCGAGTTTGAGCTGTACATTCGTCTATATCCGGCAGACACCCGTATCTGTCCGGGAAGAGGAATAGGCCCAAGTTGGTCGGTGTCTGGAACTGCGAGATTTTGAGGGGCGGGTTGTTCGACAAAGCCTAGCTTTGCTGTACTTCCGGCGTGTTCAACAAGCGGCTCTTTCCCTAGCTCGGCGGTTCGAGGCCGATCCTCCGCCTTTCCGCTGGCAAAGAGACCCTGTGCATTTGGCGCAGACGCAACCCTGCGTAGTTTCCTGGCCAGTTCTTCTTTGGTGGCAGTAGTTGGCTGCTCGACATCCGGAGCACCAGCATGGATTCCTAATGTGTCTGGCGGGGTCGAGGGTACGCTATCTTCGTTCCGATGCCTCAGAGCAGGATATCCCTGATGTGCAAAATAAGGATTCGCGTGAGCGGTTGGCGACACCCCATCGTCGTCGAGAGGGTTTCCCTCACTGGCAACGGTGGTTGATCGATTCCGGCCAATGCCGGGGAGAAATATGGACTGGAACTTTGACTCTGGCTTTGGCACGGCAAGGGCGGCATTTTTAGGCTGCTGGGAACTCTGGCCGGTACTTCCTTGACTTGTAGTGCTGATATTTGATGACGAGCTGTTTATTCGAAAGAAGTTGCGAAGTTTTGTTGGAAAATGAGAGGAATCGCCGGCATGCTTCTTGCTCGTCAGTGATATGCCGGGAAAATTCCGTTTCTCCGGGTTCGCGTTCGTTGGAGTTGAGGAGTTGAATAGCTGCGTCATAACGGCGACGCTACTCTGACCAGGAGGCAACGGCGGCGGTAAGGAGGAGAAGAGCTGATGAGCGAGAGTGTAGCGCCAATATCCGTCCCTGGAGAACGCCTCAAGGACTTCGAGATTAACTACCAACGAGAGGCAGTCGGGAATACAGGAAGATGCCCGTGTCAGACAATTGGCCAGCAGTCAAGTGGCGGTTGTCCTCTCTTTTCTTTTCTTTTCTTTTTCCCTGCCGGCCAAGGGTTGGAATAGGGACAGAGGTGAGAGAGAACGAGGAGTCGAGCAAGGATGGCGAGGGGCTAACTAGAGAGGGCTCGGCACCATTGACGTCGATGCTGGTGAAACAAGCGGGCCTCAGACTTGTACGTCCACCGCTAACAAGCGACTTGTCATGCCTCTCTGCCACAGAAAGAAAGATACGCGGGCAAACAGTCGGCCTGGAGACGCATGGGATGGGGCGAAATCGAGCATGTTGGCCGCATTGTTCCTTGGAGGCGGAGGTGGGTTTTGCGGCGACGTGAGTATGCTGACTCAGCACTGCCTGGCCACGACTTCGCGGGTTCCTGAGCGGACGCAGCGATCAGCTTCGTGTTGACGACAAGTCTGCTGCCCGGAGGAGTGTCTAGCAGCAGGTGGGTGGTTAATGGACATCTATGGACAGACCGCGGTGGTCAACACTGGCATGGAGCAGGCAGAATGCACCAAGCGATCCAGAGACCGCAGTAGCATCCATGGCATTCATTCTACGGAGTGTACAAGCTCCCTTTTCAGGATCTCATGCATCCTCATCCTACTGGAAGCATTTTAGCAATAAATTGAGTTAGAGTGATAAGTGAATTAAGAGCGAAGTAGATTAACAAGTGTTGCAGCCGATCCTATGCGTCCAAAGCCGTAATATCCAAATAGTTCAAGGCGTCTATTAATCAAACGGAACATAAAGTACGCGTGTTTTGAAATGGGAAATGGAGGGATAAGGCGGGTGTATCAAAGTAACGTTAGTCTCGAGCCTAGAGTGAGATCCTCAAGCACTCCGTAGAGTGAGTGAAACCTCCATTCCGGCTGCTGCTCACCACCACCACCAAGATGGAATCCTACGACGAAGGAGAGGCAGGGTTCTCCAACCCGCTCCTTCGAAACAATCCATTGATTGCCCCGCTCGAGCAAACGGTGCTGGATGAGTACTCGAAACTCCTTGGGAACATGAATAAGGTGCGGTTCCTGCTCTGCGTCTACACTGCCTGATCTAATCATGGTATCCAGCTCTCCGCGTCCCTTAATGACCTCGCTGTCCAACCCTCCTCCGATACACTCGATGCTCTTCGCGCATTGGAGCGGAAAACGGCTACAGTCTACACGTTGCTGAAAGCCAGCGTTTACAGCATTGTTCTACAGCAGCAGATATATAATGGCGAGGGTGGTGAGGAGGGGCCGGAAAGGAAGTAAAGACGTCCTATTCCCGTGTCAATGCGCACATTTACTTGATTATCTATGACAAATGGCTGCATGGTATATGGTTATTTCAAAGGCGAAGGGGAAGACGGGTCAAAGGCGCTGGCTTGATCCGCTGTGCTGTGCCAGGTCGCGGAACTAAAATGGGAGCATTAACGGTGTTACATGCGATATAACTGCTCGGTAAAGTTTGCTTTATAACTTGTTTCTTTACTGGGCTCTTGAATTGATGTGGGTGTAGGTGTGTAGCTGCTATTAAAACACTCCAAGAAGGGACAAAGTAATTTCTCCCGGTTTAATATAAATACACTTGAATCTCTCATCATATAGTTATACAGAGGCTTTATTATATGCGGCAGTGCTCCGGACGTTGTCGAGGGAGGTGATCCGTCTAGACTAATCCAGCATAGTAAACCTTTCGCACGTCGACTAGTTTCTTTCCGCGAGCCCGAGCAACCTCTTCAGGGTTTTTCTGGCTCATCAACGCCTGGTAGGCCGCCTTCACTGTGTTCATAGGGTTTCGAGAACGAGAAACGCGAGCTGCTAAATCATGAATGCCAGCTAGCCGGCACATTTCGAAAATCCGATGAGAGCAGCGAAGGCCAAACCCTGAGGAGCGCGTTAGTAAATAAACATTTGAGAAAGGCTTTGGCAAAAAAGAATAAAACCATACCTGGTGGTCGATTCATAAGTACTAGCTCCGTGCCCGACACTTTAGCCTTAACGTCTCCAAATATCGTGCGATTTTCGTATCTAGGGACCGGTTGCATGTTGCGAATAGCTCGAAATTGGGCCTGAATTCTGGCATCCTCAGGTTCTTCTGATTTGCCTTCGCCAATTCCGAGGAGGCCGCGACCATTGCCTGCAGCGACAAGCATATAGGATTTCCGAATTTTTCCAAGGCGTGTCTGATTCACAACACCGTGGCTGACAATGATTTTGGTTCGTATCCTCTTGATGCTTTCTTCCGTCATGCCAGTAAACTGTATCAGCTTCTCCGTCAATTCCGGGAGTTCGAGCGCAGGTTCTTCTTCTTGGGCTTCATTGTATAGCTCAGGCACGAATTGGCCTATGTTTCCAAAGTTTTCACCGTTTTGAAAGACTTCGGGCACGAGAGAGCTGTGCGGGTTAAGTTCAGACTCTTCTTTGCCAACCGTCAATCGCAAGTTGTCAAAAAATCTCAACCAGTTCGATATTTCTTGGCTATCTTTGTTGGTTTCTATAAATTTAGCCAGGTCGTCCGTAAATTCGTCCTCGGTCTTCAAGCGAGCATCGGGATCGGTATTCGTGATGGGGGCGCGGATGTGGTGATCAACCACGGGTTCTATAGTAGAAAAATCGTCTATATACTGCAGAGCCCATGGATCATCCCGTACTCTAAAGTGTTTTTCTACATCCTCGTCAGGGATTGCCTTCTCTCCCGCCTCAATCGCTTTGAGCTGCTCTGCGGAATATTCTGTCTCCAGAACGGCTTTGTCGGCGTCGGTATATGCTGGAGACTTCGACACATTTTGTTTCAGCCAGTTCTTGACATCCGATGCCTTGATGTTCTGATGTTTAGGTTTCCGAGGAGCACATGATATCGGTGTAGTGTGGAACTGCCGGCGAGGATATTGAATGAGGTTTGGTTTCGAAAGAGCGCAGAAGAGACATCTGGCCGGGCGGGTGGCGCTCATCGTGGCGTATAGGGCTTGCAAGGCCAATGCTGGCCCAATGTTGGGCTTAGATATAGGCCACGTCGTGTTTCGGAGGGATTGAAGCGATTTCGACCCTTGATCGCATGGTCGATTTGAGAGACTGAAAGAATTTCAGTTGTTTAAAGCTTAGGTCGGAATGGGCTTTCTTAGGTAATCCCGTCCGGAAGTCGGACCAACGTATTGCCGGGAGCTCCGCCAACGCTGCCATAAGGGAAAATCGGGGGTTCAAGATACGGCAAAATATACCTTGAATACGCCTAAATATATGCCTTAGTATAGTATATATAATAGAGCTATAGATATACCGTGCTAACTTAAAAATTATATTTTTATATATATATAAAGGAAATATATCTAATAAGATATATATAAGATTATATATATATCTAGATAGAGAAATATATTAAGGAGAAGGCTATATCTTACTACTATAAGATTATATCTAACCTCTTTATCCCCCCCTCTTTTATCCTCTAATCTTCCTAATTAAGGCTAATTCCCCTTCTAAATCTATATTTTCTATATCTTCCTCTTCCTCTTCCTTTTTCTCTTTCTCTTCCTCTTCTTTATATCTATTACTCTATAGAGGTAGAGAGGTAGAGGAGTAGAGAGATACTACTAAGGAGAATACTATTTAGGGACTAAGAGGCTATATTAGAACTAGGAGGCTATATTAGAACTAGAATACTATATTAGAACTAGGCTATATTAGGACTAGGCTATATTAGAACTAGGTTATATTAGGACTAGAAGACTAAGGACTAGGAGACTAAGGACTAGGACCACCTCTCTATCTCTCTACCTCTTCCTCTACCTCTTCCTCTATCTCTTTCTCTATCTCTTTCTCTACCTCTTTCTCTACCTATATCTCTCCTCTATCTCTCTCTCTATCTATATCTCTCCTCTATCTATATTTCTCCTCTATTTATATCTAATTAGTATAAGTAAAATACTAGATATAATATACTTATCTCTTCTCCTTCTATCTTCCTCTTTAATATTACTAAGGCTCTGGCCTTGAGATAGGACAAAAGGAAAGCCCTATAATATATAAAGTATATATAGTATAATAGAGGAGCTTGGTTATATTAACTATTTATACTAGCTATTTTATAAAGTATATCTAAAGGCTCTATATATAATATATATAGTATATAGTATACTATAACTCCTTAGAGCGAAAAGATAATAGAGTATATATAGAGCTATAATATATAAAGCAAAAGATAAATATAAGTAAAAAAGAAAAAAATATATATTATTAAAAATATAATCTATAGATAGTTTAGATTAAAATTAATAAAGGCGTCGCGAATATATTTAGCTAGCTTTCTATTAATAATATCTAGTATAATACTTTAATCCCCTTTATACTTCTTCTTTATAAAGGCCTTCTATAGATTAGAAATATTCTCTCTAATTATCGCTATCGGTTTCTATATAGGCTTATTATATATCTTCTATTTAATAAGTACTTTATTACTATCTATATATAATAGTTTCTCTATCTTCTATTTATTATAATTATTTATATATACTAGAAGAATATCTTCTAATAAGTTCTTATATTACTTAATCTCCTCTTCTAATAGAATATATTTTTCTAGATAAATAATCGATATAATAGAATAGATATACTAATATAGTAGTAGCTCTAGTTAATAAGTTAATAGAGATACCTTCTCTAATACTTTAAATAGTCCTTTTCTTAATAAGGAGAGTTTTAAAGAATTAGAAATAAAGTAACCCTTTTTAAAAGACTATACTAGCCTTAGAAAAATATATTCTTCTTCTTTAATATTTAGTTATTTTATCTTTTTATCTACCTCGATAGCTATTTATATTTAAATTAATATAGCTATATCCCTTAGTATATCTCTAATATCTAATTTATTAATAAGTAGATTACTTAAGGGCTTTATAGTTAGAATTAGCCTTAATACTACTTTATATAATATTTTAAATAGTATCGATTACTTTAGAGAAAGGGTTATATTAATAAATCTTTTTATTTCTAGTAATATTTATAACTAAGATAATTTATATTAATTAATAAATAGATATTAAAGAAGTATCTCTATAGATAAGTTAGTCTATTCTACTTGTCTATTTACTAGTATATTATATATAGTATTAATCTACTACTTAATATATAGATTAGAGAGTAGCTATTACTAGAAATATTCTAGAAATTTAGTATTCTAATCTAATATAATCCTTACTAGTAAGCCCTATTTATAGATTACTTCTATATAGAAGGCCTATATCTACTTTTCTACTAACTAGTTTAGTACTTCTAATATTAGTCGTACTACTTTAAAGAGTTTTTCTATTATTATAAAGATAATAGAGAAAGTACTACTTATAGATAGGCTAGTAATAAAGTCTATAGATAAGGTATTAAAAAGATTATTAGGTATTAGAATAAACTATAATTCCCTTAGTAGCTTAGTATTTCTTAGCTTAGCTAGACTATATAGAATATATTCTTTTATATATTTTAAAAGCCTTTCCCTTATCTAGTCTATAAAAAAATATAATTAAAAAATAGTAAGACTTCTTTTTAGGCCTATATAGCTATTATTATTATAAATTAGCTAAAGTATCTCTTCTATTATTAATTATAGAATATATATATATAAGTAATTATCTAGTATTTAGATATAGTAAAGGATATCGTCAACAATTTAAAATCTATAGAATAGTTTATCTAATAAGATTATCCTCTATCTAATTATTTCTAATAGTAGATTATTCTATAGATACTTCTTAATCTTCTCTATATAGTTATTGCTTAAGTAGAAGTCTATTTATATATTAATAATCTAGTACTTAGATTATAGAGTAGTAATGTACTTATTATCTAATATTTTATAGAGTACTTATAGAAGGGTAGTATTATAAGTAGATTTATTAAGAAACAACGGAATTTAGGAGAGAGTATTAATATTATTATAATTAATACCCTTTCTATATACTATCTTTATATATAGTAGATAGAAGGCTAGAAGTAATACCTAATTATTAAGGTAGGCGGATCTCCTCCCTAATACTAGTAATCTTATCTATAATACTACTACTAATATAATATAGTCTATAATAACTATAAATTTCTAATTATTAAAGTATTATAGAAATTTAGATAAAGTCTATACTAATACTCTATATTCTAGCTCTATAGCTCTATATCCTCTCTTAGCTAGTAATAGATCCTTAGATATATATAATACTAGATACTTAATACTATTAATATCTAATTAATAGATTACTACGCCAAAATTCTATCTCTTACTACTATTAGTATATAGATAGAAAGGTTTTTTAAAGTCTAGATACTTTAATACTAGTGCGCTTAAGAGCCTAGTTTTTAGAAGGTTCTAGGCCTTTTAGTACTCTTCTATTAAGCCCTCTAGAGTTTCTAACTCTAGTAAGGAGATTAGTAGCTTTATATAAGTTATAAATAAATAATACTTAGACTCTACTTAAGAATATTCTTTAGATAGTAGAATTTTAATTCTAATAAGTAGAGCAATTATAGCTATAAAGAAGGGTATAAATCTCTAATAATATCTAAAAAGTCTAATACCTAATTTAAGATCTACTAAATTAGAAGAAAATAGAAAAGCTACTATTATAGCTACTTTTTACTACTAGATTACTACTTTTAGTTAATTAATATAATATTCTAGTAATTCTACTAATTTATATTTAAAGTAGTATTTTACTAGCGTAAGGGTAATACTAGCTTATATTAAGACTATTAATATTCTAATTAGGTCCTTAAAGTATTACTTGGCTAATCTAAAATAGATAATAATATTATCTATATAAATAAGAATAAAAGACTATAGATAGAGTACTAGTAGTATCTCTATATAGTTCTAAAAGAATAATAGGGAAGTTATTAGTTCTATAATAGCTATAGTAAACTATTTCTATCTATAATATAGGGTACTAAATACTATTTTCTATCTATCTTCTTTTCTAATAGATTACTATTAAAAAAAACCCCTTAGTTATATCTATTAATAAAAAAATAACTACTCCTCTAAAAGTATTAAAAATATTATCTTATTTTAGTAAGGGGTATATATTAGATATAAGTTTTATATTTATTCTCTAAAGATTAACTATAATATATAGCTTATTTCTCTTCTAGATAATAAATACTAGAGTAGTAGCTAGATAGATATCTATAACTAGTACTTTTTTAATCTAACTACTATCTAATAGAGGATCCAGAACCTTATTTATAGTCTAGCGATCTTTAGAAGATAATTTATATATTAGTTTATATAGATCTAAGAAATTATACTTATTCTTTAAAGATATAGATATAATAATTCTATTATTAAAATAGCCTAAGACTAGACTAAATAGTATTTTATATCTTTAAAGTATTTCTTTTAATATTAATATATACTCTTTATTAAAATCTAAGAAGATATCTATAATATTAATATTAATATCTACTTCTAGCTTAGATATAATAAAAAAATTTATCTCTCTAATTTTACCTCTATTATCTAGACTATTTAGAGTAATAAAGTTAATTAAGAGATTTATTAACTAGACTTTTATTAATAGAGAATAGATATAACTAATTAGTTTTTCTTTTATAATTACTATTAGTAATAAAACAAAATTTATAAAAAGTAGAGTAGTAAAATTATATAATATAATTAAAGCTAGAATTAATATAAACTTATTATCTATATCTATAAAAACTAAAAGAGGTTATATTTACTATAAGATTAAAGAGTTAAGAGGTCTATATACGATAAAGAGTATAGTACCTTAATCTAACTCTATAGAGATCCTCTTTATAGTATAAATAGCGATATACTTATATTTAAACTAAAATAAGAGATTAGGTAAATTTTCTACTATAGAATAGATTATAGTAACTAAAATACTATAATCTATTAATAAAACTATATAAATAGAGTAATTAATATTAATATCTATATTATCTAGCAAATTATTTATAAGTAATAAATTATATAATAAAGATAGAATAATATAATATATAGTTAATATAGTAAAAGTAAATCCCTTATTAGAGATAATAGGAATATTAATTAATATAGTAATACGCGAAATTAATAAGTATTTATTAAAGAATAATATTAGAGCTAATAGTACTAGTTCTCTTTATACTATAGAGAAAAATATTAGAAGATAGTATAATAGGGTATTCGATAGTAGACGCGACTAATATATATAATCGAGTCGGCTAAATATATTTCTAAAGTAGTATATTATTATATATATATATATTAATTTCTTCTATATCTCTCTAAATATTATATAATTATATACTTATTTTATAATCTATCTAGTAATACTCTTTATATATATTAAGATAAAAGTATTTATATATCTTTAGTAGTACTATTAAATATATTAATACTTTAACTAATTAAAGTATTATATATTTACTCTATTTATTTATATCTAGTACTACTATATCTACCTCTAAATAGTATTATCTATATTCTACTATATAAATAGCGACTATAGTATAATAATAAAAATACTTAAGAATATATACTAAAGATATATTAGAAAAGAGGTATTAAGTATATACCTTAATAAAGAAGATATAGTAGATACTAAGATAAATTCTACTAAAATAATAAGATAGTAATATAATATACTAAAGAAGAAAGTACTATAATTAGAATAAAATAAGATATAAGTAAATAAATAGTAGAAGAAGATTATATTAGCTATACTAAAGATATATAGCTAATATACTATTAGAAATAAGCTAAAAAAGAAGAATTAAATAATAAAGGAAAATATAAGAATAGTACTATAGAAGTATATTAATACTCTCTTTATACTTATAAGTCTACTCTTCTTTATAATAGCAAGATTATTATAAACTAAGTATATAAGCTAAGGTACTAATCTACTAGAAAAGATATATAGAAAAACGATATTACTTATACTAAAGATCTCTAAAATATCTAGTATAGAATCCTCTTCTTCTTTAGTATTAATCCTTATAAAGTATATAAGTATAAATATTTTAACTATATATTAAGTAATACCTCTATCTAGTACTATTAGAGCTATATATTTTAATAGTAATAATATAACCCTCTTTCTTTATAGATTTAAATAACTATATAACTACTATAGTATAAATATAAATACAAAGATTATTAACCTTATCCCTAAATACTATAAGATATAGATTAGTAATTAGATAAAAAAACTTAAGATATAAAAAAAAAAAAATATAAATATACTAATTAGTTATCTTAAAAAAGAATACTTTTATAAAGATTTTAAAGCTAAAATCTATATAATATAGTATCTTAATAATCTAATCTAGTACCTAAGGAAATAAAATAATAGTATAAGAGACTATATTAGAGAATTTATAATAGTATTCTAAATACTTATAAAGAATAAAGAACTTACTATAAAAGACTAAATCTTTAGATTCCTTAAAGGTCTATCTAAGTCTCTTTATATAAAAGTTATAAAATATATAAAGCTAGACCAACTTAATAGAAAGACTTTTAAAATAGATAAGGTATATAAAGTAGTATTTAATCTAATTAAGGAGAAAGAGAATATAGATATTTATTAAAAATAGATAGAAGGTAAGGATAAAGAGATAACCAAGTAGATAGACTAATATAAAGAGACTAGTAAATCTATAGTTAACTTTTACTACGCTTATCTATTTAATCTTACTATAGTCTAGCTAAAAGAAAAAGAATAGCTAAAGAAGAAGATTAAAGTAATACTTAATTAAGTTACTAAAATAATATAAATATTATACCTTACTTAGAAACTTATACTATAATAGTAATAGACTATTAGTATTTCTTAATCTAACTAGTACTAAGGGTAGTAAAATAGGGTATAGATATACTCTATAAGAGCTAATAGTATATAGTTTAATTAACTATTAGATTATTTCTACTATAGTATTAATAGCTATATAATTAATACTTATTTAAAAAAAGTAAATAATATTAAC
>JWPT01000001.1:0-173564 GCA_000812245.1 Onygena corvina | reverse complement strand
CCTAACCCTAACCCTAACCCTATTTTTAATTTTCTTCTTCGATTTCTAGCTTATATAGTTTAATATTTTAGAGTATTTTCTCTAATAGTAAAATATAAAAGATTAGATATATTTATATATATTTTAGTAGTTAGAGTCTATAGTTAATTTTTTTAATTCTCTTTAAAATTCTAAATAGTTCTAATTTCTTATAATTTAGCTTATTATTTAGTCTTTTAGTTTTAATATTCTATTAGAGTAGAAATATTTTTTCCCCCTTTTTAAAGCTTAGTATTTCTATATATTATTAGTTATAATAATATTTTATCTTTAGTTCTAAGAATTTAGTATTTAATTTTAATTATTTATAAAGTTTATATATTCTTTCTACTATTATTTTAACTTTTAATATATATATAGTACCTTCTATTAATATTATTATTTTCTATTTTTATCTATAGTTTATAAAGAAAGGTATAATATTTATTAAGGTGTTTTTAGCTCTATTATAGATAAGCTATACTATTAGTAATAGTAGAATCTAGTTATTCTATTTATAATTAATATAGTATTTTAGATACTATTTAATAGTCTAGTTTATCTTTTTACTTTATCTATTTATCTATAAATAATAGACCGTTGAGACTCTTTATTTAATCTCTATTCTTTTAGTAAGTATTATCTAGAATTTATTTATAAATCTTATATCTCGATTCGAGATTATCTTATCTAGTAATTCTTTATCTATAAAGATATACTTTAAAAGAATATATATTATATTTATTATTAATATCTTTTTAATAAATAGAATAAAGTATATATACTTAGTTAATCTATTTATAACTATAAATATTAAATTATATTATATATTTATTTATAGCTTTTTTAATTTTAGTAATTTTATAATAAAATCTATTATTATTAATTTCTATAGTTTATTTTTCTAGAGTATAGATTATAGAAGTTTATATAATATATAATATTTTAATTTATTCTATTAATAAGTTTTATACTCCTAGATATATCTTTAGATATCTTTTTATATTTTTAGCTAATAGTAAGTCCTTATAACTCTCTTTATAGTCTTCTTAATTCTAAAGTATTCTATAACTTTTATATTATAATTATTTTTTAATATTTATTTCTATAAGTTTATCGATATATATATTAGTTTTTAATATATTAATAGTCTATTTCTCTTTTTATACTAGTAATCTTTCTCTTTAATTTATCTAAATAAGGGGTCTCTCTTAGTTATCTTTTATAATTATTCTATTAGAGTATTATCCTTAACTATAACTATTTAAGTTACTCTTAATACTTACTAGTCTAGAATTATACTTTTAGTATATAGATTTAGCTATAAGATTACTCTATTCTTATATTTTTTTATTATTAGGTCTAGTCTTCTACTTAGTATATTTATAAAAGTATTTTTTATTTCTTTATAATATTATATCTAGAAGTTATAGTAGATTAGTACCTTAGTATATTACCTTAACTATTATCTTATAAGCTCCTTTATTATTATAAAATAAATTAGATTCTAATAATTACTAATAACTATAATTTATAGCTTAGTTCTTTATAACTCTTACTTCTATCTTTTAAATACTATAACTATTACTAATAGTTCTTTATTATAGATATTATAATTCTATTCTACTATAGTTATAATTTTTATATAGTATATAACTAACTTTAGCTTTTCTATATTATCTTTTTACTATAGTCTTACTTCTATTATATAATTTAAAGTATTTATATCTAAGTAATTTTCTCTATCTAGATTAAAGTATATCTTTATTTCTTTTTAATTAAACTATTCTTTTAGTATATTAAATACTTATTATTCTCTATCTTTCTACTTAAATTTATTACTTTTCTTAAATAGATTTATTAAAAACTTTATAATCTCTAAAAACTTATAAATATATTATTAATAGTAGTTAATAAGTCTATAGAATTATTATACTTTTTTTATTATCTCTAGTATAGATTAATCTATAATTATCTTTATTTTATTTAGATTTATTTAAATTCTTTTAATAGATATAATATATTCTAGAAATTTAACTAATTATTTAAAGAATTTATATTTTAAAGCTTTTAAATATAGCTTTTTATCTATTAGCTTCTTAAAAACTTATTATACCTTATTAATATAATTTTATCTATCTCCTTTTATAAATACTAGAATATTATCTAAATATACTATAATAAATATATTTAAGTATTTTTATAATATATTATTAATAAATACTTAGAATATTATAGATATATTAATTAATTTTATAAATATAACTCTAAATTTATAAAGTCTAAATCTTATTTTAAATATAATTTTCTATTTTTTTTTCTATTTTATATATATTTAATAGTAAATATCTTAAATATTTAATATAGTAAAATATATTATTTCTCTAAATTAGTTTTAGATCTTATTAATAAATAGTAATAAATATTAGTTTTTAATTATAATATTATTAAGCTATCTATAGTCTATATATAGTTATAGACTTCTATCTTTCTTTAGTATAAAGATAATTAGATATCTAGTAGATAATATTAACTCTTATATCTATCCTTTTTCTAGATTTTTATTAATAAACGTCCTTAGTTCCTTAAGTTCTTACTTAGTTAATCTATATATTAGTTTATATATAGATATTTTCCCTTCTATTAGGGGTATTTTATAATTCTATATCTAATATTCTAGTAAGCTTTCTAATAGTTTCTATTTCTTAAATACTTCTAGTAGATTATAGTATTTTTTAGATATCTTTTATTATAACTCTTCTATCTAAGCTTCTTTATCTTAGTAAACTAGTTTCTACTTTTTTTATAATAATTAATTCTATATAGTTTCTATTATTTCTATTATAATCTAAAGTATTATACTTAGTATTAAACCTTAATCCTTCTCTCTATAAATAGCTACTAGAGTATTAGTCTTTTAGTTAGAGTAGCTATTTCTACTATTTAGTTATAAGGTACTATTTCTCTAGTTAATTATTAGATTATATTTTACTAGCTATAGAAGTTCTAAGATAATTTTATAATTACCTTCTAGACTTATTATATTAAAGTAATACTTCTTTATATATTATTTAGTAATATATATCTTTATATAGTTTATCTTTACTAATAATATTAGACTAATTCTAATTAAGTTCTTTTAGCTTATATAGTTTTTCTTTATTATAAATTATAATCTTTAACTATTTTATAAACTAACTATTTATAAAATTTTTAATAGCTCTAAAATTAACTAAGGCTTATATAATTAGCTCTACTAATTAAACCTTAATTACTAAGTAATTTACTCTCTATATTATTATTAGATTTTAGCTCTTTTTCTATTTATTAACTATTTTTATCTTAGTATATTAATTATAAGATTTTCTATCTAAGGTCCTTTTATTAGACTTAGATTTATTTTTATATTATTTATACTTCTATAGAACCTTCTTTAGCTACTATATATACTTATTCTAATAGATTATTATTAAAATTTCTTTAATTTATATCTCTTTTTACTCTAAGCTTATTTATAGTTCTATTAGTTACTAATATAAATTAGCTTTAATCTTATATATTATTTATAGTATCTATTTTCTAAAGACTTATTCTATCTAATATACTCTATACTTAGAGTTATAGTAATACTATTTATATATTTTATTATTATCTTAGTATTATAGATACTCTATATACTTTTTATAGTATAGTTATTCTTCTTTCTACTATTAGTACTCTTAGTATATTATATATTTATAGTTATTCTATATATAATCTTTATAATAAGTATAACTTAGATTCTATAGCTCCTATTATTATTCTTATTAGTACTTAATATAAATTCCTCTCTATTTATATATAGTTTAGTATTCTTCTTTAAATTTATTATAATATTCTCTAACTAGATAGTTAATTTATTCTTACTTAATCTATTTTATAGTATTTTATTCTACTATCTAAATATAGTATAGTTTATTCTAATATACTTATTTTTATTTAGATTTGGTACTATCTTCTAAACTAGCTTCTTTTAATTTAGTAATTTCTAATCTAGATTTCTATTTTAACTTCTTAACTTATTAGTAGTAGTTAAGTTAGCTCTATTCTTATTCTAGTATAGTATTTTATTATAATAATTATAATAGTATAATATACTATTCTTAGTTTTCTAATACTCTACTACTAGTTACCCTTAAGTACTACTTTAGTAAATTATACTATTTATTATCTTAGATACTACTAATACTTTATATTATAGTAGTATTAAATTATTCTCTAATATCTTCTTTCTTTTTCTTATAATCTCTTATAATATATTCTAGTCTTTTATAGTAGAAATATAACTTCTTCTCTCTATATTACTTCTTCTTAGTACTATTATAAGATCGTTACTCTATTATATCTAGTTCTATTAGTATAATATATTAATTATTTAATTACTTTTCTTTAAACTATAATACTATTTTTAATAAGGCCTTTAGTTTCTTCTTTTTTTCTCTATATCTCTATTATATAGTCTAATATTAATTCTAATAGCTTATTTAATTATTAAGTAAATCTTATTTAGTCTTTTCTCTAGTTTAGTAATTTTATCTTTAATTTAGTCCTTAAGTTCTTAATAGAATTAATCTATAAGTACTTTATTATTCTAGTCTAGATATAATACAATCTACTAAAATTTAGATATATAGTATACTATATTTTCTATCTATTATAGTTAATATAGTTTCTATAAAGCTACTCCTTTTTTATTAATTTCTCTAAAAGTAAATTTAATCTTTTTAATAAATTCTAAATAAAATTTAAATATATAGATAATATTATTATTAATATTATTTTATTTATTATTAAACTAAATATAAAGATATAGCTTAAACTAATTTATAGTAGTTCTTTTTAGAAATATTAATACTACTAGTACTTTATTTATATTACTACTAAATTTTTCTATATTAACTAAGAAGTATAGATCTATCTAGATTAAAAAGATATATAACTTTCTTTATTCTTTTTAGTATAGAGTTAGTTTATTAATCTTAAGTAGACTTCTAATTAGCTAATTCGCTATACTCTTAAGTTATTAAATCTATATATTTAAATATTAAATTATCTCTATAGAGCTTAGTATTACTACTAGTTCTAATATAGTAGATTTAGTATTAAATACTATTATTCTTTTCTTCTATATAGAGTAGAGTATTAATTAGCTTTTTAAAGGGGTAAAGATAATATATATCTATAATTCTCTTATTCTTTAAAGCTCTTAGAGTTATTTTAAATAAATAGCCTTAAAGAGAAAGATAAATAGAACTATTCTTTAGATATCTATAACTATAGAATATAGGATAATTAATATTATAATATTAAGTAGTTATCTAAGTCTAGATCTTCTATAATCTAGCTCTCCTTAACTCTAAGATAAGTTATAGATTTAAGTCTAATATAAAAGTATAAAAAGAATTAAAATAGCTTTTATAAAAGAATTATTTAATAGTAGTTTATTATAGAAGATAAATTAGTATTATAATATAGTAGTTAAAATAATACTTATTCTACTACTAATTTCTAAATATATCCTTTAATAGACTACTAAAGGTCTTTATAAACTTAGTAAAGTTTAAATATTAATCTAATTAATAGATAAAGAGTATTTAATAAATAGTATTTATTAAAGAAGTTTAGAGAATAGACTCTATATTAAATAATATAGTAAAAATATAATTAAATTAATTATAATTCTAAATCTTAATTCTAGATAGAAAGATATAAACTTATATATATAAATCTATCTAGCTAGCTAGTTAGAATAATTAGAATAATTAATAACTATTTTAATTATTTAACTAGTTATTAAACTAGCTAAATAGTTAGAATAGCTAAATAGTTATTTAACTATTTTAACTATCTACTAATTACTAACTTAGTATCTCTATTATATATAGTTCTAGTACCTTATTATACTCTAGTAGATTCTATAGTTCAATAGAATCGTCCCTTAAATATAGTCTATAGTTAGTCTATAATAGTAGAGGTAAATATATCTAAGGAGAAATCTATTATATACTTAGCTATTCTAATTATTAAAGGCTATATTAATAATACTAAATATATAGAGGGAGACTATCTATTTAGTAACCTTACTTCTCTAATAGATAGTATACTAGTAAATATAAAGCTAGATTATTTTTTTAGTACTCGCCCTAAATAGCTCAAGTCTAAAATCCGCGATGAGCTTAATAAGTTTATTATTCCCTTAATCTAGAGCTCCCTTCCTATAGCTCCTAACTTCTTTCTAGAGGCAAAAGGCGCTAATAGATCGTCTACTATAGCTATAAGGCAAGCTTGCTACTATAGTATACTAGGGGCTCGAGGAATACACAAACTTTAGTTGTATAAGCAGGATGAGGCTGTCTACGATAATAAAGCCTATATAATAATATCAATATACTAAGCTGGCTAACTTAAGCTCTATACAACACATCCCACCTCGGAGAGCGATGGCCGTCCTAAGTATATCATGACTTCGCTAAGATCATTTGCAATAACCGATAACCAGGATACCTTTCGGAACGGTGCTTCCGCATATCGGAATGCGCGAGACTGGGCAAAAGAACGGAGGGATGAATTCATCAACTCTGCAAACGAGAGACACACGCAAGCTCTATCCGAACATCTCTTATCTGAACGCGGGGCAACCTCTGATACATCAGCCACGTCTGATGAAGCCGAGTTTCACGACGCCGCCTGGAGTTTTGCACAGCCGAATGACAGCCTTGAGGATCCTCAGGCTTCAAACAAACATACTAGAAGAGCAAGAACCCGAGCCAACAGTGCTAGCGGCAAGTCTCTCCCAAATTAACTCTTTGTACATAGCTCGATACCATCAAGTAGCAAGCATTGGTTTTTTCTTTTCATCTACTTCTTTTCAACTTGTCAGGTTTCCACTTCGAGGGCCTTTCAAAAGGACGCCGGGTGTGAAGAAGCCACCAAGCCTTCATTGCTATACCTTGCGATCAATTTAGAAATATATTGTTGCGTTTAATCAAAGAACCTTTTGCTTTTTGTTCATCTCCCAAAATGCTCATCATCCCTCGCTGGAAAAGGGCGACCAGCGGGAAGAATTGGTTCCTCTATGTCAATCAATTTCTCGTCGGCAGATATATGTGATTTCCTAGTATTACCACACGATAGAAGAAACACATTAACAATAAACAGGTCTTCCAGCCAGGAGACGAGCTCCAGGCACTGGAAGTCTCAAGGTTTTGGAACGGTATATCTATAGGCTAAGCGCCGAGATATTGAATAGCAAGCATATTATAACCAAATAACCAAGAAGATTCCATGACAAGGATAGAGCTAGAAGATTCCAAAGCAGCGGCCCCTTATCTCAATCACCTGGGAATAACCTCGCAACTGCCTTCGAGGTCAACGATAAGGTCTACAGCCTTCTTATAAGCCTCACGCTCCTTGAGATGCGCAAGGTATTTGTTTAAGGCTGGATGTGATTCCTGGGTCACCGCCTTGCTAGCAACGGCGATCTCCATGAGGTAGCTCAGCATAATGTCTGCCCCGCTGACATCGTCCCCGCAGATGTAGCGTCCGCCGTCCGGGGACGTCTTCATCTGGCCTTCTAGGAAGTCAAGGTGCAACTTGATGTTGCGTCTAACATAAGAGGACTCAACCTTCTCGGCGATGCCTCTGGTGATAGGTTTGAGGAAGAATGGTACTGGTGCGTCTCGGATCCCTGTTTGTTGCATGGAACGTCAGATCAATAAGTACAAGCGAGGATAGGCAAGATCGGTAACAATGGACTAACTCATAACCACGAGCTGGACTAGAAAGACAGGCATCAGGCTTCCTTCTGCATAGTGGAGGAAGTATTTGTTGCGCAGCCACGACTCGGTCTCGCCGCCAACCACGCCCTCACAGCCATCCTTGTATCGTCGCGGGATGAGAGCAGGGCCAAAGTGCTCGGTAAGATACTCAACAATGAGACCTGATTCCGCCAGCACCAGGGGCTTCTCCATCACCGGCGTCTGAACCGATATCATGGGTGAATGGCCGAGTGGATGGATCTCTTTGAGCTTGGGATCGGCAGACAAATTCTCGTCTCGCTTGAAGCGCTTCAGCTCGTAAGGCAGCTTGAGCTCTTCAAGCAGCCAGAGGATACGCTGCGCGCGAGACTGCTCTAACCTGACGCCATCGGTCGCATTAGCAGGATGAGCAGGAGAAGCCAAGTGGAGAGTCAGTCAGTTACCAGTAGAGCGTGATCTTCACGTCTTTTCTGTTGTCGTCGGCCATAGTGTCTGCTGTTTTCTTCTCTGTTCGCCGGATTGTCCAGCAGTAGTGCGTCTTGCTGGGACTTGCACCGAATATAAGGCCAACATCTCTCGACTTTCTATCTATCCGAAGACCGAACCGCGGTTCCACTGACTGGTTAACTCCGTGAAAACATGCGTTGATCAGCTAAATAAGATTTGGCTTCCATCGCAGCCACCCGGTCAATTCCAGCTCCATCTGGCTCATCGGATGGCAGTTGAACCCTCGATGTTCCACCGTCCCTGATCGCAGCCTCAAGTTGGCGGGCGTCAGGATTAATCTGCATCACGCCCGTGTGATTGGGTACAATCCTTGTCATTCTTGTAGTTATTAATAGTTCGTCAGGAAGCCCACCTCCATCCATCGCAATGCGCCCTCAC
Organism: Onygena corvina; assembly: GCA_000812245.1. Classification (NCBI taxonomy): domain Eukaryota; kingdom Fungi; phylum Ascomycota; class Eurotiomycetes; order Onygenales; family Onygenaceae; genus Onygena; species Onygena corvina. The sequence continues at coordinate 164,865 of JWPT01000001.1, read as the reverse complement.
TCACATTCTCGTCATCACCATCGCCACCGTCATCATCCTCGGCCTAGTCACATCGACAATGGCAGATCTGGATGAGGATGGCCGCATTGCCTTACATCGCGCCGTCAGGGGGTCCACTCCCCTCCATGAACTCCGGGCGCTGGTTGAGGCTGGCTGCGATCTCAGCGTTCCCGATCGTTTCTGCAGGACCTCTTTGCAGTCGGCGCTGGAGCTGCAGGACAGCGTAGTCTGCGAGTATCTCGTCGGCGAGATGGCCACACAGGGCCGACGGCTACCCGTCACCTTGCCAGCTGGCGTTACAGCATGGACGAGAGGCCATCTTTGGGCGTCGACGCTGGACTCACTCGGGCCAGTGAGTGGCGAGCAAAGCACCGGCCTGTCGCAGGACGGCTATCTGGCACTTGTGGACCTATTGGTGGGCTTGCTGAGGCTGCCAGAGACCATTGTCGAGCGCATTCTCGACGATGCCGAATTCTGGGTGACAACAGCCGTGGTCAGAGACGACAGCGTCAGCGTAACTGAGAACAGTTCGGTCGAGCCGTATATTACAATTGATAGTCCAGCGCTGCAGGGCTATCTGCGTCGTGTAGATATTGCCATTGTCTCGCACGACCAGGGTGTGCACCCTGTTCATTTACTTACTCGCACACACTCACACACTCTCTTTCTTTCTCCCTCTCCCTTTCTTAAGCTAATGTAGTGCGGACCTCTAGGCTGGTGCGATCAAGGCATCCCGGAGTCCTACTCCGGCTCGTTCACCTGGTTTGACGTTGCTGTAGTGAAGGACACCAATGATGAAGTTTTCCTGCATCTTCAGGATAACGTCTGCGCCTCCAGCTCACCACGGATGCACTATAATGAGATACGGCCGCGAGAACCTTTGACAGCAGCATGGCTGCACGCTATTCAGCCGGGGGATAAAATCGGTGTTATTCCGAGGGCGCTATATAGTGGCTGGCGCAATCACGTTAAATCCGTCAAGATCATGTTGTGGTATGCCATGTGGCACGTATAGAAGTTAGTCATGTTGGCATATATCCTTGGGAGAAACGCCTATGGTCTTACTTCCGCATTTTGTGTCTTAGTAATTTGCTGTATGTATACCATCCGGTTGATAGATCATGGTCGTGGTCATGAACTTATTTAAAACCAAGGAAGTCATAAGATGAGGAGGAGCACGTAGTGTAGTCTCAGTGTCAGAGGCGTAGATGCAGAGACATATTGGCCTCCAGTCTTTGAGCCTCTGATTCCTGATAACGTCTCATCTTTCTACCTCCCTGCCCTATCGGGTAATTGGGTGTTATAAGGGAGGGGGGGGAAGAGATGGGTGGGATACGTCGTGTAGGGGTGGATGTGCTGTGTACGGCAACGAGACGCGGTTTCGAGAGTAGTGGGATACGCTTGAATATTACATACATTTCTTATCCAGTCCTATCCCTAGATCAATTTTCGATAATTGTTCCCCCCCTCCCTTTCCAATAAATTCTTTCTTCGCCTTGCCTCCAATATCTTCATTATATTTTAGTCCCATCTTGACTGAGTTCAAATGATGTACCGCACGCGCCCTAGATGTCTCCGCAAAGCGTCCGTCTAGTAGTGCGATTTTTTAGTATTTGCCTGTCTGCGCGTGTTCCTTTTTGGTCGACCTGAAGGATGCGTCTGGGGAACGTGTTCCTCATCTTCTTGATCCCATTCTTGGTGAGGTGCTTTGTTCCGGAGGTTCACCGTAACCTTCTTCTCCATGAAATCCACCCGTACGCGCATAGTATTGTTGCTCTTGTGATTGTGGCTGTGGATAATATTCTCGTGATTGTGGCTGTGGATAATATCCTTGCGTATGTGACTGCGGATGATACATAGTCTCTTGGATATCGTAAGGCTGCTGTGAAGGTGGATTCGCTTGGCGAGCTGGCATATTTTGATATGCGGAGCGGCTTTGAGTAGTCACTGAAGAAACTGGGCGCAACTGACTCCTAAGAGCCAGTCTCGACATGTCATCAGATAATTGCTCTGGGTTACCCAAGTGGGTAGCGTGCTTCGGAGGTTTGCTAGGTGTTTCTGGATTGTCGATATGTCTTCTATTGCTCTTGAATGGAGATGAATGAGGCAGTCTTCCACTAGAATCGTCATCATCATCGGTGATATGGGCTATGATTATAGGCATCGTATCATTGTTGAGAAATAATAAGATTTTCGCTGGTGTTCGAATCGTAGTAAATATCCTCTTTAACAAGCATAATTGTACCTGAGTATGATATAGAACGAGGCTTTTTGTAGAGTGTCAGCTTCGAGAGGTCCTCTATAGTATATTGCAGTAATTTTCCCGTCGGAGGTTGTGCTCTAGATGGTGTCACAGGGGGGTGTTCTGGGGTATCTTTTGCGCGTGAGCACCATTTATCTCGGGGATAATCGAGGCTATGTCATTCAAATAGCTGACCGTATTGGCTCTGACGGAGAAAGTGAGAGAAGAACCGGTGACTTTCCAGAGGACCACATTCTTCTTGGCTCAACAGAGAAGAACCTATATCAGAACTCATGCTTCGCTCGGTACGGCTGGATTCCAAGCGCCAGCTTGGATGTTGTAAAAAGAAGTAATTATCATCTCCAGAGACAAAATGATATGTTCCATGAGCATAAACGATATGCAAGCCGAAACAACGGAGATCAGTGCAAGCACTGAGCTCTGCTAGGCGATTGGCCTGAGTAAACTATCCCTATAGTTAATGCGGGTGGAGGTATGCTTCTAACAAAGAATGACATATTCCATGAGCATACTCCGTAAGAGATATGCAAGCCGAAACAACAGAAATCAATGCAAGCGCTAAACCCTAAAACGTTATTGGCTTGGGCTAAAAATAATAATCACCCCAGGATCCCATTTTTCCTGGTTCAGATGCTCACAGGGACTGAGTAGGTATGTCTGTCCCAGGAAGTCGGGCTGGCTCATTTCTCGACAACTTAGCACAAGCGCGAAGTGAAACGGATCGCATCGATAGCGGAGCCCGAGCCAAGTGTCCCGCAGTTGAAATGATTTGCTGTGAGATGCCAGTGGCTCAGAAGACCACAAGGGAAGCTCGCATTCACATACGGCGTCCGGCTGCAGTTCACTTAGACGCTGAACTTTCCCTAACTTAGTTTGGACCCCAAGGTTTCATCTCTCGCTAGTTATGCCAAGCCCGCCAGGTAACTAACTCAGGGGGCCGGCGCTTAACTTCTCCGTGCTGACGTTGCCTGGTAGTAAGTTCTACGAAACATCAACATCGACGCGAGTAATCGAGCAACATCTCTCTCACTCCTCCGTATTTCTCGAGGCTTTATCTACTGTCTGTCACTACTCCCTACTGACGTGACCTATTTAACTTGATTTTTACCGCTTACCAACAAGTTCTGACGGGGCACAGGAACATCAACGTCGACGCGAGTAATCAAGCAACATCTCTCTCGTTACTCCGTATTTTTCGTGGCTTCATCTACAGTCTGTCTACTATCTAGGGCCACTCTGTCTCTGCACAGTAACCATGGGCCGCCGCCGTCGCCCCGATACTTGGATCAAGAACATGTTTGACGGCTACGAGGTGGATTTTCCAGATGGCACGGCATGGATAGTTGACAAGAAGATAAGCGAAAAGACGATTGATATCTATGACACAAGTGAAGGTCAAGCTGTGTACCACTGCCACCAGTCCAAAGGGCTGCACATTGGTAAGGAAGCGGTGATCAAAATTAGAATGCAGTACGTGAAATTGCTACCCAACTAAAACAGAGGGAACATACTATACTAACCCCCTTAGGGTTCCCTACAATTTACCGGCTAGCCATGATCCAACAGTCCGCGCCCTAGAAGCTACAGAGCCCCACGGTCCGACAAGTCAAGAGATAGAGACGATGGAGCACCTTAATAGCCATAATTGTAGTGTGGTTCCGAAGCTCCTTTACAAAAAGTTCTATATCTAGGCATCTCCAAAATTTGCTGTACCAGAAGGATATCTCGTTATATTGATTATTGAGAAATGCCCTGGGACCACGCTTCACGATTTTCATAAGTTTGAACCTGAAAAGCAGGAAAAGGTAAAAAGGGCATTTGAAAAAGGCTTCTTGTATGTTTAGCTCTTATATCTCTAGTGGATTGACCATCTAACTTCGTGTTTATAGGGAAGTGCAAAGGCTAGGCGTTGAGTCCCATGATCCAAGTCCTTACAATATCATCTATGACGAGAAAGAGGACAAATGGTGAGCTGCAATGCCCTCATACCATCTCTTAGACTAACTATAGAATAGCTGGTTCATCGATCACGAAATGTCATCTATCGAAACACCGCCTGATTTCGATTTTTTTTTCAGGTCTACGTACCAACAATGGGGTCTAGACTCCTACGACTCGGATAAGCAGAGAAGATATGACAAGGAAGATTGGGCGATGTATTACAAAACAGCAGCGTCCTTGGGTATTTTCTTCCAAAATCGTACAATACCATGTTTCCCGCCAAATGATGAAGACAGGTCTTGTTCCCCAGAAATCATGCAGTGCTAGTTTCCTCAGCAGAAGATGATTCCTCGGCAGAAGATGAATAGCGGTTTCACTCAATTTTGGAGTCTTGCTCACGCATCGTCGTTCTTAATGTACCGCAGTCTAAGATTTTATACCTTCAATCTACGAGAGATAGTTCGAATGACCCGTGTAATGAACGAGTACAAATCGCGGTGACATTGTAGCCTTCGATTGTCGATTCTTAATTTTTAGAGGAATGCGGGTAACTAACATTTAAGTCAATTTCTAAAAGTCTAGGTAGGTAGACTTACAAACGAATCAGATTCGGGATCCTCAAGACAGTCAGCCTTGATATCCAATTGTAGTAGCTGGTATCAAACGTAGCCGCCATAAATTTCTCAAAATATCAGCCGTTTCGAAGTCCATCCGTGGTTTCTTCCCACTACTCTATTTATTGGGAGACCACCCTTGGGTCAAAGCCGCAAATGGAGACCATCGCAAAGCTGCTTCTCTGACTCTACCCCTCGTATCCCCTTGCCTCCCTACCTCTCTTCTACTCTACCTCTGTAGAGGAACTGTGTATTTCAGGGGAGAGGGAGAGATGATGTTGTGAAAAACACTGTCGATCTAGTGGAGCTGTACTGAGGGAATCAGCTATTACTTTATATTGGCAGTAGCGATGCGACTCTCAGGGCATCATATTGCATTGCGGATGAACTCAATCGAAGAGTCTTAAAGGTAAGTAGAGGTAGTAGGGTATCAAGATCACTACCAAAAAAAAAAATTATTCTAGATATTGATTTATATACTATCTAGGCTCTTATTTCGCCACGTAGGCTTCTAGAATCATTAAATAACCCACGCATTGTAGTTGTATCTGCAAGACGTCCGTCCCATGCTCCGAGTATTCATGCCGGATATTGGCTTGGCCTATCTACATTCCTTCTTGACCGACGTAAAGAATGCTGCTGGGGAACGTGTTCCGAATCTTCGTCGTCTTCGTCGTCTTCCTCGTCTTCGTCGTCTTCGTCGTCTTCGTCGTCTTCGTCGTCTTCCGAGTCTTCCTGGTCTTTCTGGTCTTCCTGATACGATTCACGGTAGTGTTCTTGTCGATGAGGTTCGTCGTAGCCTGTTCCATGATGGGACTGACGGGTGTGCAGAAATTCCGTGTTTTGATGGGACTGATGGGGGTGCGGAAATCCCGTGTTTGAATGGGGATGACTCGTGTGCCGGAAGGCTAGTTCTTGAGAGGAGTGTCCCGGATTCGGATAAGCACCATACTCTTGCGTATGTAACTGCTGATCATAACCATGAGGCTGTTGTAAAGGCGGATTTGCTTGGTAAAACGGCATAGTTTGATTTGCGTAGTGTCGGGGGGGAATATGAGGATCCTGAAAGTGAGATGGGTACGTCTGATCCACATTTGAAATAGAAGGATCTCCAAGTTTCAGTCTTTGCATATCATTAGACAGAAAGTATTCCTCGGGGACACTCGAGGGGGGCGCGCCTCTAGGAAGTCTACTAGGGGTTGCTTGATTGTCGATCTGTCTCCTTCCGCTGTTGAATAGAGGTGGCCGAGGTGGTCTTCCGCCAGAGCCATCGCCGTTGTCATCACTGGAGGTATCTCCGATGAGGAATACAGGCAAAACATCCTCGTTCAAAAGAATAAAACTCACTTTTCTCTTCGGATCAGTTTTAATATCGTTGATAGTAAGCGAAATCACACCCGAATATAGGTTAGAATAGGGCGTAAGGTGGAGTGTCAGCTGCTGGGAGCGCTCCCTCATAGTATTTAGCGATACTTCTCCCATCGGAGTTTGTATCTTGGATGGTGTCACAGGCGGGTGGGATGGCGTATATTTTAAGTTTGAGACCCATTCACCTGGAGAACAATTGTATGCTGCCGTATGACTTCTATCATATTGAGTAGCCCATAAGAGATAGAAAAGACACTGGCGGACCGAAACTCTCTCCGAGTCCCCTTTTGTTGAGTGATGCTATATGGGAAATTAGGGTGTTTTCGGAATAGTAAAACTACGGTTTTGCAACCGTACCCCCTATAATATATAGCAAGGTTAGTCACTAAGGCTTTATAGTATTGATTATTAAATATATTCTTAATAATAACGTTACTAAGTTGTTAAATATATTAGTAAGGGTATATATTAATATAGAATACCTTACTACTATATAACTAATATATTTTAATCTATTTAATACTTTACTACTATATAGTTAATATATTAATATATCTATTATATATTAGAAGTAGCTATATATCTATAGTACTATATTAAAGTATATATATATATTAATAACTATTAGCGAGATTTAATTATAAGTATCTAGATACTAATATTAATATATAAGTTAGCTCTATAGAAATAAAATATTCTAGGGGTAGTAGAGGTATTAGCTTATCTAATAGTCTAGCTAGAGAGGGGGGCTAGGGTTTAAATTAAATATATACTAACTACTACTTTTATTAGTACTAATTAGAATAATATAAAGGCTTAAGTTATTTAGAGTAGATAGTCTAGTAAGTAGATAAGAAGGTTTACTCTAATTAAGCTTAAATATCTCTAGTTTAATAATAAAGTCCTTATATATTTTATAGAGTAGTTAAATATAGAGAAAAGATTACTTTATATTATTAAGAAAGTAGTTAAATATTACTATTATTTTATAAGGTTAGATTTATCTATATATAATAATATTACCTTCTATAATAGTAGTATACTAGCTATTATTTTTAAAGTAGAAGTTAAGCTTACTATAAAACTATATTAATTTATATTTAAGTTTAATTATATATAGCTTATTATAGTTAATAATATATATAGTACAAAGTTACTTAATAAAGAGATATATAGAGTTAATTACTAATATTTTTATACTTATAAGGTTAAATTTCTTAAATATATCTTTCTTAGATTAAATACTCTAGAGAAAAGGACTCTTATATAATAATATACTCTAGAGATTAGTATAACTATCTAATTTGCTAATATTAAACTAATAAAGATTTTTAAAAATCTATAGATATAATCTAGATAGTTATAGAATAGTATTAGAAAGCTAGAGTTTAGTATTAGTAAATACTTTATTAAGTATTAGCTATAGTATTTAGTAAAAACTTTTCTATATAAGTAAAATCTTCTTAATATCTTAGTAGTTAGTTCTAGATACTAATTTTTTATAGTTATAATATTTATCTTTATCTATAAAGATATTATAATTATTTATAGTTCTATATTCTCTAATCTAGTTAATATAGTAGACTCTAATATATATATTAAATCTATATATTATAGTAAGAAGGTCTATTATCTTTTTAAGAATTAGCTATATAAAGTTAAATATTAGTATTTTATTAGCAAAATCGAATAATATACTTAATATAAAGAATATTTAATAGCTACTTATTAATAGTATATAGGAGAAAAATATAGTAAATACTACTAACTATATTAGCTACTATAATAACTATTTTACTATAATTATAATATATCTAAGCTCCTTTTTATTATATATATAGAGTAATTAAGATATAAATATAGTATTACTTTTTATAATTATAAGAAATATATATATAATAAAATTAATAGTTAGTATACTTATATTAGCGAAAATATATAGTATAGATCTTCTAATAGAAGATTAAATCTACTATTTAATTAATCTATATCTAAAAATAAAAGGTATTAATATTAAAGTATATATATACTTCTAAAGCTAATATAAGTCTATATATATTATTAATAACTATAGATAACTCTAGTTTTAAAGTATTAGAAATATTTATAATAGTTAATAGTAGTATTTTCTCCTCTCTAATATTAAAATATCTAGAAAGGTAATATATACTAGCTTTAATATACTAGTAAACTTACTATAATAGAGATTAGAAGGGAAGAAAATAACTAAATTAATACTTAGATATATTTAAAAAATAGAGGAGTTATTAATAAATATACTATAATTTATATAGAACTTCTTCTTTATAGATATATATATTATTTTATTAAATCGCTAATATATATTATATATTAGATAGTAAAAGTAATTATTATTAATAATATTAAAGTCTAAATTGGCCCTCTTTTCCTTATCTACTAAGTAACTATAGTAGAATTTATTAGTATTTAATTACTTAATACTTATATTATTATTTTACTATAGTATATTACTAAGGAACGCTATATAGAAGAATATAACCTTTATAGATTTACTATTTATATATATACTAACTCTATAGTTATTTAGCTTTAATAGATTAACTAATAGTATACTAAGTATATTTAGAAGGTTAGAGTTATATAGTCTAAATATTAGTATATAAAGGTTACTCTTTTGATTATAATTAGTATAACTAAATATAAATATTAAATATATATTAACTAGTATCTAATATATATTTTAATAGAGATTAAATCTATTAATAAATATTATATATAATAGAGATAGTATTTTCTCTATATAAAAAGTATATATAAAAAAGTCTCTACTATATATAGTAATCTCTAATTTAGCCCTTATAGAGGTTATTTAATAATAAAATATATTAGCTAGTAGATACTATACTATATTAGTAATTTAATAAAAGAATTACTAACTATTAAATAATAGTAAGTTTAGTCTAATATTAATAAGTCTAAATTTAGTATCGATTAGTATCTCTATTATAAAGATAATATTTATAATAGATATATATATAGTACTATTAGTAAGTAGTATAAGTTTCTAGAGGTATATTAGTAGTTATAGACTATTTAGTTTATCTTTATAATTATTTAGTAACTATCTAAGTACTAATTATATCTCTAGTACTATCTTACTAAAGTATAGAGTAGCTAATTACTTATTCTAGCTAAAAAAGAGTACCCTACTAATATAACTATCTTATAAACTTATTTTATAGAGGTAGTTTACTTTACTATAGTAATATCTAATAAAATTAGAAGGAAATATAATATCTCTATTAGAGTATCTAGTAAAGTCTCCTAATAAGTATTTAATTAAACTACTCTAGTACTAACTATACTAGAGTTTAATTAGCTAGTCTATAACCTCTACTATACTAATATATATTTATTTTTAAAAGGATAAAGACTAGATAAAGAATTTAATAAGACTTATAGAGTTTTAAAAGTAGATAGACTAGATTTATATAATAGTAAATACTCTCTCTATTAGTAATAGAGTTAGTATAACTAGAGGTAATACTATAGGAATTTTTATATATTAAATAGATAATATTAGGAATTAGATATAGTATATCTTTTTTAGTATAGAGAGGCTAACTAGTAGACTAGAGATAGATTTAATATTCTCTAATAGGCGAAGTACTTTAAGTAGAATATAATACTATAGTTAAGAAATATCTACCTCTTTAATCTAAAAAGTAAGTACTAGAGTAAACTTATTTAAAGACCCCCTTATAAATAGAAGATCTATTATATCTATAGAGTTAGAGTTAGAATCTATTACCGCGTTATCTATACTAAGTACCTCTAGTATAGAGCTAAAGGTTATAGTATTATTAGTAGTATATTTAAAAATATTATTATTTTAATATTTAATCTCCTATATACCCTATATTTTCTATATAGACTATATAGCTTTCTATACTTTATTAAACTTAGCTTTAACTTTAATATTATTAGAGTTATCCTTAATTACTAGCTTAAAGGTCTATTTAATAGTATAGAGTATCTAATAGATATTTTTAAGCTCTTCTACTACCTTATCCTCCTTACTATTATTAAATATATTATTATTATTAGTATTTTCTATTAGAGAGGTATTCTAGAGTATATTAATACTAAAGGAGCTCTATATAGATTTTATTATACTTATAGACTACTTATTACTACTAAAGTTTTATATATCTATAGGGTTGTTAAAATTTTATAGCTTATATATATAAAATAGTCTAGAATATTAACTATATAATAATATATAAAATTATTTATATATACTATAAAATAATATATACTATAAAGGTATTTCAAGGTATTATAATTAACTATAGAAAGGTATAAAATAATTATATATAAAGATATTTAGTAAAGTATAGCTAAAGGAGTTTAATATAATAGAGTATATATATATAGCTAAGATATAACTAATCTAATAAAAATAGTTACTAATAGATACTCTACTAAATATAGTAATTTTAATATTAATTTATTAACTATAAGTAAGGAGAATATAATAAATAGTAGTAGCTTACTAATAGTATAAAAAAAAAAAGTAGATAAAGGGCTAGTAATAATATATCTCTTTATAGAGGCCTTATAAGAGCTAGAAGAGCTACTATATCTAAAATTTCTATATATATTTTTAAGAAGATATAATAATAATATTCTATTATTAATCTAATTACTAACTACTACTATACCTTTATTTTATATTAATACTACTAACGACTTACTCCCTTTTAAGGAGCTCTAGTCCCCTTAAGTTTATAATATATCTAAGCTAGATATAGTCGACGATAGTACTAATATATTAGTATTTACTATATCCTTTTAATTATTAAATACTATATCTTTATCTAAGATAGATACTTAATTAGAGTTTAGATTAATTATATATCTAAAAGCCTCTAATAATAAAGAATATAACTAAGTTATTAAATTAAAAATTAAGTTATTTATATAGTAGATTTAATAAATATATTTTTTTATCTTTAAAAAGATTAAACTCTAAATACTTATTAAGAGTATTTTTAGTACTAATTCTAATATTAACTATAATATCTATAATATATATACTATAGTACTAAATAATATTAAAAATTAGAAATATAAAACTCTTTAGTATATAAAAGTTAATATACTAGTAAATATAAGAAATAGTAATTTCTATTAACTATAAATTAGCTATATATTAAGGCTAAGATTAAGATTAGTAGTAATTAAAATAGCCTAGATCTATATAATTATACTAAGAGAGATACTATTTTTAACTATTTCTAGAAGAGATTTAGTACTATAAGATTCTTTACTATCTTTTAATAGATCGGCTATATTCTAGATATTAAGGGAAGTACTACTAAGGGGGTATTTTATCTAAAAGATTTATTTAATTAGTATCTATTAGTAATAAATAGAGACTAAGTTATATCTAGAACTATATATAAATCTAGCTATATAGGTAAAGTACTATTTAGATAGTAATAATACCCTAATGCTAACTACTTAGCTAGAGATTATTATATACTAGAACTAGATAGTCTAAGTAGAGTACTATAAGACTATCTCTTACTATTACTTTATTAAATATAGTACTTAGCTATCTAAGTAAAAGGATACTACTAATAAGGCTACTACTAATAGAATATATACTAGAATCTATAGACCTTATATATCTACTAATATCTCTATAGAAGATAACTAATTAGGACTTTAGAGGGGCTAACTAGTTACTATAGATTACTATAGGGCCTAGAGAGGATATATATAGTATTATTTATACTAAATATTAGATATTATATATATTTTTATTCTCTAGATAGTTAATATTATAAATATTAGTAGATATTTATATAATTTGCTTATATCTAATAGTATATATTATTATATAAAATCTCTACTTTTTTTTTATATAAATTATCTATTAAAAATATCTTTACTATCTACCCCCTCTTCTTAATTAAGAGTCTCCCTTTTTAATATATTTAATAAATTATATTAGTAAATACTTAGTACCTCTTAGTAAATATATTGATTTAGAGTATAATAAATTAGTAATATTAACTTATTTTAATAAATCTAGCGTATCTATAGCTATAGTAGAAGGTATATTTAAGGGTACTCTCTAGAAAGTAAAGGCTAGGATACCTTATAAGTCTAAGTAGATAAAAAACTTCTATTAATACTATATAGTATTATTTATATTTCTAAGGAATTTAGATAAACCTTATAATAAGGTTATTAATAATAGTCTACTATATAATAACTACTTAAATAATAGAAAGGGCTATAAAGCTATTCTAGTAGAGCTTAAAATAGATATTACTACTCTTATTAAAGAGTATAATATTTACTTTAATAATAAAAATAAAAATCTAACTACTATTATAATAATTAAATTAATTAAGAAGTCGAAGGCTATATTAGCTACTATTAAAGTCTTATAGCTAGAAGAGAAGAAGAAAAAGGATAAGGCCCTTAAAAAGAATATTCTTAAGGTATTAGATACTCTTAATACTAATATCTAGAAAATATAAAGTATTTTATATAATACTATTAATATCCTTTAGTAGATTATAATTAAGCTTTAGAGAATTAATATAAATTATATATAATATCTTTTATTAATATTATTAATATTTAATTTAAATTAAATTAGATATAGATATAATAGCTATAGGGGTATATTATTCTCTCTTTAATATATTTTTAATAAATACTAATAGTAGATAGAAGTATAGAATTAATAATAAGGAGTCTAATAATATAAAGTATTAGTAAACTATTATAGATAGGCCTTTAAATATAGATTTTAATATAAATATTAATAAAAAGTAGAATAATAAGAATATTAGTAAGATAAATAGTAAAGAATATAATAGTAAGGAGTATAATAATAATAAGGTAAGATATTTTAGCTACTACTAGCCCTCTAATTATAAATAAGATAATACTAATTATAAGGGAGAGTAAACTATCTAGTATATCTAGTAACCTTAATAATATTATTAGTAGTAGTATCGATATTATTACTAATAGTAATATTATTACTAATAATATTAATACTATTACTAATAGTAATATTATTACTAATAGCTTTAATATTATCTTAGGCTAGATAGTCTATAGCTATTATAACCCCCTAAGCCTATATAAAGATTTCTTTTATTAAATAATAAAGTAGATAGATATCTAGTAATAAGAATATAAATATATTAATTATATAATATATACTAAAGTAATTATATATACTTAATAATATCTAGTAGCGATATATCGCTACTATATCAACTATATTAGAGCTAGAGATATATTATACTTGATATTATAAAAATAATAGTTACCTACTATTGGGCTATAGTGATATACTAGATATATAACGGAATGGTGGTTTTACTGTTCCGCGAACACTCGATTTTCCCGTACGGTGAATAGGTTCTGTCACGTGGAGACGAGGTTGGCCGTCTGTACTAACGCTTTGGTGTATAAAAATAGTGTAATCATAGGTTGTAAGGAAGCTGAACTTGATCTTGTAGTGATACATGTACTCAGCAATTTGCCCTTCCACTAAGTTAGTAAATCTCTAGAAAAAATCTGACTTGTTCTAAGAAAAAAATTCATATACCTAATGCATGACGAAGCCCAGTCCCTGGCCCCTCATCTTTTTGGACCCAGGAGTCGTATAATTTTTCCAGCTTGTGATTCCATGGAGTTTTCGCCTCGCCCAAAATTTTGATATATGGAGAGTCAGAAGGTTTAGTCGACACTCCAACAAAATCCGGTATAAGGTTGCTCCCCGCTCTCTGCGAACAGACTTTGAAGTCACCAAAACCAGTTTGAATCCCAGCCATTTCAGCGACAGAAGATGCGGGTACAAGAGCATTTTCGGCGAATCTGCCACAAACAGACTGTTCATCACCGCAGATATAATTTTCGGTCCTAGCGGCGTAATAGAGGTTCCATTTTTTGTATTTGCTCATAGCAACGGATATTTCGTTTCTGATATCCCATTTGCCCAAGGGACCTTTGTATTTGACCGCATGAAGAGACGAGCCCGGGGCGGTATGGCAACCATCAAATTTGCGAAGCTTAGGAAGCTTCATTCGTAGATAATCGTCGGTTGAAATTTCAGCGATAGACATGATTGCGTGCTTTGTAGTGTAACTTCGATTCAAGGAGGACAAGTGACGAGAAGAGTGGGTGACAATCAACTAGAAGCAAGAGAAGATGGAGCCTATATTTATATCTTCATAATCATTGAATTGCCTGAGACAGAGAGCCCTGAGCCTGTCCGCTTCTCCATAATTATGGGATCCTGGCGCTTACTCGCAGCCACTCACTTAGGCCTCTTCAATGCGCTGTTGTAGTTAATGCGCTGTTGTTGTTAATGCGTTGGGTAGTGACTGCTTCTAACAATCTTGAAAAGAATGATTCACAATATGTAAGGTGACAACAGGGATTAGGGAAAGCGCTTAATACTGCAAGGCTATTGGCTGGGTTAAAAGTTGGGATTCGGTCATTCACGCAATGCGTAGCATGACAGAAATACTGCTATTTGTGGCAACGCTGGTCGAAACACCCCGTAACTACTGGAGAGATGCATTGACCCACGGGGTAGGTGACTAGTTACGGCTCTATCCCACTTCTAACAATAATAGAATGCAGTGAAGCGCTAAGTGGAACGGATCGCGGAACCAAGCCAACTGTCCCCTGTTGCAGTTGAATGTGGATTGCTTACTCCGTACTAGTAGCATGCTCCGCACCCCGTCCAGGAGCCCGACGTAACAAGCTAGTTATGCCAAGCCCGGCTGAAAAAGGGCGGCGCTTCCTAAATCCGTCGCCGGGCGGTAAACAAGCACAGGAACATCAACAAAGGGGGTGAAGCGAGCAACCTCTTTTGAACTCCTCGCGGCTTGGAATCACTCATCCCACGAGGCCCTTCTACTCCCTACTCCATACTCTCTCAGGACATTTCGCCTTTGCACAGTAGCTATGGGCCGCAAACCTCGCACAGATACTTGGATCAATAACCTATTTGACGGCCACGAGCTGGGTTTTCCAGATGGCACGGTATGGAAAATTGGCGAGAAAATAAGTGAGAAGACGCTGGAGCTTAGCTGGAACCCGCCGCCGGGCTTAGCTGAAGGCCAAGCTGTTTATTACTGCCACCAGGTCAAGGGGCCGCGCGTTGGTGAGGAAGCAGTGATCAAAATTCGAATGCAGTATGTTATTAATCTCTACTCAACGAAAAAAGGCTAAATATACTTATTTCTAAGGGTTCCCTTCGATTATCGAGCTAGCCGTAACCCCAACGTCCTCGCACGAGAGGCTTCATACCCTAGTAGTCTGACATATGAAGAAATAGAGACACTGGAATATCTTAACAGCCATAATTGCAGCGTGGTCCCAAAGCTTCTATACAAAAAGGCCTTTTACCAAGGATCGGGGAATTTTCCCGTGCCGTATGGTTATATTGTTATGCTGGTCATGGAGAAATGCCCTGGGACCACGCTTGAAAATTTTACATACAGATTCAAACCTGAAGAGCAGGAAAAGATAAAAAAGGCATTTGAGAGAGGCTATATGTAAGTCCAGCTCTTATATCTGCAGTGCATCCACCGTCTAACTCCGAGGTTCCTATAGGGAACTTCAAAGACTAGGCATCCAGTCTTTAGATCCAAGTCCCACCAATATCATCTATGACGAGAAGGAGGATAAGTGGTAAGCTGTAATGCTCTTATAGATACTATCTTCTGGACTAATAATGGGATAGCTGGTTTATTGATCATGAAATGTCATGCTTCGAAGAACCAAGTGGAACGGAATTCTTCTGGAGGTCAACTTTCCAAGAATGGGGTCTAGAGCCATACGATTCTGATTTATCGTTCAAATGTAGAGAAGAAGATCTCAAAAGGTTTAAGCTGGAAAATCCTACATCAGAGGACTCCTCTACGGAGGGGGATTAGCGAGTTTTTCCAATCTTTGAATATTACTCAGGCATGCAGATTGAGTGAAACCCGAGCTCTTCCAAATTGATTCTTCATGATCTACTATAACTGATTGTAGCATAATTTCGAAACTTGTTCAGCACTTTAGGCTAAGTTAGTTTCTATAGTCTCTGCTTGCTGTAATGCCCATTATTGATATTGTGAAGCTTCCTACAAGTCAAAGTATTCTAGGTTGTAAAGTTGCCTTGCAGAGACTTATCAATACGACGTTCTCTACGGCGAATAGAAAGAACTGCCTGACTTTTAGAGTATATGTATTCTTTTCATTCGCACTCTATATTCGTGTATAAAAATATAATAGATACCCACAATAAATTTTCCCGACTTCACACATTGCACTTAGGCTGATTATGACGGCACCAAATGTGCTGCATTCGACTAGTTACGCTGATTTATAGTCAGGCTCATTTATCATGTTGATTATCAGGCCTCTTTCAGTCGTGCGATTTGTCCGCTCTCGCCGCTACATCCCCGGCCCGCTTTCTTCTCTTTGAATATTTATCATGACATCTAACATGCACCAATCCCCTCGAATAAAACTAGACCAGTCCCCTGGCTCAAAACATTAGAAAATGGCCGCAACTGGGCTCCCATTGTCAGAACCGCCCAAAGGCGAGGCCACAATATTACCGCACGAAAAGGTGTTCCCCATCCAGGTCGGCGCGCAGCTATTCCGTCTCTCTGGCGCCTCGATCGCATCCGATGGTGAACCTCCCGTCTCTAACAATTCGTAATACTTACACGAAGTGTTTAGTCTCTAACATTCCTAGAGCACCGTCCTATTTCTCCCGATTTTTCGAAGAACAGCTCGAGAGTAGCCGTGAGGGCACCGTGAGGACACTCTACATTGACCGCGACCCCGAGACATTTCAGGAGATTCTCAGGCACCTGCAGGGTTGGTATTACGATCCTAGACAGATAAGGAGAATGGAAAGACTGACTGTTGCGGATTATAGGATACTACGTGCGGCCTAAAGATGGTGCTCATTTTGTCAAACTCTTCGCCGATGCTCAATTCTACAGCTGTACGCAGTCTACTCCCCTCGAGCTCTTTCGACCAAAGAGACATACTTAGGTCGATTGATAAAATGCTAAAATTGTGATAATATCAGTGCCACGTCTGATCGCTCAGCTGTTTGAATGCGAAATATTCATTCAGATTGGCGATCGCCATTTCCAGATCCCGCGAGACATCTTTTCAAGTCCTGGTGACTCACCCAACTTCTTCTCTCTCGGGTTTGCAGTCTTCTTCGCTTCGCCGTCTTCAGTCTTCCCTGGACTCGAGCGTGGAGGTCTCCTTCGTCCACCATCCATCACCCCACCTATCGTCAGCAGTCGGTCCGGCGATGTCTTCGCGGAATTACTGCACATGCTCCGCGGCTATCCTATTCACATCCGAGATGAGGAACACCGGGAGTGCCTCCTACGCGATTGTCGCTACTATCACCTCCGGGGACTCGAGCAAAGGCTGATTCGGTACAACGTTACGTATAACCTTGATCGTCGCCAGTCCGAGATCACGCTACGACTGGAAGACGTTCGACCTTCCGGCGTTACATTTGTGCCTGATGCGTCACCCTTCTCTGAAGGCACGCCAACAAGTTCCGGAGGATGGGTGCACTATTCTCGACCATTCGTGGACGAGAAGCGCTATGAGCTCATCGTCGAGATTGGGAGTGAGAGTACCCTGGTGGATCTCGCAACGATGCGTGCTGAGCTTCACGGACAGGCAAAGTCCCGCGTCGCGGGTCTCTGTCAAGCGATAGCCAATAAAATGAACCTACCTACCAACACGCCATTGGGTCTGCAATTGATATCCGGTAGCACCACCCCCTTAAGTGCTGGGAGTGACCGCATCAAGGTTCATATCGATGCCAGCACCGACATCATGCTCGACGGCGAGCCTTTTCTACTCCGACCGCTGGATCCTACCGACTATACTCCCTCCACTACCACCATCACTACTACTACTATCAATCCAAGCAACAATCATGGTGCCAGTAGCAGTCCTAGCATTAGTGTACCGGCTGATACCACTCCAATGGGCTACTCAGAGGTCATAAACCCTTTGGCACATTCGGGGCTATACTCACGGTTCCAGACACCCCAACCAAATCAGCAGCTACCGCGTAAGCGACGCAGGACCGATGCCAGTGACCGGGGCCGCCCGTGGATCGTCAACAAGGGCCAATGGCGGTTGCGTGTGCACCCCCTGGGACCAACAGATCCCAACGCCGGCAGGATGGAGATTATCTTTGTGGCGGTCAAACTGGACGTCTACTCAAGCCAGCGAGGCCACAACTCCAGACGCGGCTTTATTGCCTGACCGTCCCTTTGTCCCTCGATTCTGCTCCCCGATGATGAGATACGACTATGATGTAATTTGATATTGCTTCTTTGCGCGGGACGGTATCCCGATTCCCGCGTTCTACGAATACATAGAAATGACGTGGTTGTAATATATATTAGGTAGCGTTTTACTTGTATTTACCCGTCCGTACAGTACCATGAACACTGGGGTAAATTACCTCAATATCCGCCACTTTTGCCCACAACGAAGAAACAACAACATCGCATCTATAAGACCAGAAGACGGAAGAACCCCGAAGGGAGAAGCGCAGTCACAGAAGATACCGCACAAACGACGCAAAGCAGAACACACATGCAACATTCGGCGGAGGGCAGCGCCGCTCACACTGCTGACGCCTCCGGGCACACGCCGGACGGGAATCCGTCGCCCGCTAATTCGGCCTCAGCAACACCCACGAACAACTCGCCCGCATCCCCACGACTGGCAAATGCGCATTTACAGCAGGTCCAGGCCCAGTCACGTCAGCTGCGGCCGCTAAAGTCACCGCTATACGTACCCGCGGCGCTTCGCCGAACTGAACGAGCGCCCAAGCCGTCGCCTCTAACTCCGCCACGCAGCGTTCACGGCTCCGTCGACAACATCAAAAGCGATGCCGTCGAGCCCGAGCCGCTTTCTCGCAAGTCCACCATTGACAGCACCCGCAGCGGCTTAAGCAGGCTTGCCCAGGACGAATGGCTGCGAGACCAGAACCTCGGCGAGGTCACCGGCGCGCCCACTAGGGAGCATTGGAAGGTATCTACATCTCTCTCTAAAGCCTTACCCGTATGAAAGGGGAAAGGGGCTAACAGGTAATCAGGCCGACTCGGCATCGCCGTCGTGCGACTCTCCGGTGTGCAAATCGTTCTTCGGCATCTTCGTCCGCCGCCATCACTGCCGCCATTGTGGCCACGTCTTCTGCTCCTCACATACTTTACACGCCATCCCACTCGACCAGAACGCCCGATTCCACCCGGACGGCATCCCATCTCGCAGCTGTGACCTCTGCTGGGCCGCGTACCGGCGCTGGGAGCAAGCTCGCGTCGACCGACTCGGCCAGATTCAGCATGATCTACTTTCGAACCCCAATGCGCCCAGCAACGAGTGCGCGCGGGGCTGGGCTATCGAAGCTGATTGCGTCAGCATTGGAGAGGCTCAAGCATCCTCGGTCGAGCACCAGGATAGCATCATCGCCAGCAGCGTCCCCCGAGACTGGAGCTGGAGCACATTCTAGTTCTGCTCTATTATCTTCTGCATTTTCTTTTGATTGATACCCACTGCCATATATGATCCCGATTCTTGACTCTCGGGCTATTTTCTTTTCCCATTTTCATATTGTTTTTGTCCACTCCACGCCTTTTCAATATCCTTCTTGTCGTGATGGTTTTACATGACTAGCTTGCTTTACGGCTGGGCGAGGTGTCGCGGTCCTCGGTACCCTGGCGCCGCATATAGATTTCCTTGCATTTATTCTCTCTGCGTCTGCTGAATTTTCACATCTATCACAATCTGCTTGTTGTTCTCAACTCATGTCAGCGTTGTGATCCAATCATTCAAGTCATAACCTTTTGGCCGTCGGGACAGTCAGATTCTAGTAAACTAACGGCCCAGTCCATTTCAATGTATAGTCTATAGTGCCTCGCTTTCGCACATCGTGAGTCCCGTGTTTGTTCTATTCTATGATCTTTCCAGCCATAAGTTCAGCCAACCCAAAGAGTATCACGATCGAACGTCGACCGTCTTCCACATCCCAACATGCGGGATCCCTTCCTCGCTCCACTCCCCCATGCTGCGATCCGTGATAAACCCAAGACGAGCGTACATCGGCTCGACATCGACCTGAGCATGGATCAGAGTGAGACCCTTCCACCTTACCCCACCACCAAGAGCCGCTCCCACCTCATCCGCATGTTCAGCAGCCCATCCCAACGCGGTCTCGACTAAGACACGACCAAGTCCCTTGCCTCGATATGTGGGAATGACAGGTAGGCGTCCGATCCTGACGCAGGGTTCCTCGTCCTTCTCATGGCCAGCGTGGGGGGGCGGCACCAGACGCACCACACCAACGGGGGTAGATGGAGCGGCAGTATCATACGCAACCCAGTGCCAGCTGCGCTCGTCGTCCTCGTCCTGCTCATTTTCTACAGAACAACCCTGCTCATCGACAAAGACTGTAGTCCGGACTCTCATGGCATCATTGTAGATGGTGGGTCGCGGTGTACTTGTTGGAGGGCCGGGCGGCGCGAGGAAATCGAGTCTGAGCGGCATGATCGGTCTCAATACCAAACAAACTCGTCTGCTAGTATGTCTGGGTGTCTTGCTCTCGTGTTCCTGTCACTCGGTGTCCTTATTACTGCCTTCTGACTGTCTGTCTACTTTGTCTTCTTGAAGCCTTTGACAGGTAAGGTCTGTTAGAAGGCTAGGTTATCGTATGGGAACCAGGGTAACGTGTAACGTATGTCCTATTAGTTATAGAGACTGATCGTTACTTTAGGTACATAGGGGTCTAGGGGCTAAATACAATATAAGATACTTATAGGTCACGTGGTAGGCATATGCCCAGCTAAGCTCCTTTTATTCTACTACTATCTATCGAATCCTCCTACTAATAGATTAGTCTAGAGAAAGTAATTAAGGGATTATACTAAGATAAGATACTATCTACTATATACGTTGCGACTATACTAGAGTATTATTATTATCTACTATACCCTTCTCTACTACTATTACTCTCTATAGATAGTAGAATAGAATAAAAGTATATATTAATAAAAGGTATATTTAAATATAGAGTTAAAAGAAGTAAAGTTATATAAAGATATAGTTAATAAGGTATATAATAGAACTAGTAGTTAGACTATAGGCGTAGTTAATAGATTTATAGATATAGATTAATTTATAGATAAAGGGTAGAAGAGGTAATATATATAATATTAGTTAATAAAGCGGTTAGTATTTAGAATCTATTTAGAGGTATACTAATTATTAGTATAGATAGGCGAGTTCTTCTACTAGACTCTATATTAGAGATATTTATTCTAATACTACCTTAAATCTAGAATTTTATATATCTTTCTATTTAGTAGAGGCTCTATTTTAGACTAATTTAGAATAGATTAGTAGATTATTTTATATAGTTAGAGTAGTAATATATAGAATATATTATATATTTAAAAAAAGAATAGTAAATCTAGATAATATATTTATATATCTACTTTTTTATAGATTTAGAATAGACTAAGGAACTTATAGTTAAGCTTTCTATTTAGCTATTATATTTTAATATTTTTTATATTTAACTATATAGTATCTTCCTTAGTAAACTTATATAGTCTTAAGGTACTCTACTTTTATATAATATCTTAGAAGTAAAGTAGACTCTTCTTTATAAAGTCCCTTATTTCTTTAATATACTTAGTTAAAGATTCTACCTTAGAGTTTTATTTAGTATATAGAAGATTTACTAGATTTAGAATAATTAGATAGAAGACTATATTAATAAAGAATAAGGTATTTTTAATTATTAAATAGATAATATTATTATATATAAATTTAGCTAATAGTAATAGATCTATTTAATTATTTTATAGATAGTTTAAGAATACTTTTAAGTATACCTTTATTATTTAATTTTATTACTTAGTCTATCTATTAGTCTAGAATTAGACTATTATATTTATCTAGTAATTATACTAGAGAATAATAGATAGATAGTACTAAAAGTAGTTTATAAAGAGATAATTCTAATCTAATATTAATACTAAAGATATATTATATAGTTAAACTATATTATATATAAATATATATACTAATTAGATTATAGATATCTCTTTTCTAACTAATATATAGTATATTATTTTAGAGAATTTATCTATAAATACTAATATTATATTATATATAAAAGTATTAGATAGTTAGTCTAGAATATAGTTAATTATTAAATATTAGAATAGAGGTAGATTAAATATAAAATTGAGAGTAATATACTTCTAAGAGTAAATTAGAATTAGTATTAGTATAAATTAATCTAGAGATATATAAATATAGAGCTTATAATATATATATATTTTATAAAACTAAATATAAATAGTAACTTCTTTATAAATAGATTTCTAATAGAACTATTAGAGTATTAGTTTTTAGATTTATTAAATACTAAAGTAATCTATAGTAAAGAAGTTATATAGAAAATATATAATATAAAGGTATAGATTAGTATTATTAGAGATAATAATATACTTTTTATAAAATAGTAAATTATTATTAATAGTCTAATCTTCTAGAATATTAGTATTAATTAATAACTCTAGATTAGCTAATATAGTATTATAGATTTAATTAATAAAAAATAGTTCTAAATAGAATTAATTTAGTAAATTAATATTAGTAGTTATAAGATTTAGTCTATCTATAGAGAGGAGATTATAGTAGAAATAGTAATTAAAGATATAGGTGAAGATCGTAGCTTACTTTATATAAATAATAGTATAACTCTAGAAGATTATAGTCTATAGAATATTTTTAAACTTAGTTATTTTTATAGAGTAGAGATAGTAGTTAGAATAGTAGAATAGTTTATTGGCTAGATTTAAAATATTTAATTTATAGATAATATAGAGGTTAAACTTATTTAAATACTAGATTTATTAGATCTACTAGTAAGTTAAGACCTTAGTATTAAGAAAGAGTTATAGATTACTATAGTCTATAAATACTATTAACTCTTAAGAAGCTCTTTATAAAAAGTATTACTAATATTTTATAGCTATAATAATTACTAGTAGCTTCTAATTATAAATTATATAGTTATACTTAGTATTTATTAGTTTTTAACTATAGAATACTATTAGATAAAGGTAGTTATTATTCTACTATTAGATTAAAATAGCTATAATTATAAAGCTACTCGCGTTATAATATATATTATTTTAGTATAAAGAGTTATAAAATACTAAAAGAGGTACTAAAGAAAAGATATTATAGAGAGATTTAAAGCTATATTAGATATTATTAGTCTAAATAAATATAAAAAGTACTTTAAGTAGATTAGTAAAAGAGAGAGCTATCTAATTATAAATATAAATAAATTATCTATAGAAGTTATAGAATTTTAAAAATTCTCTAATATTATAGATTAACTAAGGTTTTAGCTATTAAAGAATAACTATAATATACTAGAAGTTTATCTTAATTCCTCTACTTAATAAAATATACTTTATAAAATTAATCTTTAAAATATAGAATCTATATTTTAGAAAATTATATATTAGTCTTCTATTTTATAATAATATTAATACTTTATAGATATAAAACTAATACTATTTTTTATTAGAGTACTTTATATATATAATAATATTATTTAGATATATAATAATATATTTATTAACTACTAATAGTAGAATTATATTAATATATTTTTAAAAGTTAGTAGAGGTATTAGTTAATCTAAAAAGGATAATAAAAAATTCGAAGTTTCTATATCTAGTTATAAAAATAGTAAAATACTTATAACTATTAGTAATATATATTAAATAGTAGATATTTATAAAATCTAACTTTATAAACTAATAGACGCCTCTAAAGTATTCTAGTATCTAGTTAACTAATAGAATAGTATAGTAGTTCTATATTATAATAGTATTAAGCTTTTAGTAGTTTATATAGAAGTATTTAATACTATTCTTTTTAGCTATAAATATAATAAAAAAATAAATATTTAATTTAGAAGATTAGATATAGCTTTAGATAATCTTTTTTTATAGATATAATTTAAAATAGTCTAGTTTAGCTTCTAATATATTATAAGGCTTAGTCTATAGAAGTTTAATATCTAGTTTTAAATTTATTTTAAGATTTATAAAGGAACTATATAGAGAAGAGAGCTAATAGATAACCTCTTTATTAAAAGTATTTTAAAATCTATCTAATTTAAAAGGTAGTTTGATAAAGATATTACTATTAGTAGCTAATTTTTATAGTTATATAATAGTCGATAGTTAAATATTATTATTATTAAAGTTATTATTATTAGAGTTAAAAGAAATTATATTAGTATTATTAATAAATAGAATATTTATAATATATTATATACTATATAATATATAACTATATTATATATTAATAGCTCTAAAAACTTTTAAATAATAATTAGATAATATTATCTATATTACTATATATATCTATATATATATACTAAATAGTAAATTCTTATTTACTATATATAGTAGTATATTTTTATCTTAATTTATAGCTAGTTTTCTATTTTTACTATTTTTAATAGCGCGATATTCTAGCCTAGAGTATTAATTACTACTATTTATTTTATTTAGGAGCTACTAGTACTTAGATAAATACTTCTATAGAATACTATTAGTATTTTAAAAAATTATATCTAGAGCTTTAGAAGTATTATATAGTAGTATTATAGTTTATTATTAGCAATATCGACTATTTATCTACTATACCTCGCTATTAGTAAGACCGCGGTATCTTTATTTACTTTATTAATAGAGGTAACTCTAGAAGGGTACTCTAATTATCTCTTTAGAAAAAAGTCTTTACTCTATAATTTAGTAGTTATTAGTATTACTATTTATAGATTAGCCTTTCTAATATTAGAAAACCCCTCTTTTTATATAGTCTAGGGGTATTCTTTATTCTCTATAAAATTTTTTCTCTTCTCTTTATACTATTTTAATCTATTTATATTATTTAACTATATTATTTAAAATTAACTATATTATTCTAGTTTATTTTATTTCTATCTATTTTATTTATTTAATCTTTCTATTTTATTTATCTCGATTTTTACCTATTCGCCTATTTACTAGTAGTAGTTTATCTATTAACTAGATTAGTTAGGAGTATTATAGATATATTACCTCTAATAGCTACTTTAAGGGGCTAGAGGAGTAATTCTATTTCTTCTATAAATATAAGGGTAGATTAATCTAAGTCCTCTAATAGTATTAAGTTATATAAGTAGTATACTATATATCTAGCTCGCGTTTAGATAGCTAGAGATAATATTATATAGATAAATATTATTAATATAGTTATACTAGAGGATTATATTTATATCTTTACTATTTATTCTATATTATTAAAAATATAGTTCTAAGTAGAATCTACAAACTTCTAGAATATACTTAATAGTAATAAGTATATAGTATCTCTAATTATAGCCTAGCTAGACTATTTAGTATATTTAAGAACCGGTTTAACTAATTATCCCTTACTAGCTACTATTTCTACCCCCTCTCTAGTAGAGCTATAGCTATTTATTCTAGTAGACCCTAAAGCTTTTAATCTACTTAAGGAGAGAACTACCTAGCTTTCCGCCTACTTTAAGATACTCTAGGAGAGATCTACTACCTTAGAGGAAAAAAGTACTTTAATAAAATATTTATAGTAAATAGTACTTAATCTAAGAGTATATTTAGATAAAAAGTAAAAAGTATATAAAGTTAATAAATAGATATATATAGCTATAGTAATTAAGAAGAAGAGATAGCTTATAGAAAAAGAGCGTTCCGCCTAGAATAAAGAGAGGTAATTATATAAGGAAATTAAGGAGGCTAAGGATAACCTTTATTAATATAATCTAGCCTTAGTATAAAAAGAGAAGTCGGTATATAGATATAAATATTATTCCTCTAATCTATATACTAAATTAGTAAAGGAGGAAGTTAAACTACCTCTACCTCTACTTTATTTAAATTATTCCCTACTACCTTAGTATAAGCTAGCCGCTTAATCTATAGTACTATATACTAATTAGCTCCTAGCTCTATTAGAGAGAAAGCCTAAAATAAATATATTAGTAGATATAGCGAAGTCTATAGTTACTATAGAGTAGTTTATAGCTTTAATAGAAAAGGTTAACTATTTTATATAAAAGTTAGAGAATAGAAGTAGTTTCTATTATTTTAATATATTTACTAGTTATTTAAATTAGTAAATAAGAGTACCTTCTATAGAGCTAAAACTATCTTAGAATATATAACTTATAAATCAAGTTTTACCTTTAATTAAGAAATTATAGCGAGCAAATCTACTAGCTAGTTATAACTCTATAAGGGATCTATTAAGAGATAGAGATTATTTTACTTAGGTATAATATTATTTTAATATCTTTAATACCCTAATTACTAATAATCCGCTACTATATTTTAGTAGCTATATAGAAATACTAGCCTCTTTATTTAGAGAATCAAATATAAATAATATAAATAATAATAATAAAAGGCTACTAAGGATCTAGAAAGTTATACTATTTAATTCTAATATAGACGATATTTCTATATTTATTAATTAACTATAATTTATAGAAAAAGTAGAGAGAGCTAGCGTAATCCTTAAAGTATTATCTATATATCTTAAAGAAAGAATATTAGAATAATATACTAGTCTAGTAGAGAATATATAAATAGCTATAATAGAGTCTCTTTCTTTATATATTAATAAGCTATATAATAAATTTAAGATAGATTAGTCTATAGTATAGAATTATATAGTAGAGTTAAAGTTTATATTTAAAAATATCTCTATACTCTTACTTATTTTATATATAACTAAGAAGCTAACGCTAATAGCTATAGTCTATATTTATAATAATATAATACTTAAATATATTATTTAGGACGGCCTTAATCCCTTCTTAGTATAAATTATACTAGTAAATAACCTTAAGTATATTAATACCTTTAGATAATAGTATTATAATAGTAAAGTAGCTAGGAGATATATATAGATAGTATAGTATACTATAACTAAAGTAGATAAATTAGTAGTAATACTTTATATTAAAATATAAACTAATAATAAATCTCTATTCGTTTTAAGCCTAAAGCCTATAATTAGTTCCTCTTCTTAGATATTAGTAGCTAGTTATTCTCTAATTAATTATTTTAAACTACTAAAGGGACCTTACTACTTATATATAGAGCCCTACTAGAATTAAAACTATTCTCTAAAAAAGTAAATAGTTAATATAGTTAATACTAATAAATAAATAGTTATTAATATAATACTTAATAAAGCCTAATAAGAGGATAAGGATAATAACGATAATTTATTAAATACTATCTTCTAGATAAAAAACTAAACTTCTACTTTAGTATAGAGGAGCTAGATATAGGGCCTAAGAGTAGTAGATCCCCTATAAAAAAGAATAATATAGAGAATTATACTTATCTAACTACTATTACTAATACTATATCTATACTTAAGTTTTATTTTAACTCTAAATTAGAAGTATTCTTAATTTTAGAGCTTTATCTTCTTCTATTTTTTCTAAATACTATTTAATATTTAATAAAGAGGGTACCTTTAGTAATATTTAATAGATTACTATTATTTATATTAACTACTATTATATTTAATATACTACTATATATAGCTAATAAGAAGAGTTTCTAGTTACTAGTTATATATTATATTATACTAACTTTACCTTATAATATTTTAGTTATTAATAATATATTTTATATAGTAAAGAGCCTTATTAACTATAAAATATTAATAGTAATAATATTTAATTATATTATTTTAATATTTATATTTTACTCCTCGTCTCTATAATATTCTATATTATCGCTATTATAGTTAGTACTAAAGAGATATCGGATTTATATTATATTAGTAGAGTTAATAGTTATTAACCCTAGCTAGGGCGTTATTTTATCTATATTTTTTAGTATATAGTTATAGTCTTATATCTTATAGTAATTATACCCTTTATCTATTATATTAGTAAATAGCCTAATATTTATATTATTATCTTTATCTATTATTAGTTCTAATACTATTTCTCTACCTTTTATAAATATAGATTATATACTAATCTATATTCTAAAGGGTTGATAGTTAGATATCTTATAGCCTTAGCAACTTTATCTATTTTATTCTTAGAGATCTTAGTTAACTTAGTAGACGGCGATATAAGAGATCTAGATAAATTATATATAGAGGATAATTTCTTCTTAATACTAGAACTAAACGAGTTTATAAATCTCGTAGTAGCTAATATATCTAATAATTTTAATAGTAATTATAATCTATAGATCTACTAGATTCTAATAAAATATACTCCTCTCTTTAGTTCTAAGCTAAAATACTTTAATAATAGTTTATATATACTAATTCCTTTAAAAAATAATACCGATCTATTAGAGTTTAAGTAATCTATATATTATATATTAGAGAAGGACTATAAAGTAGCTGATAGTATTCTTAATCTATTAGTAAAAATAGACTAGATTAAAAAAATTCTATTAGGTAAAAAGTACCTAATTACTTCTCTAGTATTTATTATCTAGAGAAATAATAAACCTTGTATTATTATTAATCTATAATAGATTAATATAAAGATTCTACCTAATATATATCCGCTACTATATTAAGATAATATATTAGAGGTATTAGGTAGGGCAACTATCTTCTTAAGTATAGATATAACTAAGGGGTTTTTCTAGTAACTAGTAAAGAAGGAGGATAGGTAGAAGATAGTATTCTTAACTCTATATAGAGATCTTAAGAGGTTCGTAGTATTGGTTATAAATCTTACTACTTTACTACCTTTCTTCTAGTTATAAATAGAGAGTCTTCTATTAGAATACCTCTAGAAATTTATTCTAGTTTATATAGATAATATTATTATCTTTTCTAGATTACTTAATTTCTATTTTTAATATCTTAAGGCTATTTTATTAGCTTTATAAAATACTAGTATTATATTATTTTTATCTAAATACTACTTTATATATAAATCGGTTAATCTATTAGATTATTATATAAGCTAGCTAGATATTATAATATAGAAGTAAAAGATAGAGACTATTATAGCTCTATCTTTCTCTACTATATTAGTAGAGTTAGAGTTAGAACTTAGACTATTTAGATACTATTAGAGCTTCGTACCCTTCTTTTCTACCTTAGCTACCCTCCTTATTAATATTAAGATAATACTAGCTAAAGGTTACCTACTAAAGGGTACTAGGAGACAATTATTTATATAGTATATAAGTATTATAGAGATTAACGATAATATAAAGGAGCTAGTTAGGGAGGCTTAAATCATTTAAGATCTACTAAAGGTTAGACTATCTTTAGTACCTCTACTTAGATTCCTAGATTTCTTGAGTTCCTTTATATTATATATAGATAGAAGTAAATAGTAGAGGTATAGTATAGTAGTATATTAGCTTTATAAGGATAATAATTAGGAGCACTCTATTATATTTACTTTAAAGAATTTATTAGATATAGAAAGATATTATAGATCTATAGAGTTAGAATATAATACTCTAGTTTAGGCACTTACTTAATTCCCTTAATACTTTAATATATAATTTTTTACTATTATTACTAATTATATTATACTAATAAATATACTTTAGACTAAGTTCTAAGTATTAGAAAGATAATTGACGAGACTAGATAATTAGGCTATAATCTTAGTATCTTATCTATTTTATATAACTATTAGATATTATAAAAGATTAGACTATTTAAATATCAATATATTATTTTATATCTCTATAATAATTAAATTATTAATTCTATCTACGTTAGAAATCAAGGAGCTATTATATCTTCTTTAGTTATCTACTCTATTATCTATTAACTTTATTACCTTAATTTAACTTAGTAATAATTTTATTAAGTAGTTAGATATATATATCGCCAACGATTCGATATTATATAAGATTAGAAAAAAGCTTAAGTTAAAAGATTAATTTTATAGCTTCTAAATAATCAATAGCTATTTTATATATACTAGAAATATTAACTCTACTATTTAGCTATATATTCCGTAACTATTACTAAAGGAAGTCTTCTATTTTATATATAATAATTATAGTTATCTAGAATTAAAATATACTCTACTACTTCTATAATCTAATTTTTTTATCGATTGAGCTAGAGAGAGATTAAAGAGTTATATTACTAAATATATTACTTATTTACTTAATAAGCTATAAAATACTAAGCTACTAGAGTATTTCTAATCTATACTAATACTAGATAATATCTTTAATATACTATCTCTAGACTTTATAGTAGATCTTCTATAGAGTAGAGAATTTAACTATATTCTTACTATAACGAAAAAGCTATCAAAGGCTATTAAATTAATACTAGGGAAGGATTTATAGAATATAACTAAATAGGTAGTAGTATTCTATACTAGTATTATCTATAAATAGGGGCTCCCTCTAATAATTATATTAGATAGAGATTCAAAATTTATAGGCAAATTCTAGAAGAAACTACTAGTAGATCTTTATATTATTTAATAGGCTAATATAGTCTATAATATATCTACTAATAAATAAAGTAAATATATAAATCTATCTATTAAAGTACTACTATATTATTTATTAGTTAGATTATATAAATTAGTCTAATCTAATCTTATTTATAATATAAAGAGATTTATTAATTATACCCCTATAGCTAATAGAATCTCTCCCTTCTAATTTCTATATAATATACCCCTATAAATACTACCTAATATAACTCTATCTTCTAATCTACTTATTAATAAAAGTAACCTATAAGAGGTACTATATAATATATTAGTACTAGTAGTAGTAAAGCTAGCTTTAGAATTAGATAAGCTATTTAAGGACTATAAGTTTAAGAAGGGCAAATATATCTTTCTTTAGCTAGTATATACTACTAAGAAAGGCTATTATATTCTAAACTTCTTAAAGCTCTCTATAGTATAAAAGGGCCTATATAGAATAATCTAGAAGGTCTTACCTTTAGTATATAAGTTAGAACTACCTTCGTATTAGTATATTTACCCTATTATCTTAATTACCTATATAGAGCCTTACTAAGTAGAGTTAGCAGATTTCTCTACTAAAGATACTAATAATATACCGCTAGTCTAAGTATATAGAGAGGACAAATAGAAGATTAAAAAGCTACTAAGGAAGAAAAATAATATAGTATTAGTAAAATAGAAAGGGTATAAAGATACTATATAGGAGCCTTAGAAGATAATTAAGAAGAATATTTCTAAACTATAGGTAGTATTCTTAAAGAAGAAGCGTTATAGATACTAAATCTAGACGTTCTTCCTATTATTATTTATTATTATTTTTCCCTAGTATAATATTACTTACCCCTTTACTATTTTATTACTTATCCCTTTATACTAAAACTTCTTACTTATAAAATCTTCTTTTATCTTTTTATAATCTTCTTCTTTATATCCTTATACTTAACCTTTTCTACTTAACCTTTTTATTCTATTTATACCTTTCCCTTTCTACCAAAGTCTTACCTCTTTCCTCTATTATTTATAGCTATTCTAATTATATCGTTGCTAAAAGAAGATTGT
Source organism: Onygena corvina (assembly GCA_000812245.1). NCBI lineage: Eukaryota > Fungi > Ascomycota > Eurotiomycetes > Onygenales > Onygenaceae > Onygena > Onygena corvina. The sequence goes on along the minus strand of JWPT01000001.1, from coordinate 132,968 downwards.
CTAGATAATAAATATAAAAAGATTAATAACTAAAATCTAAGAGAGAAGACTAAATAAGACGATAAAAAGGCTAAAATAGACGAGATTAAGGCAGAGGCTACTATAGAAGAATCTATATACTTTACTAGTATTAAATTATTTAAATCTAAGCTACTAGTTATTTACCAATTCTTTTTACTATATATTCTATAATTTAACTCTCTAGTAGATAATATTATATAGGCTTTATAGAAGATATAGAATATATATATTTAAGTAACCTTATTTAAGATCTAATCTAATTTATTCTAACTATATCTTAAGGAATTTATAAAGGTATATATTAAGTTACTCTCTATTACTATTATAGATAATTAACTCTTATATAGTTTATTACCTCTACTAGCTATTAATATAGATACTAAGGTAGATACTATAACTAATATTAGCACTGCGATATTTAATACTAATCTAGTATCTATACCCGTATAGCGTCTTCAACTAATTATTAGACCTTTAACTAAAGTAATAGTCTAGATAGAGACTATAGAAATTTATTCTCCCCTTCTATCTAACTTTATAGAACTCTTAACTTATAATACTTATAATAACTAGTATAATAATAGTTATAAAGTATTTAATATAGTAATAATAAAGATTAACTACGATATCTCAATACTCTAGAAAATTCTTAATAGATATATTAATATTACTAACTCTCTATTACTAGATTAGTTTAACTATATCTACTATTAATATAATAATATAATTAAGAATTATAATAAGGCTTAATACTATTTTATTTTAGCTACTAACTATCTTTATAAAGTATAAGATATATTATCTTCCTCCTTTTTTACTCTAGAATAGATAGTTATATATATAGTAGTATTAGATATTAAATATAATAAAGTCTATAAAAATATATTACTATAGACTACTAATTATATCGATATTAGTATTACTAATACTCTTTCTATTACTAAGGACGAGCTAGTTATCTACTTATAATATATCGTCGCTATCTAACTATAAATAAGGAGTAGTTACTTTATACTCTCGCCTCCCCTTTTTTTTCCTTTCTTTATATTTAAACTATATAGATATATAATTGTATTCTAGTTATATCGCTAATATATACTTAGCCTTCTTTGTTCTAGATAATATAGTATATTATATACTATATAGTATATAACTATACTATATATTAACGACTCTAGGGACTTCTAGATAGCAATTAGATAATATTATCTATATTACTATATATATCTATATATATACGCTAAATAGCGAGTTCTTGCTCGCTATAGTATTAATTATATCTAGAGGTTAGAGTATTATAATTAACTAATTAATAGAGGGGTTCTTATATTTTAGCTATAGTAAATCTAGAATAATTAGAAATAGTATATTAATAGAATAGAAGAGATAGTTATATTTATAGCTATTATAGTCTATTATTAGTAATTAGAAGATATAATTAGAGAATTAATAGATAGTTATTTAGAAAATATTAATAGTAGCTTTAAATATTATATTAATATTCTAGATATTAAAGATTAAAGTAGTAGATAAACTAATAAAGTTATATATTAATCTAGAATTAATAAAAGATAGAATATAGTAATATATAGATTTATATTAGAAAGATATAAATAAATAATATATAATAAATTCTATAGTTAAATTAATAAGTATTTAGTTTAAAATAGTATATTTTATTAATATATATATATTTATTCTAATATATATAGTAATTAATTTTTTAAATAGAAGGGTTTTAATAATTTAGAGAAGGCTATATAAAAGTAGAGTATAGTATTATATTAGAATATTAAAGAGATCTAGAAATAGTCTACTAGATAACCTCTAGAGAGTTATTTCTAATTAAGTATTACTAGATATATATAGTAAGTAGCAATAAAGTAATCTAACTTACTATACTAGATATAAATACTACTATAATATTATATCTAGTAGTTAGAATCTAAGATACTTAGATTTTTAAGCTTTAGAATAGTTATAGAGGCTCTAGAAGAGAATTAGTAGAATTAGACTTAAAGATAGAATACTAGATAGCTTAGCTATTTAGTTATAGTAAGATACTATTCTATTTTAAGCGCCGCTTTCTTCTAAAGTATAAAAGTCTAGAGCTAGTTATTAAAGTATATCTAGATAATATAGTTAATAATATAGATTATTAACTTAGAGTAGAATATTATATAGATAGTAGTATTATTTTACTTAAGATTAATAAAAAGGATTTTAAAATAAATAAAGAAGAATAAAACTAACTTCTTAGAGTATATTTAAAGGGTTACTATCTAGAGCTTAGTATTAAGGATAGTGTTTAGAATAGTATAATTATTCTAGAGCTAAGTCTTAAATATAGACTAAGTTATTATATAGATATTCTTTTTAAGCTATATATATTAAATATATTAATAGAGAGTAGAGATAAAATAGCTAATTATATAGATAATTTAAAATATATCTCTTTAGATATATTTTTTATAAAATTAGTTCTTAATATCTATTAGTTAAAATTATATATCTATAGAGCTATTATAGGGTTTAGACTTCTTAGATTTAACTTAGAGATCTTTATCTTTATTAGTTATAGAGGGAGTTAGAGGTATTGTACTATTATTAATATAGTTATTAAAAAGGCTATATAGAGTATTAATCTAAATATATTAGTTTATAGAATATTACTCTAGCTTTTTAATATAGTCTATTAGATTCTAAAAAATAGATTTATTTATATTAGAGTATATATTTAGATAAAATATATTATATTAAATTAAATAGAATATAGATTAGTATTATAGTTCTAGTAATAGATTAATTTAGAGTAGATTTTATTATTATATATTCTAGCTAGTTAGTCTATTGTTTAAAAAAATAATTAGAATATTAGAAGGCTAGATTATTATATAGGAACTAGAGTAATATATAATATATATTCTATTAGTTATAGAGACTAATCGTTACTTTAGGTATATAGAGGCCTAGGGGCCAAATGCAATATAAGATACTTGTGGGTCACGTGGTAGGCACGTGCCCGGCTAAGCTCCTTTCAAGGTCCTAGTTTATCGATAAGCAGAACTGACTAAGCAGATTTGCAAGAGAAAGATTTGGCGTGAATCGAGGGAAAAAAGGACGATCAAGAGCCGCGATGTCGCTTTATTTTGACGCTGCAAGCGTGCTTGGTGGCCCATCGGATGCGGGCTCGCTCAAGTCGCGCATCTATAGCGGCCGGTGGAAGTCACCGCCAGTGCAGATTTACGCACTGATTGTCGAGACCGCAAAATACGATCGCTGGATTGCGGGAATCATAGACACCGCTGGCATCCTCGCCCACGAACCCAAGGTCAATTCTCCAGGCCGCATTATCTCCCTTATTGAACATAGATCACTGATGTATGAATAAGGTAAATCAAACAGCTCACGCCAATCCTCGCTCTCCTCCTCGTCCACGACCTACTGCTGGCCCGGCGAGGCATCTCGGCACCGGCAATCCACCCTCTGCGTCTAGCCGTTGAGCGTCACAAGACTCGGCTTAATGCTGAATTTACGAAACTGCGCGTCCGGAGAGGCTGCGCCTCCGTTGAAGAGCTGAAAAAAGCCTTGCAGCGGGATTCGATCGCGAGGCAGCAGGTCCTCTCCGTGGCGCCTAGATGGATTCGTATCAACAATGCCCTCACGACACTAAAGCACGAGCTTGAGACGACGTTTTCATCCTATTCGCCCGTCAACTCTCTATCAGAGCTTGCAACTGTCCCAGACCGGGAGAAACGCTACTATCTTGACGAACACATACCCGACTTACTTGCAATCGGCCCAGACTCTGAAGTAACATCAACTTCTGCCTATAAAGAGGGTCGGATAATTTTGCAGGATAAGGCGTCATGTTTTCCTGCCTATCTACTACTAGGTGATCATCCCGATAATTGGATTGGAGACATAATAGACGGGTGTGCGGCTCCAGGTAATAAAACCACCCATCTAGCTTCCTTGCTATCCGCATGCCGCAGAAAGCCGGTGTCCAATCACGAAAACAAGATATTTTCACTAGACGCATCGCGCTCGCGGTCCAAAGTTCTTCAGCAAATGGTCAAGAGGGCCGGCGTGGATAACCGGGTCACTGTCTTGCATGGCCAGGACTTCCTAGCACTTGACCCCCAAGACAGTCGATTCCAACGCGTTACCGCCCTGCTGCTGGATCCGAGCTGTTCAGGTAGCGGCATCACTAAACGCGAAGATATACCCCAGCTAGTTTTGCCTAAGTCAAAGGCTGAAATCGCGTCAGCCAATTCCAGTTGTGCGTCAAAGAACAAGAAGAGAAAACGTGAGGCCAGGCCGGACCCCAAAGTTTTTCCTTCCTCTTCGCCAGAACCTCCCACAGAAGTTGAAGAAAGCGCTGCTGAGAGTGGTCGATTAAGAAAACTAGCCAATCTCCAGAGCCAGATCGTCGAACACGCGTTTCACTTCCCAGCCGCAACACGTGTCACATATAGTACGTGCTCAATACACCAGGAAGAGAACGAAGGTGTTGTTTCACGAGTCTTAGCCTCACCCATTGCCGTACGTCGTTCGTGGAGACTTGAATCGAGAGCCGATCAAGCGGCAGGTATACGGAAGTGGCATCATCGTGGAACCCCTGCGGTAACCGGTCCTCCGCTGGGCAAAGGAGTGTTGTCCGCCGAAGATACGGAGGCATGCGTTCGTTGCTGGCCCGACGACGATAGTGGTACTGGTGGATTTTTCGTGGCTGCCTTTGTGCGAGATCCAGGTGCAGAAGATGATATAGAATATGGAACAGGAGGCAGGATAGAAGAAGAACATTTAGATGACGAGGTCTGGGAAGGATTTAGTTCCAGCTAGCTCGAATAAAGCTTCGAATCCCCCGAACGCCCGTTTTCCTTGGATATACAGTAGACTCCACGTAGCCTTGAAAGGACACCGCTGTTGCCGCCGGTAGCTATAGAAAAGTCACGAATACTATTCCTCTGATTTTCTCCAATATCCCAATGGGCGCATACCAAAACGGCCCTCGCTCGAGTTGTCACCATGACTTAGCTTAGCCTTAGAGAACACTTCCTCTGAAGTCTGGAGACTAGTTAGGTACGTTGCTTGCGGAGTCAGCATCATAGACTACAGTTGCATCTACATTGCTGGTTTCTGTCTGCTAGCCTACCGCCAAAATACTAACCCATGGGGCTCTAGCAGCGGCGTCTGATGCTGATATAGACATCCCAATCATCTCGCTGGAGATGTATAGACCAGAGTAATAGCAGGTGTAGCCATTAGAGTCGTCGGCGCGGAGAATGACATAAGCTTACTGACTAAGCGACCCAACGTCGACTTCGAGATCGACGTCAAAACGACGACAGCGACGGACAGAAAGACGAAATCGACCTCCTCCAGTGTAGTCGCCGCGGTCAATCATCAAGCATGGCGGGCGCCTCGAGTAAGTGACGATACTCCCTTTGTCTTGTGACATCCATACCTAACTCAATGCGCCAGATGTCCATCTCGACCCTGCTCTGCAGAAGTACTACGGTTAGCACCTCTCGATCTGTCCGTGCCTAGTGCCGGCACACACGCTGATAGCTCTGCCAGATACCAACAAGAACCGGTACAAGTATTTCAGATGGACCCCTCGCACCGCCTGGATCTCGTTCTGCTACATGGCCGTCGTTCCCTCGATCATCGGCTACATCGCTTACAAGACAGACGTGAGTACGGTAGAGCCGCGGAAGACTTCGTGCGACTGACCTCTTCGGGCTATTAGGGGAAATATGAATTCCGGGGCAAACGAAGGGGTGATACGATTGCCGAGTGGTAGAAGAATGCGCTTTACAGTCCCCCTTGATGGCTTACCTGATGTCTCCGGTCAACCAATTCCATGATTTCAGCAATATCAATCATACGAACGACGACAATGCATTAGGCGGATGTCGTCTGTACAACAATGACTATTGCGTGTAACTGATAAAAGAGAATACATTTGCATTATCCCATGGTCGTGTGTAAATCAGCTTACCCATGTTACTTTCCAGTATCTGATAATACGTCCCCCAAGTCCTATTTCCTAGATTCCGAGTGTGGAAGACTGGTGGTCCAAACTGGCTGTTGCCGGGCACCATGCCCAGTCTGACGATTAGAGGCGTCATCTAGTAGCACTCAAGTAAGGAACTTAACCACCCCCCAATGATAAGTTTCTAGAATTCTCAGGATGGACTCGCAAATCGCCTTAGCCATATGCACGACCACCAAGATCCGGCACCCTCTCCCCCCTTCTCCATTCACCGCTCGGCACACTTGCAGGTGTGATATTGGGATTTCCTCCACCATACCTCCCTGAGCCATGTCGCTGTCTTGGGTGCCCCGTGTCTCGGGGAAACGGTCCACCGCCGAACGCTCTCATACCTCCACCAGCTGGGAAGCTGGGCGGTCCTCGAGAAGGTAGTACAGGCGCGACAGAGCCATCTGAAAGTGGCGGAAGTATAGCACAATCAATGTAGTCCCCAATCATAAACCTCACGTCATGAAGCATCTTCTCCGCCTCGTCGCCTTCTAGCAATACACCCTCGCCTGTCTGGTCCGCGTCTCCGTTTTTGTCAGCAGATTCTCTAAGAGGCCCCACGATTATGCTTCCAATATCTTTGCTGACGTATCTACCGCGCCCTTCACCCACTTCGCCTGGTCTCAGTCCTGGCTGGCCTCTCGTGTCAGGATATACCAATCGGAAGCTAAGTCGCGTGCCTACAGCTGGATCTGGTAGCAGGGTTGGTAATGTCGATGTGAGGAGCTGTCCAAGCTCACGGAGGGTGCACGATTGCCAAGTATATATCTGTAGATGGGGAGGAAGCGGAGCAGTAGTAGCGTTGGTATTGCCGCTTGCTGTAGCCGCTGCCGAAGGGACAGGAAAATCTGAGAGCGGGTGAAAGGAGTTTCGGCGGTAGAATAGTTTCAGGTGAAATGGTGTCGTCTTCTGGCGATTGACATTCAGTGGTTCGTCCGCTGAAGCCATCGCGGGCAGCTGATTTGGCGTCTTCGATACGAAGATGTCCTCTCTATGCCTTCCTTGGAATAGACCAGCGGGTAAGGTTCTCGTGGTAGTGGTAGCGCTAGGTGTGCTACAAACGGTAACGGGAAGAAGGGCGTTAACCACGCGGTATGTCGCTAGGTAAGGCTTTCGGGCTGAGGGCGTTGATTTGGTACACAAGGTCAAAAGAATGTTATCCGATAAATCTCCTAGACAGAGGTGAAAATGTCAAGACTGAGGGATGGGTTCCCTATAAGCCAAGATGTAGTCGAATGATGCGAATGTGAGGCGGAAGTGAGAGAATCAACAAAGTTGACAATGATTTTCTTTACTACGTCCTACGTCGCCACGACAACCTCTAGATATTTCATCTTGACGATTTTCTCCAACAGCTACTTTCTGTCGAAGTTCCTTTTAATATAACATTATCCAACCTGTAAGGGAATATTTAGTCGAACCTTGCCAGTGAACGGCTTTCTGCAATCATGGACTTTGCTGCCCTCATGTCGAAGGAAATAACCAAAGCGAAATCAGATCCCTCCTCGTCAGACAAGAAATATCTGAAGCGAGCAGATATAGAAGCAGCTCGAGTCGCCGCATACAATGCAGAACAAGATAAGACCCAGCGGGAGCGGGAGGAACGAGCTGAATTGAAGCGGAGACGGGACGAACTGGAAGCAGAGCAGAACCGACTTCGAGACGAGAAAAGAAAACGGCTGGCAGAAGAGTCAAAAGAAAGACGAGAGGCTGAGCAAGAGGAAAAGGAGAGAGAACGCCGGAAGAGGCTGGGCTTGAGCGAACCTACAACCGAAAAGGAGGAGGATGAGGAGGAGGAGTTGGGTGAGACGGAGCTGATCGATAAACTACGCGGTCTGGGAGAACCGGTGCGATTGTTTGGAGAAACCCATAAGGGAAGACTCAAGCGGTATACACGACTGGTCCATCTTGCATCCAATCCTCCGAAGAAACTTACGGATGGTCCAATTCCTACCACGCTGGAGCTTGTTCCCGAATCGGAGATGAAGGTGCCGGATAAAGTACCTAAGGACGAAGAAGGGAAAAAATATGTGTTCAGACAACTCGCATCATACTTTACTCTTGTTCTCAAAGAGTGGGAAATTGCTCTAAGCCAGCGAGACAGTTCCGTCAAGCAGACGTTTCAAGGACGACAGGCCTACAACGCCATGGTAGAGTCGCGCGAGAACATGCGTCCTCTATTTAAGAAATTTGAAAATGGTGACCTGGGGGAGGGCATCCTTGAGCCTGTTGTTGAAATCGTACGGAATGCTCAGAGACGTCGATACGTTGATGCGAACGATGGGTATCTCACGTTGAGCATAGGAAAAGCGTACGTACAATGTTCATTCTCATAATCTCTCTTGATATTTGGTAGCCGAGGTGTGCTAACTTGTTTAAATTAACTCAGAGCCTGGCCTATTGGCGTTACTATGGTTGGTATTCACGAAAGATCTGCTCGAGAAAAGCTTCATGAAGGGGGTAAGGGACAGGCACATATCATGAGCGACGAGATTACACGCAAGTTCCTTCAAAGCATAAAACGTTGTTTGACCTTTGCGCAGGTCAGATGGCCACCAGATGATCAGCTACAGCTGATGGGATAAGTTCATGGAACAGTCTGAAGAGGGAAGAATACAGGGGCCCTTCAAGACTCTACATATATATGGGTACCTATATCTTTTTTGATAGCACATGTCAGCAATTGCCTTTTAGCGATATCAGAAAGTTTTAATATAATTAAATTAGTTTGTAAGGCCGATACCTTCATCTAGGTCACATTTCTAATTTTGTCTATGATTCGTCTATGCCCTGTCGTGACCTGTAACCTCAGCCTCTAGATTTTTCAGCGCCATTTCATACCGCGCCTTTAGGGCTACTTGGTCAGCATCATCGAGACGAAGAGAGACCTTCTTAATTTTTTTTCCAGGCCCTCTCTTTACAGCACCCCTAGCAATCTCGCTCGTAAACCACCTACCCTCGCTATGCGTCACCAGTGTCCATGCAGAACCTGTCTGGCCTGCCCGAGCAGTACGGCCCACTCGATGAATGTACGTAGTCAAGCTGTTTGGGACATCATAATTGATGACATTACCTAGGAGGGGTAAATCAAGACCACGAGACGCTCGGTCTGTGGCAATTATAATCTGCACCTTGCCTGTTCGGTAAGCAGAAATCGCTCTTCGGGATGTGCTAGATTTATTAGATTTTATGAGGGTTCCAATTTTGCCCTCGAGGGATGGATATATAAGGACAAGTAAACGGGAGAGTCGGGACGCTGCCTCCGAGGACTTCGTAAATATCAAAACCGATGAGCTTCGTGAGATCTGCTTATTTGACGTGGACTTGTTGATGCCCGAGTCTGAATCCGAGGAGCCTGACTCTGAAGTATCCTCCTCTGACGAATCTTCGTCTGACGAAGATGTGGATGCAGACGAAGAAGTATCGTTGGATGAGTCGGAGGTATCGCTAGAGTCGCTCGAATCCCTATTTTCAGCTGAATCAGGGAATGCCGATGTACGACTTTTCCGATTTCCACTAATTTTCAATACAGGAATACCAATCGAGGATTTCAGTAGCTCCAAAAGGTAAAGAGGTTTCTCTGACCCATCTCCTACGGGTATGGACGTTTCTTCCAAGAGAGTAGGCAACGATGTATCACCGACAAGTCCAGTTGATGCATCAACGTCCTTGGCCACGCTATCGACAGTCACGAGTTTCGGTTTCTGCAGTCTGAGGGAATTCAGCTTGCTGATATCGCGAGTCATCGTTGCGCTCAAGATAACTTTACGAAGCTTCCGGGTTTCAATAGGTCGGCTTATCCCTTTTGATACCCGGTTTAGAAGCCCCATATCTGTTGCTTTCCCCTCTACTTCCAGTGCTGGGAGTACTGTGCCTAGCCATTCTTGGAAGCTCTCGTTCAGTAGCCTGTCAGCTTCGTCTATAACCAGCCATTCAAGATAATTTAACGTGAAGCCCTTTGTGGAGGTGATATGATCAACGAGTCGGCCCGGTGTGCAAATTAAGATATCAACAGAAGGGGATGACTCTATGACATGGTATGGCGGTGTTTTGCTATACTCTGCCGCCTCCGTCACGTAAGTCTTCAGATTGAAGCTAGCCCATTGTTTTGCAGTTAACTTGTCTCCGTCTTCAGTCCACTGCCAGTGTCCCGGGTCATAGATACGATCTTGTTTCATGATCTGCAACTGTTCGTCTTGTAGGGCAGTCGAGCCTACAGCTGTGCCAATCTTCAGCCCCGAGCCGCCCGAGCAAAGCTCACATGCCTCCCTGACCTGCTTAACCAATTCTCTTGTGGGAACGACAATGATTGCGCGCAACCTCGATATTGGCAGTCGATCCAGGGTTGAAAAAAGCGGAAGAACATACGCCAAGGTTTTGCCGGACCCAGTGGCAGCCGAGACACAAACATCACCATCATGATGTGCAGGACCCTTCATAAGAAGCGGTAAAACAGCGGACTGCACAGGTAACGCTTCCGTATATCCTTTCCCCTCAAGAACAGCTACTAAGCTGCTTCTGAGTCCCAAGTTCGCAAAGCTTACAGGGGATTCCAATAAAGCATGAGATGGCGTGGCCAGCCACGGAGGTAGTAGGGAATAAGATGGAGATTCAGTTGCACTTGGTGGTGCAGGAGCAGGTTGCGGCAATGGCACAAGGCCATGCCTTTCCTGCCCTTCTGCCACGCCATCTTCATTCTCTACCCGGACGGAACTCGGGATGGAATTGGACTGCTCGGTAGCAATGAACCTGGACTTTTCAAATTTCGACAGAATTTTTTTATGTATGGTAGTTTTCGATGGACCCGATTCGCCTTTTGTAGAGAGCTTCGTCCTCTTCTGGTGTTTCACTGAGTTCACTAAGCCTTCTTCAATGGCAGAGATAGATCCTTGGTTCATTGCTGGGCTCCGATCTTCATGTTTTCCAGTCGCTCGATCAGGTCCGTCTGCCATTTTTCCACCGCTTTTCTTCGATTTTCTCCTAATAGACCCATTCGCCATCCCCAATGTCTCTTCATCCGCGAATTTCTGCGAGCTTCGATGCCCAGCGTCCCCGTTGATTTTCGCCGCCCCAAAGTCCCGCGGCGAGCTTGAATCAGTTTCAGCCCTCCTCGTTTCGTGCGACTTGGCAGTATAACTCTTCTTCCGGTTGTCCTGGTCACTTGATGGCGCATCCGAGCTTTCATGATGCTTTCGTTTGCGGGCCCTGGGATCTTTTATCTTCAAATGCTTCGGCGGCGAGGCACTATTGATATAGCTCGGGCAAACGTCATCCGCCATTCTTATACTGGTCATCTGTAGTAAGCCCTCCAATGCTCTCTAGTATTTCTCTCAGACATAACATTTTTCAGATCTCATTTCCTTGGGCAACTATTTGCTTATGTAATGAGATTTTATAGTTATCACGTGATTAAGCTTTTGCCTGGCCAATTGTTTGTCATGCTCAAGGTTGAGAACTGTGAGAAAGTCGAAGCGACGGAGAGACGGCGGAGAGAAACGCAGTGAGAGAGGCTAGGGAAGAGGAGATAAGTTTATAGCCGCAAGTAATGGCTGGCGCTGTTTGTCTCCGTGCCACATCTCCCAGGCAAAGCTAGGCTCTTATTCATGAGCGTTTTGGTCCTCTAAGATGCCGTACAATATTGCGTACGTTAGGGTCTAGAGTGCTTCTTTAACCCCAATACATCGGTATTCTTGCTAACTACAGTTAATGAGCAGTATGATAAGCGACTTCTTCTTCCCTCAGCCAGGTAAGTGCTTTCAATTTAGCCCAAATTCCATTCTCACCACATTTGTTATGCGCTGTTAACAAACTCTCTAGGCGGAGTCGAAAGCCACATTTACCAAGTCTCCTCAGTGTGTCAGCTGTTTCTCTATCTACTATGCATCTCTAACTGGAAACACAGAAGCTCATAGACCGTGGACATAAAGTGATAATTGTGACGCATGCATACAAGGGTCGAACGGGGGTACGCTACCTCACCAACGGCCTCAAGGTGTACCATGTCCCTTTCTTCGTTATATACCGCGAATCTGCCATGCCAACCGTCTTTTCATTCTTCCCTATTTTCCGGAACATCATAATTCGAGAGCAGATAGAGATCGTCCACGGTCACGGTAGTCTAAGCTGCTTTTGCCATGAAGCCATCCTCCACGCGCGCACTATGGGACTGCGTACTGTCTTCACGGACCATTCTCTGTTTGGATTCGCGGACGCAAGTTCAATTCTTACCAACAAGCTTCTTAAGTTTACACTCAGCGATGTTGACCATGTCATATGCGTGAGCCATACCTGGTAAAGTTGCGAAGCCCAGCTACGATTCTTTAGCGGTCCCTAACATTGCAAATAGTAAAGAAAACACTGTGCTCAGAGCATCACTAGACCCTCTGATGGTTTCTGTTATCCCCAACGCTCTTGTGGCTGAGAACTTCCGGCCATCTTCATACAATAATTCTGCAGCACAAGTCGGTCATACTTCCTCTCGTGCTATGTCACATCGAATACAGGGGCCACGCCTGTTAGGCTCAGACGACACCATCACGATCGTGGTAATATCGCGACTATTTTATAACAAGGGGACAGACCTGCTTATAGCCGCCATACCGAGGATCCTTGAACTCAACAAGAACGTACGGTTCATCATCGGTGGATCCGGACCGAAGGCGATTGATCTTGAGCAGATGCTCGAACGTAAAGTACTACAGGATAAAGTAGAGCTGCTGGGATCCATCAAGCACGAGGACGTACGGGATGTGATGGTAAAGGGTCATATATACCTCCATCCCAGTTTAACGGAAGCGTTCGGTACTGTCATCGTCGAAGCCGCTAGTTGTGGACTCTACATCGTGTGCACCCGCGTGGGTGGTATTCCCGAAGTTCTCCCACAGCACATGACGACATTCGCAAAGCCTGAAGAAGATGATCTCGTTCAAGCCACTGGAAAGGCTATTGCCGCTTTGCGCTCAAATAAGGTACGAACTGAAAGATTCCACGACCAGGTCCGGATGATGTATTCATGGACGGATGTTGCGCGGCGTACTGAGCGAGTGTACGATGGGATCTGCGGTGCCATCAGCGAGGAAGACTTCTATGGTAACTTCCCCAAGGATAGCTGGACGGGCTCGCGTCGACGCGAGCACAGTTTCGCGCTTATTGACAGGCTCAAGAGGTATTATGGCTGCGGAATCTGGGCCGGCAAGCTCTTCTGTCTCTGCGTGGTCATTGATTTTCTGATTTACGTATTCCTGGAGCTCTGGATGCCTCGCAGTGGCATTGACATCGCGCGAGACTGGCCTAAGAAGCCGTTTGGCGAAACTGACGACCTGCTTGACTCCCAATGTACACCACAGAACCATTCTCAGCGCAGAACCGAGAGCTGGCAGGAGATGATTTGACATGCCCTTTCATCCATCCGTCCATGATTTTACTGATACCCTTTTCCAACATAGCAGCATAACCCGCATTTATCGATATTACATAGTATTTAAATACTTCAGAAACAGTTGCAAAAATAGAAGAAACGCAAAGTAATAAACGCAAAAGTAGAATCCTATGAAGAAGAGGAATTGGGTATCTCATGTCGAGCTAATGAAACCAAAGCCAATACTGGAAGATGAAGAAGCGACGAAGCGACGAAGCGACGAAGCGAAGAAGAGAGAAAGAGGAAGATCTATCTCATCAATGGCGGTCTGCCCTCCTTATTCCACTGCACTCTGCTCCTGATCCAGTCAACGGCTTCCTGCACGCCAGTTCCCATGAGCGCGCTGACCGGGAGCACTCTACTGTCCCTCACGCCGCCGCCAGACTGGCCCTCAAACACCTTACGAACAAATCCCTCCTTAATACGCACGACCTCAACGCAGTCTTCCCTATCCTGCTTGTTAGCGAGGACGAGTATCGGGACGCCGGCGGTGTCGGCATGGCGCAGTACAGACTCAAGCACCTGGCGACACTCTTCCAGCCTGCCAAACCGTCCGGCTGGATTGATCAGCTTGATCTGTCTCTCTAGCACACCGCCAGCTACAGTGGCATCCGCACCGTCTCCGGTAGTCGTCATCGAGCTTTCGTTGGAGTCTGAGGGCAAAGCCGGCGGACTCAGTTCTGCGACGTCCGGGTCATCGCCCACGTCTGCACTATCAACCACAAAGACAATGGCATGACAGCTCGCGTAGTAGCTCTGCCAGAGGCCACGCATCGATATCTGACCACCAATATCCCATATCTTCAGGTACATGTCCGGAAGCGAGATAGTCGCAACATTTTGGCCGACCGTGGGCACCGTCTTCGCTGCCACCGCCTGGCCTGCGCTGGGATTTGAGAGTGCCTTTATCTGCGAGAGAAGCGTTGTCTTGCCTGCGTTATCAAGGCCGAGCAGCAGGACTGAGTATTCTGTCGTCTGTTGTCAGAAGGGGTCGTCTTCGTAGATCTTGTCTAAGGAAGAAAGCGGCTGCGTAGGCCACTTCTGCGTGTGCGGAGGGACCGACCTTCTTTGCTGGTTGCATACTGATACAGCGACTTTGCGAGATGGAACATTGCGAGATCGCTGGCAGATCCGTCACTTTCAACCTCTGATCACTCCTAGCCTTATCGCTTGAGCCGCGGGATGATCAATTAATACGTGTTTGACTGTCGAGAGTCTCAGCATATCCATTCAAACCTCCAGCGGTTCAGTTACTTTGACCAACATATCAACTCCAAACGATGACGGACGAGCACGCACGTAGCGATACCGACCACTCACTACACAATCTACGAGGATCGATCCTATGACGGATAGTGGTTAGAGATTCTCCTGTTAAATATCGACTTAGGATGAGGCCTCCTTCGCTTGTCGCTAGGTAACTATTGACCGGCGAGATTCCGAGACCAGGTCCCGCGAGCTTCTTCCAGCTACGCCAACAGAACCGACCCTCACCCCTCCCAGCACACACCAACTGTGCCATCCACAGGCCCAGCAGGAGATCTAGGATGGATCAGCCAAGGACTGCAAAAGTTCAAGTCAACGACCCATTTGTCAGCATTGGGTTCGCCCCTCCGGCGTTAGCAGGCTTTGATGAGATGGAGCCGTAGGTGTGAGCTTGGGCGAGGGGCCCTCTGCCCTACTTTCTCTTACCATTTATAATCAGAGGCTGAGGACTGTAGATGAAGGGCCAATTTCATCTCGCTCCTCGACACCGGGTGTGGTGTTGAGCAGTGATTCATATCTGATATGTCAAACAAAACTATACAACCGGCCAACTCACGAAGCGCAAAAAGGTAGTTGCCTCTCAATTAAAGACCATAGCGTCTTCCTCACCGCAGTCAACTTCGAGACTGCAAAACAGAGAGTGACACGGGGGACAATGTGGGTGTCTCTGCTGTCGTTGCCTCATCGTTTTCTTCTTGACAGCTGGGGCCTAGGCCGATGGAAGGGCAGCAACCATTAGACTCGTCGGTTTACGACGCAGTCATCGTGGGTGGGTGACTTCCCTTGCGCGTGATAATTCCAAAAACAAATTCCCAGCTAAGCTAGATATTCAAGGCAATGGGCCCTCCGCCATGATCTTATCATTTATTTTGCATGGCAATATTCCATACTATAGCGTTAACTCGCCTCATCCTGATCCTATACTTCACGCAAAGCTCAAAGATTCCCCAGAGCTCCTCCATCTCGATGTTGACCGGCTGACTTGCCACTTCGAGGCTTCTCGTTTCCCATACTCGACCCAGTCTCTTCCTATCAACTCTTTAATCGACTCCCTTGTTCGACCGCTCGGCGAGACAGATGAAAGTGACTCGCCCACTTGCATTACCTGGCGCTATGAGCCTCACAGGGCTGTCCCCCACCTCCTTCTCGGCAACGCGCCGCAACCTGGTGGGCAGTGGACCGAATGTCCCCCTGGGACGAAATGGGATGTCCAATCGCTTAGTTATGCAGGCATGCTCTCCCTGCCCCAGTATAGCTACTATGACCATCATCTGGCCGTTCACGGCTCCCCGTTACCAGCATATACCCGCCCTTGCAGACGTGGAATGGCTGAGTATCTAAAGGCCTATCCAGATGCCGTGGGAATAAAAGACTCAATCAGGAGTCAACGAACTGTATCTAACGTGTCGAGAACAGCCACCGGCTTTTATATTGGCTCTCACGATATTCACTGCAAACACCTTATCCTCGCGTCTGGGATATTTACAGAAGTCAAGCCAGCAAGGCCACTCTTACAACCTCTACTTAATATGCCAAATCAACAAAACTTGCCAGCTAAAAACAAAGCACCCCTACTCGTCATCGGTTCTGGGTTTTCCGCTGCCGACGTCATCATATCCGCTGAAATGGAGCAGAAAATCATACACATCTTCAAATGGGATCCAGACAGGAACCCATCTCCTCTCCGAAGTTGCCACCAGCAAGCGTACCCAGAATACGCCGGCATTTACAGGCTAATGAAACGAAGTAATCCTTTGAAATCTTCCGCAGCCATGGGGAAGCGTGGGCAAGCGTCACTCTCACCTTTCCTTTCAAGTCGAGAATGGGATAATATCTATGAGCCTTTACCAAATACACTTGTTGTTGATGTCGTGGTGACGGAAGTTGGGGCTATTGTCACGTTCAGGGGCCAAGATGGCTCTATATTTGAGCGTCCTGTCTCCGGCTTATCTTACGCTGTTGGTAGAAAAGGTTCCTTGTCATACTTGGACCACAACCTCCAGCGGGAAATATTCGGCCCAGCATTCGACGGCCAGGACGCTTCCGTCGCGAAGGATACCTTAAAGCCCCCATTAGTGGACAATCTAGAGGTGACAAAAGACGTCTTCATTATCGGCAGTCTCACTGGTGATTCGCTAATTAGATACGCTTATGGTGGCTGTGTGTATGCCGCCGGGAGACTCATGGAGCGAAGCTCTCATATTCCAAATCATATCGATGAAAAGAACCAAGAAGCGCCAGTTAATACCGGCCACAGGCCTGACGCCTATGAGTTTGTCACCCATAGCCCTGATATCAAATCAAGTCTAGACAATAGCGTTACCCCTGTGGATCAACGGATGCATAGGGTCTCCCCTGAACTTCGGCTAGGGTCGCGGAATGACAGATTTGGGGGCAGGAGACAGAAGCCATGGTGGGCCTTTCTCTTCTCTTGGTGGTAGAAAAATGATACAAGGGATGATGGCAATAATACTTTATAAAATCCTAGTGCTATGGGGACTGTCAATTTTACCTTTGTATAATAATAGATTTATATCTCCATTAACTACTAATACAGAGACCTTTGAATAGATTCTCGAGGTAACTAAATAAACATATAAATCGGACTTGATGCCAATGGTAACAATGGGTGTTAACTATGTAGTATGTCAATTACCCGACGCTTGGGAGCAAATGTTTAGTTGTTTCCCACAATGCATAAAGGTTATATGCCAGCAAATGCTATATATACACTGGATAGGTGAGCTTTCCTAGCCTGCTTTATGACACAAAGCTCTTGTCTGGACTTCGGACGAACGAGGGTTTCCTCCAAGTACACCGAAGCCGGATGAATTGAGCGGATGTTGAAATCCAGCAACGGTATAATACCGCAATTGTTGACATTAGCGGAACGAATAGTCTCTTCGGGCCACTGAATTTTCTCTCCACGCAGAGTTCGGATTGACTATCGAGCAGTCATCCAACATTCTGATTCTGACTTTAGTTCCAATATATAGCAAAAGCCTTAGTTAAAATTTGAGCAGTAATTTAAAGAGACCCACTGGATCATCCGAAATCTGCCCAATTTCTCGAATTGCTCATGTTACCTATGTGTTGATTAAGCATTCTGATATCACCTTCTGGGCCATGTTGCATGTTCGGTGATATTGGGAGTTCGCCTTGGTTGGTCTGATGTTCATTATTGTCAAGATCCATATATCCATCAATAATCGGAAGGTATTGCCCGAACACAGCATCCCATTGGTCCCAATCGAAATTCACGTTAGGCTCAAAATTAGTAGGAAGCCGATGTTGAGTGTGTTGTGGGATTTGCGGTGAGATTTCGGCCAAGGAAGGTTGTCTGTTCTCCAATTTGATCCCGACTGGCGGTGCAATATTTGCTTGGTCGCCAGAGTGAGGAACATATTTTGTAGAATTGGAATTCAAGTAGCCGCCCCCTTGGTCCAGTGGCTGAGGAAACTGATTGGAAGGGGCCGTAATATTTTGATGTATAGACGGCGAAGGCCATATGAAGGCGTTGCTATTAGGCGCCTGCAAGCCTCCGCTACTAATACCAGCCCCAACCACTGGTCCAGACATTGGCTGGTGTTGTGATGGGGTGGTGTAAGCTGCATGTTGTTTGTCCTTTACTCGATTAGAGTCGCCTGAACTCTGGCGGACATGCGTTCGATCTTCATACGAGTTTTTGATCATCGCATAATAGCTATCTGCAAAATTGGTTGTGGGGGAGGCGCTCTGGTCCTTGAAACTTCGTTCAGCGTGTCGAGAAGATGGAGTCGACACGGACGGACTTTTCTTTGGCCCGACGCCAGCTTGAAACTGGGCCTGCTCAGTCCAGTGTAGCTGTGGATCTAGTCTTGCTTTCAGCCACGCTTTCTCGCGGAGCCGTCGCATCATGTCCCAGGCTTCACGGCCACCGTCATTTAGCGGCCTTGAGGTTGTGATTCCATCTTCGCCCCCAACAACGCCTCCATCAGGCCCGGATAATGAAAATATCCTATCTATAAAAGCGCGAGATTTAGGAGCTTCCGGACTCGTGGGCCGTTCATATAAATCAATGAGCATGATCCTGTAGGTACGTTAGCAGCCGGTACGTATACTGACACAATAACACATACATAGTAGCATGCATAGGTTGATGATTCCTGCAAGACATTAGCTTAACATATTGCAGGCAAAGATATGAATCCTACTCACCCCGGCCAACTCCATTGGAACGGCTGAAAATCGGGATCCGTTGCAAGGAGGATGAATTTCTCCATGAAACCATGACAATGGCGTAATGCGCTATCAACCGTTAGAAGTCAGGTTCGCTAAATAGAGAGTACACGAAAATCTACACACCACTGCCGGGCGGCAGGCCATATCTTGCTCTTTGCATTTTTTAGGAAAGGTTGGTATGCCACACAAAAGGCCTATGTGAATGTGTAAGCGACGGTCAATTGCCCAGGATCAGGGACGCTCCTCACTTTGTGTACAAATAATGAAAGAAGTATTTGTGCCCATTTATGAAAAGCAGTCAACACAGGAGTATGATACTGCTCACCGCAACCAGGCCCACCACTAGGGAGGTCTGGTTTGATGCACTGAGGACCGTCTGTGTTGGGGGGCGGACGCTTGGGATTTGCAATTCGATCAACAAGCGCGTGTAATTTGAATTGAAGATCTACAAGGACGGACTTGAGATCTTCCATATCCTTCCTCGTGACGGGTCTAGTACCCAGCTGGATTTTCAAAATACGTCTGATCGCACCTATTTAGAATTAGCCAGAAAGAGCAAGAAATCAAGTATCAAAATGAGGTATACTAACGAGCCATGATATATTTTCCTTTTGCCGAAATATAGTAGACGTTGACCATCGAGTTTCCACAGGTGGTGGGATCATCCGGCCTATCAGGGCGCCTATAACCCTCGTCTACTAGACGCTCGTAGACCTCCGCATCCGGGGAAGTAAGGAGCATATCCTTCACTTCGCTAGTGAGACGTACATCCCAATAATTTTCGTCACTCACGAGAGGCGGCAGACCACTCGACATGGCGACCACGCCATCCATGTGTACAATATGCCACCACATTCGTCTACGCATTTCAGCTTCACAGTGTGAGATTCCGAACTGTGCAGAGTCTCGATGAAGCCCCATAGTTTGGGCCACGCGCAAGGCAAGACTGATAAAAAGACTGCTAGTCAGGGGTTCTTCTTCCTTGGATAATATTGTCTGAACAAGAAGAAACGCAGCCAACCCGTTGAGTGAGGGGCTTCGTGGGAATGATATTGCCTTTAGCCACCGGGTCACTTCGTCGTTGAAGGGTTCAGTGAGAGCTGGTCTCGTTTCAAGATTGAACTCAGCGTGTATTGTCTTCAGGGAGACGGTGACCGAGCCGCCATACCAAATTGCGTAGAGTAAAGGGATAAAAGAAGGATTAGGATAAGGCTCTCCAGACAGCCCGCGGACGGTGTACCAGTTCCAGAATATCTGATAGGACTTGAGTACGCTTGGAGGATGGAGGACAGGGCTGATAGCTTGAACGCCGGACATGAAGGCTTTGTACAGGACGTCGCTCTGTCCCCTTGTCGGCACATGATCGAGCATTTCAGCTTTTATGATTCTGCGGCCGGATGGGAGGGATAAGCCTCTGTTAGAGCAAAGGACCGCCTCGTGCATGTTGGAATCATGCGCAGCAAGCCATTCATGGACATGAGCAGCGGAGCCATCTCGTTTGTGTATCGGTGACATCAGGTCCTCGTCAGACTGCGCTGGTTGAGGCACGTTAGCGGGTTGAGAGCGGTTCTGATCCCGAAGCAACTGGTTAAGCTCGTTAATCTCGTCAGATATATATGCCCAGTAAGTGGTGCCGACATATCGAGATCTGCCGCCGTCCTCCAGACTCAGGTGTCCTAGGTTCAGCGTGCCGACAGGGTCCACGAGATCCGTGGAAAGACCAGCTGGGATAGGGAAATCCTCGTTGCTAGCGTCTTCGGAGTTACGTCTAGGACTCGATTGCCGAGAGACGGAACCCGAAGTTGAGACGGATTTATTGCCAGTGCGCATAGAAGGGCCACCAGCATGTCCAGTCTCTCCCGCCTCGTTAAGATTGCTATTTCCACTGCCATGACCACCAAGTGCCTGTGCGTCTCCAGTTCGACTAAGGCGTTCGATCATAGACGTCAGCCGGTCGAGGCGGGTAGCGATTTCGTCTGAGCCCGACTTCTGCTCCCGAAGACGAGCTTGGTAGGTCAAAAGTTCCCGCAGACTCTCCTGTGGGGATGAAAGGTCCAGATCGGGTTCACTCCGGTCTAGCGGCCTCGAGACATCCCTTCGGCGTTTTGCTCGGTGGTGGGAGTTATCTCCGGGACGATTTCGTTGGGTTACGGCAAGAGTGTCATACATGCACTCTGTGCCTGTCTTGAGACAGTTCCCGCAGATCGGATGCACCTGTAGGGCATCACCTTACCTGTCAATCTTAAAGGCTCATATAGAGTAGCGGCAAAGGTTTTCAAGACATCAAGAGAAGACAACCGACCTTGTCACACTTAACCTTGCGTCGTCGGCAGGTATGGCACGAGTAGCTCACCCGCGTGCGAGTGATCTGCTTCCCTGAGCCGAAGCCATGACCTTTCCGTCGGGGAGTGGCCTTGCTAGCCGACGAGACCAGCACTGGATGCGATGGGGGCTTGTGCAAGCTATTGGGGTGTTTGCCGTCCGCGTCCGCATGCGAGGAGTCGGCGGTTGGGCGGCGCTGGGCCAGGCCATCGCTGCAGGCGAGAGGCGGCGGGTTTTCCTCCCACAGACTCATCGACAGGGTCAAGGAGGCCGTTAACGGGTGTGTGTATCTATCTATCTTATGAGGGGGACTTGTGGGCAGAGAATGGGTGAAGCGATGCAAAAAAAAGGTCGAAGACGGGGGCGAGGGGGCCGCGCTTATTTAGGCGCGGGCGGGCGTCAGCGCTTCTCCACAGCACGCGGAGACGCGGGCTTTTGGGCGTCGAGATGCGTCTGGATTAATAATTGATGGCGTATAGAAGGGAGAGAGTTGGCCTGAAACAGAGGAGAAGCGAATAGGAAGAGAGGAAGGCTTGCCAGGGGCTGCATCTATCTTGTCACTGAATGATTTATCGATTGCTACTTAAGGCATGTATGGGCGTGTATAATGTGTACATATGCCGGCGTCCCCCAGCTGCACCTCCACCACAAAAAGTGTGAAGGGAAGCGTCCAGGAGGTATAGAGGGCCAGACGTGGTATACTGTACGGTACGAGTTTCTGCTTGATCGCCGAGGGCTGACAAGGGGCCCTTGGGATAGGCGTGTCGTCCGTACTCCATGGCCACGTCGCCTTCTCTTCGGCGCCGTATGCGGCATCACCATAAGCGAGACCTTTCCGAGGATAAGCTTTGACCGTTAGTATCTACATGAGATCCATGTGGGCGTCCACCTCGCGTCGTCCTCTTTCGTTCCTCTCGCAGGGCGGTTGAATCAACTAAGGCTTGATGGCCGGTCCATATTACACACCCACTAAGCCTTGCCCTTCTTCTTGTCCTTCTTCTTCGGGTCCGACGCCGCACTCGCCGGTGAGGAGCCAGGCGTCATTCCAGGCATCCCAGGCAGTCCCTGATGCGCTTGCATTTCCTTCATTGCCTCCTTGAACGGGTTATCGCTCACGCCGCCGCCGGTCAGCGCGGGTGAGTGAAGGGGAAGAATGTCATTGATTTTCCATCCTCGAGGCACAGCGGGTGGCCCCGGTGGCTTTTCCGGTATGGGCATCCCGTGTAACCGCAGCCGGAACGGAGACTGCTCGGTCGTCGGATGCGTTTGGAGATACTGGGCTATCTGTGTGTAGAGGACGAATTCTATTATTTTTGTTAATGAGTGTGATCAGCGAAAAGGGAAAAAGAAGCACAAGTTCAACGCACTGTTCTTGATTCTTGGGTTGACAGGCTGCCCGCGCTCGTCCTTGATTAAGACACGCACTCGCCCCGGATTCGACCAGTCCTTAGGATGCAGCTTATCCGGCTCGAACCCAACATCCAATCCAAGCAGCTGAGCAGCGTCCAAGATGTCCTTAGCCAGCGGGCTATTCACGGCCAATTTACGACTCACTCTCCTCCCTTCTGCACGAGTTCGGGACTTGTCAAAGTAGACTGCGTAGAGGCACTGGTAGGAACGCGGGATATCTTTGCCCTGGCTGACGGCCGGGCGTTGTATTTGCGGCGAACTTGACGGGAAGAGGGGCGGCGAGGGAGAGGATGCTGCAGCATATGGATGACGAGATGGACCTGGGCCAGCCGAGGGAGGAGGACGAGAGGTGGGATGCACGACGGGGACAGGTCCTTTAGTGACGCTCATCGGTATCTCCATGTCCTGCCGGTATATGATCGAGTCTTTGGAGGGATCAAAGTCTGACGGGTCCATCTCGTCTGGATCAGAGTCCGAGACCTCTTCTACCCGTGCGTGCGACATTATTACTGTGTCCGTATCTGTCGGCGATTCGACTTAAGTGTAGTTTGAGCAAGGTGGCGGTTAAAGTGCTGTTGGTTGGCGTTTGGCGTTGATGTGTGTTGTCGATGCTCGCCGTAGATTTCGTCGGTTTGTGTGGATTCCCAGCCCGCCAAAATCAAATCTACTAACTACACCCTGAAATATTCTAAGAGCACCAGGCTAAACAGTAAAGTGCCCCGAAGCAAATCTCATGCGCAGGATTGAAAGACTACTCTATAAATCCACTTTTAAATTATAATAGATCATGATTTTGAGTATCTGCTAAGGTTATGTCTGGCGCAGACTGTCTAGATCGGGTGATCACTCGGCCAGGATCGACCGTATCTGGTGGGAATCTATGCAGAAAAGTAATCAGGAACGACGAGAGGCGGCTTAGACCTTCTCCTCAACCAGGCCGTCCTTCCAGTAGGTGGCGAAGGGGGTGACACCGTCGTCGCGGAAGTCAATCAGAACGTACCTAACGCATGTCAGAGAGCGGAAACAGCATGGAAAGCCACAAGAGGGTGTCAACACTTACATGCCATCAGCGCTCATGGAGCTGCCCATCATTATGTCGTAATTGTCGTAGTTGGCGATGATCTTCTTCATGGCAGGGGCGGCGCCGGCTTGGAAGGCCTTGATCTCCTCCTCAGACTTGCCGTCGGCCTTGAGCTTGTTGTTCAGCTTCTTGATGTAGCCTGTTTTCCTGTCAGTACCTAATTGCTGTGAAGCGGATACAAGAAAAACCGACTTTTGATCTGAGCCTTGAAGGCCTCCTTGTTGGGTCTGGGATCGTTGCCATCCTCATCAGGTTTCAGCCAGTTAAGCTGGAAGTTCTCCTCGATATCATGAACCATGACAGCGGGGCCAGAATCGTCACCGCCGGCATCCTCATCACCTCCCTCGGCGGAAGGGTTAGCGCCCTCGAGAACTACATCCGTTGTCAGCATATGCCACATTGCTGGAGATTGGTATACGCACCAAAGTTGTCTTTGCCCTTGGCGTATTTGCGGCAGTTGACCTCCCACAGTACACCGTTCTCCTGGATCTTGAAGGCATCGGACAACAGCTCGTCGCCGGTCAGGAGATCCTGTATCTACGTCAGCTGCTGACGTTCAAAGCGTCTGTATGCGCAGCAGTTGGAAGTGCGGGGTCTGTCCACCCACCTTGTAGATGATCATCTTGACGCTGGTCGAGTATACCGAACTGACGGAGTCACAGGGATAAGGATCGAGTCGGAAGTGAAGCGGAAAACGATCAGTAGGAGGCCCCGCGGTGGAAGGAGAATGAGCTGAAGGAGAAGAGAAGAAGAAGAAAAGCGACGAAGGTGAAGAAAACTTTCCTCTTTTGGTGGGGGAGCGCCAAGACCCGCGAGGCGAGCGGAAGTTTTGTTACTTGCAGTCAGACAGACTCTAGATGATAGAATGGCTACTTCGAGGTGCTCTGTTCAGCCTAGGTATGATACTATGAATGGGCGGATAGACGACTTGCAAGAAAATCCCTTGGCCTGGTTTGCTCCTACCATCCGTTGATACGCTTGACTTTCTATGGAGGAAGACGATGCGGAAGAATGTTTTGTTGGACCAAAAAGACGAAGTCGCCTAAATGGCCCTCAATTTGTCACCTGTTCTTCTCTAACACACCATATGTATGGGAGTGTTTTAAAGCTGATAATAATAGATCGATCCTTAAGACACGCCGAATATTGCTTTCCTTAGATAGGTAGACCAATTTTCGGTGGAAATAAATAAATAATATAAGGTCTTGGGTTCGAACTTGTGCTAAATAGGTGGCGGAATCCCGGGCTCACAATTGTTCGGCCAAAAAGACGAAGTCGAAGTGGTCCTCAAGTTGTCACCCCTTGTTCTCTGACATGTTTCTTCGATCCCGAGGATGTCAGATGTGGCCCAGCTGCAGAAGGGAATACCTCAAGTCCTGGATACGCAAGACAGCGGAGAGACATTGGTAGGGCCAGGAGCGCAGCGTTGTGATGGGGTTGCTGGCTGTCATATCAGGACTCTGTGGGGCGCAGGGGGTTCGGCGGCATGCTGCACCTTGGGCCATTTCATCGCGCAAGGCCACAGCCTATGCAAAATGACCACATCAAATACGCTAGATACCCCATGGTCTGCTCTGTACGGTTGACTGTCAAACGCTGAGGACAAGCGCTGCGGCGATCACAGGCAGATGGAGTAACTTAGTCGACTTCCTCGGCCCTTCTGGCTTGGCCCCTGAATTGCCTTTGTCTAGTCTGTTAAGCCCCAAAGGCCCCAAAAAATACCTTTACTACAGCTCTTCTTCCTAGGAGAAGACTCCAAAGGGAGGAAGACAAGTTGGGCCGAACTCTCCCCGCAAGTTCTTTAGCCGATCAGGTCTCGGGCTTCTCCTTCCCGGCTTTGGCTGAGTAGAAGTTGACTATATCTGGGCGCCCGCTCTCCCGTCGGCAACGTTTGCTTATCACCCACCATCTCTACCTCGATAGGGTCCTATTCCTTCATTTTGTTGTCTATCAGATATCTACATAAATTTTGCCCTCCTATTTCTATTGTTTCTCCTTTTTCTGCCTGCTTATCAGCATGGACGTTCCAGCAGCAGTTACCGTCCAAGCCACTCCGCTACCTCCGGGCCCCCGTGCGGAAGATGTGTTTTCGGCAGCTCAGTGGGAGACTCTCCTCGCCATTGCTGACACTATTGTTCCATCCATTACTTGCGAGGATGCTGAAAAATCCTCCGTCGACCGTCAAGTTGTGACTCGTTCTGCGTTTGATGCGCTCGCATCCTCTCTACGACCAGACGGCGTTGCGGACGAGGTTGCCGCCCGGCATGCTACCGTGCAGTACCTGGAATCAAGTGCGTCGACCACTCCAGGATTCAAGGACGCTCTCTGTCGCACCCTCGGCCACCATGTGCATCAGGAAGGTCGTCGAGGCATCGGCATGGTCCTCAGTGGCCTTAATAGCTGTACGGTCTCCCTCGTGCTCACCGGGTCCAGGATACCCTTCCAAAACCAACCCTACGCCGCTCGCAAACAGATTCTAGATTCTTGGGCTGGTTCCTATCTTCCTCCTCTACGTGCATTCTACCGCGGCGTGACCGCTCTTTGCAAGAAAGCTTGGGTTTGCTCGAGTCCAACTTTGCCCGTTGTTCTCGGATATCCCAACGTTCCGGTTCATGGCAAAACGTCAGACAACTACCCTTACTCCTTCTTGCAATTTCCAGCTGGAGACGAGCCCGCAGTTATCGACACCGATATCGTTGTCGTGGGGAGCGGCTGCGGTGCCGGTGTGGCTGCGAAGAACCTCGCAGAAGCTGGCCACAGGGTCATCGTCGTGGAGAAATCTTACTTCTTCCCCAACGACCGCTATCCTATGACCGGAAGTGAAGGCACTTTCCACCTGTTCAGCCAAGGCGGAGCTGAGCTATCGGATGATGGCTCCATAGGCGTTGTCTCGGGCTCAACCTGGGGCGGAGGCGGCACTATCAATTGGTCGGCCTCACTGCAGACCCAGTCGATGGTTCGGGAGGAATGGGCCGCTTCGGGACTACCCTTCTTCACCACATCTGCTTTCCAGACTTCTCTAGACCGTGTCTGCGACTACATGGGGGTATCTACTGATTTCATTGAGCAGAACCATGGCAACAATGTTCTACTCGAGGGTGCACGTAAACTGGGCTTTACAGGTAAGGCCGTGCCACAGAACACTGGCTACCAAAAACATTATTGCGGCCACTGCACGCTAGGCTGTGCTGCTGGCATAAAACAAGGGCCTGCGGTTTCTTTCCTCGCAGACGCTGCCAGTGCTGGTGCGACTTTCATCGAGGGGTTTCGTGCCGATAAGGTTCTTTTCGCTAAAAGGGCCGTCAAAGGGAACAAGGTCGCCGTAGGCGTCCGGGGGACTTGGACTTCAAGGGACGAAGCTGGGCACACACATGGCGAACCAATAGTGAAGAGGAAGCTCGTGATTAAGGCGAAGAAAGTTATCGTATCTTGTGGAACGCTGGAAAGCCCTCTTCTGCTTCTTCGCAGTGGGATCAACAATCCAAACGTTGGTCGGAACCTTCACCTCCATCCAGGTAAGGTACCTACATCATTTTACCTTTTTTGAGCATAACTTTTTTGGGCCATCTAACATATCTTCTAGTCCTCATCATATCTGCGACTTTTGAGCATGAAACTCGTCCATGGGAAGGTGGCATACTAACCTCCCTCATCAGCGACTTTGAAAATTTAGATGGTCGCGGCCACGGAACAAAACTCGAGACAGTCTGTATGCTTCCAACCTTCTTTCTCCCTTTGATGCCATGGAGGGACGGTCTTGATTTCAAGACCTTCGCTGCTAGGATGCGGAACATGGCCGGCTTTATCAGTCTATGCCGTGACAGAGACACTGGAAGGGTATATGCAGATCCAAACGATGGAAGATGCAGAATAGAGTACACCCCCTCGGCATTTGACCGAAAACATATCTTAGAAGGGGTTATCGCCGCAGCCAAAATAGCTTATGTATCCGGAGCAAAGGAGATCCGAACTTCATCTGCAGCTATACCAACCTTTGTTCGCTCAGGATCGTCCGACGATGAAGGCGTTAATAACCCGGCTTTCCAGGAATGGATCAGAAAGCTCCGTACCGGCGCTCCTGTTCCTCCAGAGAAGTCCATGTTCGCAAGCGCCCATCAGATGGGTACATGCCGCATGGGCACGTCCCCACGGACAAGTGTCGTCGATGAAACAGGCCAGGTATGGGGAACGTACGGTCTCTATGTCGCCGATGCTTCAGTATTTCCTAGTGCCAGCGGCGTTAACCCCATGGTAACTAACATGGCAATTACGGACTCGATGAGCAGGAGACTTGCTGAGCTAATGCGAGAGTCTCCTGGAAATGAGCGGCCTCGATTATAACCTCAACCACTCACTAGCGACTCTCCTTCCTACTTGTACCTCTTATTTCCGGCTTTCTTCAGTGAAGGAACAAATTCCCGGCTACTAACCTTATACGAATACCCTAGGAACTTTACTCTTCTGATCAACCTGTAAATAGTTTACCTCCTTATGAATGATGCCGCTTGCACAGGCTGGGTATCTTTGTTTGAGCGTATCTTTTTTCGTAATGAGTCTAAACGGTGAAAAATCACTCTCAGGCTGATATAGCAAGCTCATATTTTCGTATTTATATCTTAAATCTATCTCGGTAGCCCTAGATGCACCATGTATGTTTCTTGTATCTCTGCCTATGGCAAACAAATATAGTAATCCTTATCAATACATATATGTAGACACAAAAGAAAGTGAAACTTAAACAATGACAAGATTGATGGGGGTAGCAAACTAGAAGTGTGAAGAAAGGATTATAGGTGTTGACAGAAGCACTAAGAATATACGAAGTTTATGTCTATCTCCGGCATTCTGACTCTTTGGAGAGATTTATAACAAAGCACTTTCCTAGAGGTTTGAACCTCTTATTACAATGGTAGCCTAGAAGAGGATTCTACAAGAACAAGTAGATTGAGAGAAAGGGCTCCTTCGTCTCATAAAACAGACATACCTGAACCTCCTTGATATAGATATACCCATTGCAAAGAGCCTAATATAAATCAGAATCACCAGCAAGAATGCAGATAAAACTAGGAGAGCTGAGCCGAACAGATGTGAAAAAATTCGCAGAGATATTGTATCTCGACATTAATCAATATGCGGAGCGAGAGGCAGTGACGACACTTACCAGCGATCTTCCTCCCTACCTTCGCCGATCGAGGATGCTCTCTTTGATGGTAGATAGGCTGGGCATCATATCAGACCACTCAAGTCTCGCATGTTTCACTCACAAGCCACTGAACAGGGACCTTATCCATATGCTTTGCGGATACATACGCGAGGAGGTAGGCGAGGGCCTCGACGGGCTCGCGACTTGCCAAACGAAACTCTCGCCGGAGCAAAGACGCATGGTCCATAATCTTCGTACAGTGAATGGACTATGGATGACCAGGACGGCGGTGGAGAGAAAGTATCTGATCCGGCCGTCATTCACATGGTATTATCAGGGCGACGGATGCGAGGCATGCATGATTAGCCGATTTTCGAGAGACCGAGCAATCTTGACAGATATTCGAACAGTTTTGCTAAGTCGGATTGGCGGACGGAAGGGTAGAGGCCTGCCGCCGCTGATGCGGTGGGTTGAAGAGTTTATGAACTGTCATGGGCCGTCGAGCCTGGAAATGTTTGTCTTCAGCGGCGAAGATGCGCTGGAACTAAGAAGAGTGAGAAAAGAAATCAAGGCGATATCGTCTCGAGGATACAATCCAGGCGCGAGTTTGGGAGAGCTAAAGCGCGCGGAGAGTACAGTTACTCATCGCTCGAACAGATGGGCTTCTATAAGTGCGAATCGAACAGTCAGAAGACCGCAGTCTTTGAAATCGACCCGGCGACGAGAGAGTGATCGCCAGACATCAAAATTCGGAGATGCTGAGAATGAAATTATCGATTGTTATCTTGACGATATCTCCGTGAATCCGTATCTGGCGTCAGTCGCAAAGGAAGAACGGAGACCAGTGCCAGTTGATATGACAGTGAGAACTCCTCCAAGCGTGGCGTCGATCCTATCAACCATGCCCCAGAGATCGCTGTCTGACACAAAGCGACTTAATGAGCGCTTCAAAGCATCGTCAGATAGCAGTGAGAGCTCACTGATACGGAAAAGCGAAACGGGTAAACGAACGAGGATCTTTCAGAAAAGGGGAAGCGGTCTCAAAGCGCAAAGAATCATCGAAAAACCAGCTGATAATACTTGTGATATGACGCGCTCTTGTAGCAGCACAAAGACAAGCAAGGAGTACGCGGTAGAATATCGAAGACTTATCGGTGAAAGGAGCCGGGCTGCCTGCTACTCACCCTCCAACTACAGCCAGGTGACGACGGCACAAACCTCCGTGTTCGAAGATGAGGTGCAAGACCTGGAACACCAACGAGAGGAGAAGGAAGATGCGCTGCGGCTAGTTTCATCGGCGACGACTCACTGGAGCAGCCTGATGGATCCCGAAGACAGTTTGAGTGCACCTATTCAGCCGCCTCCACTAAGAATTCGAAAAGAGAAACGAAGGATCGGTCCGTCGACCACATAAATACGAACGACTTAATATAAAAACCGAAAGACATGGCCACTCGAGACTCGACTTTTGGTTCACGCGCGACATGGCCACAGACAGCTCGTCGCCCACCAGCCCTAACGACGGCCGTAAATGGCAGACAGTCTTCCGCGTACGGCTGAACCCACCAGCAGAAGCAGCTCGGACGCGTGATCTCGCGCCGACGAAGAGAAGAACTGCCGGATTCAGGCCTCGACGAACTCATCAGAAGTCTCGGGCTGGATGCCTTGTTTGCAAGCGGCGGAGGGTTAAGGTATTTCGACGCGACTGCATGTTATCTCCGGAGAATCCTGAAGCTAAAGAAAATGCCATGTTCCAGTGCGACGAGACCAGGCCCTATTGCCATAATTGTACCAGCTACGGTGCTTCATGCAGCTATCTCGCAGCAGCAGCAGCAGCAGCTCCTCCGATTTCAAGTGACGATGTTGGGGGCATTGTTGAGCCCTTGGGCGACCCTAGCATGACCATGTTCACTATGTCACTGGACAACATCGCCACTAAGATCGAGGAGACATTGTGCATGAACTCGGGTCCAGGCTACCGGCTGCCTAAACTACCGGGATCAGAGCAGTCTCTAGCGGTGCTAGCACTTCGGCACTTCGTCACCAGTACTGTCGAGACTATTTCTACCCCTGCTGTCCGCAGTGTTATGCGCACGGATGTGATACGTGTTGCCTTCTCAGTAGGTCCATATCGTACTTCTTCCAAGTATACTCGATATTCTAACGCGTAGGTTGGTAGAGTCCACATCTTATGCATACCATACTGGGTGTTGCCCTATTGCACATAAACCGCATGCTTCCCCCGTGCAATTCTCGGGAATATGCAGAAGCTCATCATTGGCAGAAAGCTCTGGAGGCCTATCGAAAGGCTCTCTACCAGAAAGTTACCCCGACGAATGTTGACGCACTATTGACTACGTGTTTGCTCATGCTGGTTAACTGCATGTGTCCGCCAAATTACAGTCCAAGCGATGCTTGGGTTTTATCCAATGATCCATCGGCGATGAACTGGGTTTGCCTGCAGAACGGCTTACCTTACCTGATAGAGGCTTCAAGCCCTATTCTTCACCTAAGCATTTGGGGTTCTGTATTCAGCTCTACAGATCAGGCTCATGGAAAGTACTCAAACGAATGCTCGCAAGGTAGGGAAGGCATGAATACAAGATTAGCGGACTTTTGCCAGATTGATGACTCAACTACTGAGGAGACGAGTCCTTATTTCAAGCCGCTACAGGTGGTGAGCCTTATGCTAGAGATGGAGAAGAGTGCCACTACTTCTTCGTTCTTCTCGTCGTTTCTCGGCCATATGGACCACAGGTTCATCTCATTGCTAAGAGTAAAAGACGTGAAGGCTTTGCTCATACTCGCTCACTGGTTGGGCATCATGTGCCTGATATCACACTGGGAGCAATGGGTAGAGGGAAGGCTGAGAGCTGAATGCATTGCTATCTGCATATACCTGACGCCCATGGCGGGTGCCGAGCTCTTGGAGCTGCTGCGATTTCCTTCTATTGCATCCGGGTTTGTAGAGAGTGTGGAATTACCATAAAGGGGGAAATTATTGATCTAAGGAAAACGCACACCCGCTAAGGTACTTATATGAACAGTCGCTCAATGTTTCCGAGTGGTATATCAGACGCCTATACCGTCGAACCAACAGCTAATAAATAACCAAAGCTCAACTTCTATCTCGATATCGAAAACGCTACGAAGGTGAAACTGAAGATTCTACGTTTCTATATGTCTTTCTAGCAGACGGCATGAGTCTTTCCAGTTTTTCCCTGAAGGGAGTGGTCCTCATCTTCATAAGCGGTGGTGGTGTGGTCGACCTTCTTAACACTCATAGCTGTGCGTCTGGTATACCTGTGCAGACTTTGGTTAGGTTTGTTCAACGAATGAGGAAGCAAAGACCAAGGATACTCACTCCTGGTACTTTTGCAAAGTCCTCTGATCCATCATTTCCAGCTGAGCAAGTGCGATTTTAAAGTCGCAGACCAAGGCGTCACAACGGCTGCGGCTGAAATCTTCGCGAACGACAATACGCATAAGCTTTAGCTGCTCGCTGTGAGGAGCCATGGTGTATGCTGGCACAACCCAGCCGCGCTCACGGAGCTGGTGGGCGATAGCGAACTCATCATACTTCTCAGCAGTCTCTGGAGGGAGTCGGAATGCTACTAGTGGCAGGCCACGGCCCTTTCCATCGCTCATGATGATGAATCCGAGCTCCTTCAAGTGAGCTGCAAGATAGTCCGCAGTCCGAGTGAGGTTCAGCATGATGGCGCGGTATCCACGCTTTCCGAGACGGATCATCTGGTAGTACTGGCCGATGACCTGGGAAGCGCCCTTGGAGAAGTTGAGAGTGAAACTGGCTTGGTTGGCGCCTAGGTAGTTGATGTTAAAGACAAGCTCTTGGGGGAGGTACTCGGTAGATCGCCATACGACCCATCCGACGCCGGGGTAGACCTGATTTCAAAGGACAATCGGCATTAATTTCAGTACTGCAAGAAATCGACATACACATAGCACTTACCAAACCGTACTTATGTCCAGAAACATTGATGGAAACGACCTTTTCTAGACGGAAATCCCACTCAAGATCTGGGTTGACAAAAGGAGCAACAAAGCCACCACTGGCAGCATCAACATGAAGGGGGCAGTCAATGTTCTTCTCGACAAGGAGATCATTGACCGCCTTGATGTCTTCATACTGGCCAGTATAGGTGGTTCCCAGAATCACGCAGATACCGATAGTGTTTTCGTCGATGAGATCAATTGCTTCTTGAGGATCAATAACGTATCTTTCAGCGGTGCAGTAAACGAATCGCTCCTCAATATCGAAATATCTAGCGGCCTTTTCCCAGCAGACCTGGACGGCACTGCTCATGATGATGTTAGGTTTGGAATAGTCCTTTCCTTCGGCCTTGCGGCGGTTCTGCCACCGCTTCTTCATTGCAAGAGTTCCGAGCATAATAGCTTCAGAAGATCCAACGCAAGAGGTGCCCATAGCGTGGTCATGTTCATGCTCACTATCGCCGACAGGGGCATTGAAGAGACGCGCGATCATGTTAACGCAGCGGTTCTGAATGGCAGCTGACTGAGGGTATTCTTCATAATCAATGAAGTTCTTGCTGAACGCTTCGGTCATGAGCTTCTCGGCTTCTTCTTCCTATTAGGCACAATGATGTCAGTGTCCATCAACATACTAAAGCTACACAATGAAATGGAACCTACTCACCATATATGTGGTGACAAAACTAGCCAAACTATTTGATCATGAACCAGCTATTAGTGGGCCAAGCAGAACAACAAAATAAATCCCTGAGATAACTAAGGTGACGTACTTGAGCATAGGGTTACCATCCAAGCTAAGATCATCCTTAATCATTCGATAAGCTACCTCTTTGGGCATCTCTGTCTCAGGCATTTCATCAGTAGGGAGATCTTCGGCAGCGAATCGAGATCCATAAACGCTCGAGTAGTGCTCATGGTCTTGGGGTTCATCGAGCTCGATCGTGTCAACACGCTTGAGCTGTTTGGGAGCGAAGGCGACGGAGTCCTTGCGGACTTTTGATATGTGAACCATGTTAGCTATTGGGAAAAAGCTGAGGGAAAGGGAGGTAATGGATGGTTTTAAATCTGGGGAGAGAGAGAGAAGGGGAGAGAGAATCCTCTAATATATATTATGGCGCTTTCACCCATTCTCACCGTCACTGCTGCCCCACGGCTGCCCTGGACCTCCGAAGGGTACGCAATGCGAGGTCCAACTAGGTAGCAAGGAGGGGTAAGCGGAGGGCTCAAGCGTGAAGTTGGCCTGTGGCGCTGCTGGCTGACAGGGATTTGCACATGTTTCTGTGGCCGGATCAGCCAGTGATGCATACAGCGATGGAGTCTTCGCCCTTCCTCGTATCCGAATGGTTCGCCCGGCATTTGGTCACTCTACTGCATATCCACCCCCCTTCACCAGCACTGGCCTCGCTCGATGGATCCCTTTGATTGGCAAAAGCTTGTGCTGTGGCTTGCGAAGCTTAACTAGTTGAGCTGGGGCATGGACGAGTTTCTGACCACGCATCCTCACACGATACAGCTGTTCAGTTGCGATTGGGCGTACTCGCCATGCGAGCTGGTACAAGATCATACTGATTATGTTTGACTAGAATACAAGCTACACCATACCTATACAGGATCCATCCACATGGAAGGATTGATGGGAATCGGCCAGCCAAAGAACGACAACCTAGCATTAAAGGCTGCGGTAGCTCTGTTCACCCCATGTGCCATCGTATTAATTGAGAAGATATTCAAACAGCTCAGCTTAACAAACTTGCCAGACGGTTGGCGAACCTCTGCCTCAAACCTAGTTTTTTCGGCTCTCCAATGTCTGGACGCGGCGTCCTACCCTTTCGGAGCTGCTTTTGGCTCTCCTTAAACTCCTTGTCGCGCATCTTTTGTTCCTTTGCCTTTGCCTTCCTCATGGCCTTTTCTTCTTTTTCTACCTCCTTCCTTTGCTTTCGAGTGAGCTGGGACTTTTCTACCCTACCCTGCTGCTTGGCACCCTCTTTCGAGGTCTTATAGATGCCGGAAGACTCTACTGCTGCCTGCACCTGGACGTCCGCAGAAGCTAGAGCGGGAACTGTGCCTGGAAGAACGGGGTCAGTAGCAACCACTCCTCCTGGCCGGCCAACCACAGGGACTACTGGTCCTTGGTAATTTGCTGGTAGACCAGGAGTTACTTCCTGCTCTACTGGCGCTGCCGACGTTGCTGACATTGCAGGAGCTTGGGGCTGCTCTGTTATTCCCGCTGGGAAGGCTTGCTCTTGTTTCATCAACGGCACCGGAATAGGAGCTGGAACTGGAACTGGAGCTATAGCAGGGATAGG
Source organism: Onygena corvina (assembly GCA_000812245.1). Taxonomy (NCBI): domain Eukaryota; kingdom Fungi; phylum Ascomycota; class Eurotiomycetes; order Onygenales; family Onygenaceae; genus Onygena; species Onygena corvina. The sequence goes on along the minus strand of JWPT01000001.1, from coordinate 97,721 downwards.
AGGGGGCGGCGTTGGCATCGGAGGCGAAGGAATCCGTGTAGGAGTAGGCGCGTGGGGTACCTCAGGCACAGCGGGAACAACAGGGGCAGCGGGAGCGGCAGGGGCGGGAATGGGAGACGGTTCTCTTTGCTTTGCCACTATCGCCGCATAGCTAGGCTTCGGGATCGGGGCTGGAGCTGGCGCTGGAGTTGGAGCTGCAGTCGGCTCTTCAGTCTTTGGCGCCTGGTTGTCAACTTTCTCGAAGATTTCCTTATGCACAGTGTCATCCTCTATCTTGCGCTCGACATGCTGGCCAGATACCCCAGATACAGTACCTCCCGGCACATACTCAGTAACCTGAGAATGCTTATGGACTGTATGGATTGTTCTTGTTGGGGACTCTTCAGTCTCCTCCTTAACCCATTCGTCTTGGTCTTTTAGTTCAATCTTCGGCCCTTCCGGCTCAGGCTTTACTGCTGCTGCTTCAGGCTTTAATTCTGCTGCTTCAGCTGTCTCCTGGAACTGGTCGTCATCCCACTCGTTATCACTATAATCTTCCTCGACTTGCCCTCGCTTTTCAAGGTCATCTTCGCCCATACCGGTGCCGCTGTCGACAAATACCGGTGGTGCTGCAGCGGATGAAACGCCAGCGGTACGTTGCCCGAGCTGATCGTGCGCGGTCCCCAAGGTCGTCGAATCCCTACGTGGCTTCTCGGCTCGCATGCTAGACAAGGATGGCTGGGCGTGTTCCTTGGGGGGCATTCCCTTGCCAAGATACGCGGCATTTGCTGCAGCTTTGGAGGCAGCACTGCGCTCGTTGTGCACTCCGATTTTGGAGTCTTCCTGAACGCCAGTCGCTGACGGAGGTATCCCGTTGGTCACTGGCGCGCGCCGCATACTTCCCCGTAACTTACGTGTTGTATCAGGTGGGTTTCTGGCATGGCCATTGGCGTCCCCATTTGGAGCAACTCTATCTGAACCTTTTTACGATAGATTATTATCATGATATGATTCATAGATGGCGTGTGGAACGAACCCTGAACATAAGACAGTGGACGGATCTTTTCAGCAGAAAGCCTCTCGACAGGAACCTTCCCAGCAGGCTTTATCGCTGCATAGCTCTCATCGGCGAGCGGGCGAGTGCGCACAGCTGTGCCATTCGCTCTCTGGTTCCCATTGACAGGAGGGGGCCGTGCAGCCGGCGGTGCTAGGCGATGGCGTCCTTTTCCCTTTTTCTTCTTTGCCGCCGTGCTGACCTGTCGAAAATGCGAGCCCTGACCGGACAACATGTCTTGACAGATGCAAGCTCCTGGGGCCTGACCACGTCGGCTGGATTAAGATCAATCAACGGTAGATCCGTGGTTCAACATGAGCCAGCCCACGACCAGGTGCAGTGCCAAAATTCGATCTGGCAAACGTCGCACGGTCGACTTGCTGAATGCGATAGGTCAAGTGATAGTCGAGATGGATATAGCTTTCCCAAGGCTTATAGTATATCTATACGGCTTTTCATGACACACACAGACCTATGGAAATGATAGAAGCTCAGACAAGAGAATAAAAGGAGACGGAGCAATGAGAAGAGGAGAGAAGGCCATTTTGTCCTCATAGCTGAAGCATGTGGCGGCATATCTGGGGGATGAGGTCACCTAAATTCAATGTGGTTCAAGGTTGCCCGTATCTTTCTCTCCATTTTTTATGGCAAGCACTGTATGATCTCAGACAGGGAGTACAACGATGGTATAGTCTAGTGTGCCATATGTTGGGGGTTACCCAAACTAGTTGCCGATATATATCTTGACAGGACCATGGACAATGGAGCAAGATTGTTATCTCGCGATGAGATCGGTCCTCTCTACCCCGGATAGCTGCGCCACCAGGCTCCAGCCAACCAAGCGAGCGAGTCGGACAGGTTAGTTAGCTAGTCCTAGGCGACAGTCACCATCGCATCGCCCGATCGTTCTTGGCTTGCAGGCATGTGGCAAGGCCGCATCCATGGCTTGCGCGCTGTTTGGCTGCTCGGGGTCCATCGCGATCACTAGCTGGAAGGTCTAGAAGAAAAAGAACGGAAAAAAAGGTTTCGAACCTGCTCGGGTTCGGGTCGGAGTAGTTCATCAGCTAAATTAATTTCCCGACTCCAGGGTGCTGAAGCAAAAATTGTCTCCCTCTTCCGTCTTCATTATGCTTATTCGCGCTGACCGATCTGCCTAAGAGAAACTCCTGTCGCTGTTTGTCAGGACGCTGCAGGTTTGTGGTCTCGCAGGTCTTTGTTGCTTCCACTGCAAGACAATGGGAACCTGCATGTGTTGGAGCTGATTTTCTTTATCACCTGGCATTGCCGCCTTTGTTGGCCGTGTCTGTTGTTAAGTTCGTTGTTTCAATCTCCCCGGGAACGTTTCTGAGAGTTGTCCGCCATGGGGTTTCGCGAGAGTGTGAAGAAAGCCTTCTCCAGTCCCGGATACCGCCCGTCGACCATGGCGAACTCATCATCCCCACCCGTCTCGAGGCCGGCAACCTCCTCTAGGCTTGCGGTACGGCTGGAGGAGGCCAAAGAACATGCGAATATATCACAGCGGCGGACCGATGACCACCAACATCGGCGGAAGCAGTTGCCAGCAAGCCGACACACCGAGAGACCGTCACCGTCTCCCTCGAGTACACAGCCTCGGCGCTCGTGGGTGAAGTCAATAGGGTCGGGTATCATGAAGTCGTTCTCGCTCAGGCGTTCGTCGAAACGGAAGAGCGAGCAGACGTGGCCGAAGATCGAACTGTACAAAGCACATGAGGTTCCCTTGCCCAAGTATCGCGGACCGGTCGACAAGAAACACATGGCTGTCCTCGCTGCGTATTCCATTGTCAAAGCGACCAAGCAGCACAGACGGCTGTCTATCGACTCCAATATCTCACCGCTGGCAACGAGAGCACCATCAAGGGCTGTGTCGATAGCTGAAAAGGGCGTAATAAGACGTCCAGGCGACGCTGACGTGTTAATATCGGAAACCTCCAAGGACGCATCTTCGCCGGACGAATACTCGAACACAACCTCAATACTGAGCACTGACGGAGAGGCTACTGATACCAGCTCACATACCCTTCTTACATCTCACACCGCAGAGGAAGAGCTGGACTCTCGGTCTCCAGGGTCGGGCCTGAAGCAGACCACTACATTTTCACCCACCGGGCTGCGCATGGCGTTGAACACCATTGAGTAATGAATTTAATGACGCTAAAGGAGGATGATTCTCTTTCCATTTCACTTATCGCTTGGCATTTCCTATTTTATTCTCAATTTTTTACACCTACAGCGGTCTCCTCACGGAAAACATAGAAGATGGCGCTGGGAATGGAGGCATATTTGGGGTTTTTAGCATCACTAGGTAGTGGTCACATCAACAAACATAGATTCGCCGTCGTTATCATTACTCGTATATGCAAAAGTGTAAGAGCGAACGGACTACTCTTCGTGTGTTACAGCCATATCCATGATCTCAACCCTTCCTTTCCCCTTCGTCTCCCCCCCTATAAACTCGCTTAGCCCCTTGAAGGCGCCTGGTTCCGCGAAGCCAATAACCTCCCACTCGTCTCCCATCACTTCTTGCGATTCGACCTGTTCCATGTAGCCTAATATGCGGTCCTTTACCGTCTCTGTCCCGGCCCCCTGCTGACCTTCGTCGCCGTCCTCGTCATCCTCAGCCGCCGCTTTCTTACCTTTCTTGTTCTTCCCCTTATCCTTCTTTGACGATGCAGGTGTGGTGTTCCCTGCACCGCCGGCCGCGGCGGTCGACAATGCGGCGGCTTTAACGGCCTGTTTTAATATCGACGTGGGACAAGTGATACGTAGGCGCATCCTGGCACGCATGACCGGTATCGGTTGCCAAGCGATCAAAGCCTTCATGGCATCCAGCGCCTGGGTCTTAGCAGACTTGGCCGTGGTGACGCCGGTCCATAATGGTTTTCTGGGAGTGAGCGTCAGGCCTGCTGCCTTCTTCACCATCTCGTCGTCGTCCTCTTTCTCGCCATTTGCTGCATGGCGTGATGCGCCTGTCCCGCCGCCGCCGCCTGCGTGCTGTTGCTCCTTCCCACTGGCCGAGCTCAGCTGATCTAGAGCTTTGCCAATCATGCCTGTGGTGTAGACGCGCTTCGATACGGGATCGACTAATCTCGCGGAGACAATCTCCAAAACCTCCTTTTCAACCCGTTCAAGTATGTCTTTCCTTTCTTTCTCGCCCACCTGAACCTCTCCCTTCAGCAGTATCTCCTGTATGACATCCTCTGTCTTGTAGTCTTTGCCAAACGACTTGGCTAGCTCCGCCGTTGGCGCGGTCTGGCCTCGGCCTACGCACAGGAAGACGGTAGGAATCTGAAGAACATTGTCAAGGTCTTTTTCGGCACCAGACCGATACTCAAGCAGCTTGTTCTTGTAGCAGGCTAGCTCGAACCGCTTTTTACCTAGAAGCAAGCTGTTAGCGACCGAACTTGAAGGCTGCTCCCCCCCGCTACCACTTGCCCTTCTTAAGCTTGACAATCGAGACGTTTGTAAATTTTATCTGGTTAGAAGGTTGGTTTATCGGCATTGTGGCAGGGTAACGTGAGAACAGTAGTAATCCAGATCTATTGCTTTCTCTACTTTGGAAAATAGTGTCTATAGTGTCCCCGTCTTGCTTCTTCTCCTCTCTTTCTCATATAAAAATGGGTGACAAATAGTGAGTCACGAGACCAGATATGAGCATATCACGTGCTACTACTCTCGGCGGGCAATAGTGAGTCATCGATCCAGGTAGTGGACGGAGTACCAGGTAGATAGGTATCTAGGTAGTAGATAATCGTGAAGTAGTAGGGAAGAGGAGGAGTATCACAGTCATGATGCTAAGGGTTGTCTCTCCAGGGCCAAATCCGGTATGGCGGTTACGGTATTTTACCAGGCTTTGTCATCAGTCACGCGACCTTCCCCGGCTTTTCCTTTTCTGCTCTTCTTCTCCTCTCAGTCTCGCCTCATCTTCTGTCTTCTTCCTCTGGTCTTCTGCCTCATCTTCTTCCCATTCTCCTTCTATCTTGCACCAAACAAAGGAACATCCAGAGTGCCTGTAGTTGGGCCGCGCATCGCTTACTGTGCCGCTAGCGACCGACTCCGCCTCGGCACCGATCGTCGACGTCATCCGGCGCTAGGCAGCTCCCATCCCCAGCCCTCCCAACGTCCTTCAACGTCGCTCTTCCACTCCATCACCACAGCTCCACGACAACATTAACAGCCCCATCATGAAACTCCTTTTTACCGGCCTTGTGGCTGGCGCTGCTGTCGTAGCAGCTCACGACCAGCAGGTTCTCCAGGCCGAGAACCCTGTCCCGCAGCAGACCCTGACCTCGTCTGTGTTCGACGAGACCCTCAAGCGCTTCTCGACTGGCCTTGAGGATGGAATCACCCACTTCTGGACCGAGATGAAGACAAACTTCAAAGAGTACCTTCCTCTAATCTCACTACCCAAGGAACACACCCGCCGTCCCGACTCGGACTGGGATCATATCCTACGCGGAGCCGATGTCGAGAAAGTCTGGATCCAGGGTGCCGATGGCGAGAAGCGGAGAGAGGTTGACGGCAAGCTTCAGAACTACGATCTCAGGGTCAAGTCCGTCGATCCATCTGCCCTTGGCATCGACCCCGGCGTCAAGCAGTACAGTGGTTACCTCGACGACAACGAAGCTGACAAGCACCTCTTCTATTGTGAGTGTTATCCCTGACGAAACTTCTACCTGGATCTAACCGCCTAGACAGGGTTCTTTGAATCTCGCAATGACCCGAAGAACGACCCTGTCGTTCTCTGGCTGAACGGCGGACCCGGTTGTTCCTCATTGACCGGCCTGTTCCTCGAGCTTGGCCCTGCCAGCATCGACAAGAACCTCAAGGTCGTTCATAACCCATACTCTTGGAATGCCAACGCATCCGTCATCTTCCTCGACCAGCCGGTCAATGTTGGCTTCTCTTACAGCGGCTCATCTGTCTCCGACACCGTTGCTGCCGGAAAAGATATCTACGCCCTTCTGACACTGTTCTTCAAGCAATTTCCCCAGTATGCCACTCAGGATTTCCACATCTCCGGAGAGTCTTACGCCGGACACTACATCCCCGTTTTCGCTGCCGAAATCCTTTCCCACAAGAACAGCAACATCAACCTCAAGTCCGTTCTCATCGGCAACGGCTTGACTGACCCACTGACCCAATATCCGCACTACCGACCGATGGCCTGCGGTGACGGTGGCTACCCGGCCGTCCTGGATCAGAGCACCTGCCGATCCATGGACAACTCCCTTGAGCGTTGCTTGTCCCTGATTGAGACCTGCTACAGCTCCGAATCTGCCTGGGTCTGTGTCCCGGCTGCCATGTACTGCAACAGCGCCATCCTTGCACCTTACCAGCAGACTGGCATGAACCCGTACGACGTCCGGGCCAAGTGCGAGGATATGGCGTCGCTCTGCTACCCCCAGCTCAATGCCATCACCAAATTCCTTAACCAGGACTCCGTCATGAAGGCCGTCGGCGCCGAGGTCTCTTCCTACGAGAGCTGCAATACAGGTATCAACCGTGACTTCCTCTTCCACGGTGACTGGATGAAGCCATACCACCGCCTCGTCCCAAGCGTGCTCGAGAAGATCCCTGTCCTCGTCTATGCCGGGGATGCCGATTTCATCTGCAACTGGCTCGGTAACCAGGCGTGGACAGACGCTCTCGAGTGGCCGGGGCACCAGAAGTTCGCTGCCGCCAAGATGGAGGACCTCAAGATCGTCGACAACCAGAGCAAGGGTAAGAAGATCGGTCAGGTCAAGTCGAGCGGCAATCTTACCTTCATGCGTATCTTCGGAGCGGGCCACATGGTGCCGCTCAACCAGCCCGAGGCCAGTTTGGAGTTCTTCAACCGCTGGCTCAGGCGCGAGTGGCAGTAAACACGTCCATGACCGATAGACGCTGGTATTTAGTCATACATTGAATTTCTACCTGTTATCGTGTTTCTGCAATGTATCAGTTAAGATTGCCTGTTTAGTAGCAAGCCTAGCTTGCCATGGCTGAGAATAGATTCGCCTTCTTCATAATGTCTGCCTACGTAGGAACATTTTAACATTAAACCGTTGGAGAGCATAAAGAGTAATAGCTATCGAGGAGTATAGAGGAGAATAAATCATTGCTTGAAACGGGACATTCCCTATATTATCGCTGTTTTTGTTGCATACATCAGACTATCCGCCTAGGGGGTACAGATATAGTCGAGTCGAGTCTTAGAAGCGCCGTTTCCAAGCGAGACAGATCTCGCCCGCCATGAAGGGAGAATGAAACCTTCACATTCTCACCCCAATGTCATAACCCAGTGCGTCACAGTCGAGAACAGAGAAGAAGATGAATAGAGAATAAGGCCCTCCCGTCTCTTCATCTCGCCCCAACCATGTACGCCGCCACCACAAAGGAGAGACGTTACGTTTAACCCTTCTTCTTGCTGACACCAACGGTTCGTCCTCGTCGGCCGGTGGTCTTGGTGTGCTGGCCTCTGACGCGCAGACCCCAGTAGTGACGGAGTCCTCTGTGGGCGCGGATCTTCTTCAGACGCTCGAGATCTTCACGGAGCTTGCTCTCCATCTGGTTAGCGAGGACCTGGCTGTCCTTGCCGTCGGTAATGTCACGCTGTCGGTTGAGGAACCAGGTAGGGATCTTGTACTGGGTTGGGTTTTGGATGATGGTGACGATACGCTCGAGCTCTTCGGAGGAGATTTCACCGGCGCTGCGGACGCAAAGCAGTTAGTTGGGGCGGTTAGATAAAGTGTTTGTGAGGGAGGGCGTACCGCTTGTGGAGGTCGACGTCGGCCTTCTTGCAGACCAAGTTGGAGTATCGGCGACCGACACCCTTGATCTTGGTCAAGGCGTACATGATCTTTTGCTTTCCGTCGACATTGGTGTTGAGAAGACGGAGAATGAACTGGAAGTTCGACTTCTCGCCGGTGACGAGCGCTATTCATAATCCATCAGCATCGTTGTCTCCAATGTCGAGCCGGGAGAGAGATATAGGAGAGAGGACGTACACATGCTGGGCGATATCTGGATATCGAGACAGCTGTCTGGCGCTTGGTGAAGGGTTGAAACAAGTGAACCTGTCGCTGGCGGTCGAAAAGTCGCAAGTTTCGCCAACGCTTTAGTTTTTTGTGTGGGATTCCCGGCGGTCACGGGACGCGAGGCTAGGCCGCTTTGGGCGGTCTCGCTTATGCTTAGATAATACACCACGTGAACTGCTGACTCATTGTCACAAGACTTGACCCGCCTGCACCAATCGGCACAGTTTGAGTCCGTATCACGCTTACCCTACGCCATCGACACTGCTTATACAAGGCAATGGTTTCCCAGCCTTCTAGTAAGAATACAATGAACCTCAGCATCGCAGTCATGGAGCTACTCCATAACTTAGGACAATCGTTTGTGTTAGAGACATAGATTAGAGAAAACCATGGTAGTTGACATAACCTATGACAGCATGGTGGTGGTATAGTAAGTATAAGGGTAATCTAGACATGGCCAACAGCTGGACTAGGCAGAGAGATGGTGGTCTGCTGCCTGATCACAGCAGGAGCAAAAGCGCAATCTACACCGAGACAGAAACCAACAAAGCACGGTGCTTGGGAAATGGCATATCAACGTATATATCAAAAGGAGACAACCGCATCCAAAAGACAAGTATATGGAAAGTAGCACGGGCACGAGCATAGATTGAAATGGAACATCGTATCTTTTGTAAGCAGTCAACGGATAGACATCAAACATAAACATTGCATGGCGGGAACAGGGAACATAAGAAAGAGTAGATCACGAGAATGGATAGACGGGCGCTTTGACGATGACGTTGCCGGTCCCCTTCCCGCGCACCTCCGCGGCCACGAAGGCGGCGAAGCGGATCCGGTTCTCGTTCTCCTTTTCCAAGCCCATCATGCCCAGGGCCTCATCGCGGTCGCGGAAGTGCGCGGCGGTGGTGGGAGGACCTGACGGATCAGCCTGCCCGCCCGCGGGATGCGGTTTCTTGCCCATGAGGGAGCCGAAGACGGACTTTTTCCGACCGCGGTCCGTCGGCTGTTGCGGAGGAAGCGAGAAGTTTGGATCTTTGTCTTCGAGCCCGACTTGGCCGTCGACGGCGGCGGCGGAGATGGCTTCGAGGCCCTTGATGGAGGACTGGTCCATCCTGTCGGTTGCGGCGGAGGAGGGCTCGGTGCCCGGGCCAGCACTCACGCCCGCGCCCAGGCCGGGGTTCGCGAGGGGTGGGAGGGTCGTCTCGAGCTTCATGTGGGAGTCTGCTATCAGGGCGCCGGGCAGGAAGTACTCTATGGAGATGTCGCGGGACTCGAGCGGGATGTTGGCGCAGATCCCCACCGCCAGCTCGACGATCATGGCCACGCCGTTCTCGAGGCCGGGAGGGGGCGGCGTCTTCAGGTTCATCTCCAGGCTGGCGGTGAGCTTCTCGACCAGGTTCCGCGTCAGAAGCGCGCGATGCTCGTCCGCCAGCTTGCTCTGGAAGATGTCGCCCAGCCCGTCGAGGGTGGTGCGGCGCCACGAGCTGACCTTCGAGAGATGGTTCTCCTGCTCCTCCTCGGTGACGAACTTGCCGAGTCGGCGGACGTTGCGCTCGATGAGCTTCAGCTGCCGGCTGAGATTCGGCTCGAGGCCAGGGTGGAAGTAGCGGTCGAAGAGCTCGTCGACGATCCAGCGGGTCAGACAGGCGCGGCCGACGGCGGTCATCTCCTTGGTGCCGACCGAGTGGGCGTCCTCGTTGACGACGGCGGCGAGCCAGGGCGGAATATTCTTCCAGTCCTTGCGGATGTTGAACGCGAGGTTGTTGATGGCGCCGTCCAGGCGGCCTAGACGGGTGGCATACTCGTTGTCGTCGAGGACGGTCCTGGAGGCGGACATGCGCTGGTGGGCGACGGTGTTCTGGAGCTGCTGGACCTGGGCGTCCTTCTCGAAGTAGTACCGCTTAACCCTGTTGTACTTCAGCTCTGCAGATGATGTTAATACTCGCACGACTGTAACTGAGGTAGAATTGAGGGACGTACGTAGTTCTTCGTACTTCACTATCCAGCCGTTGAGGTCGAGCTCTGCAGGGTCGTCCTTCGCCTTCCCCGGAGGAGGAGTCTCCTGGTCACGGTCACCCGGGCCAGCAGATGCACTTCCGCCAGTCACTTTGAAGCTCTGTCCCTGGACCAAACCCGGTACCGCATGCTGCTGCTGCTGCTGCTGCTGCTGCAGTGGCATCTGTTGCGGCGGCTGCTGATCCATCGGCTGCCGTAGCCCCGTTGGCCGTTCGTGCGCCATGCCCTGACCCGGCGGAGGGATAGGCTGCAGAGACTGACGGAAGGGTTTGATGGAGTCCAACTGCTGCTGCTGCTGCTGGTGCAGGGGAGACGGCGGCCCCAGGGACTGCTGGGAGGGCGGCCTGGGCGGGACGGACGAGGCCTGGTCGGCAGAGTGGCTTGGGCGATGGCCGTGCTGGGGCTGGTCGATCTGGAACTGCGGGTTCGGCCTGTGCTGGCCGTCGTCCGGGCTGGGGGCGCCGCGAGAGGGCGGCTCGGTGCTGACGCGCTGGATCTGGGGGTGCGGGTGGTCCGCGGCGGGCTGGTCGAGATGCGAGGAGGACCGGCTGGCCCTGGACGGGTAGAGCAGACTGTGAGATGCACTCTGCTGGGACAGAGACAGACTCTGCTGGGACGAGTTGCTGGGCACCTGGGGCAGCCTCTTCTCGAGGTAGTCGAGGTCCTCCGACGGGCCCAGGGGGATGGGGGCACTGATCTTCTTCCGGACGGAGGTGTTCCTGCCCAGCTTCTGCGCGGGGGCCCTGTCCTTGAGGCCGAAGAACGAGCGGCGGGACTTGCGCGGCTGGGACTCGGTCAGGGGGGAGGCCTCGGTGCTGTGGGGGGCGGAGGAGGCGGCGGAGGCGGCGGAGAGGGCGGTGTCGAGGAGGTCGGGGTGGGCGGAGGGCACGACGTTCAGGGCCGGCCTGGCGGGATGCAGCGGGAGGGAGAAGTTGTTGGGATGGCCGGAGGTGTTGGGGTGGCCGGAGATGTTGGAATGGCCGGAGGTGTTGGCATGGGCCGGATGGGTATACTGGTAGTCCTGGTGGTGGTGGTTGTGGTGATGCTGATGCTGATGCTGATGCTGATGCTGGGGCGGCGGCGGCGGGAGGTCTTCAGCGGACAGTGAATGCGGAGCCGACTCAGGGAGGGGATTCAGGAGTGTCGGCTGCGATTTGTTCTTGTGGAAGAATTGCATCTGTCTGTTCTTCTCTTCTGTTCTTCTCTTCACCACTGTTTCTCCTGTTCTTCTCTTCTTCCCTTATCACTGTATCTGTGTCTCTCTCTTCCTCACTGTCTCTCAATCTCCTCTCTTCTGTATCTGTCTCTCTCACTGTATCGTCTGTCTCTCACTGTCTTCTGCTACTGTCCTCTGTCTGCCACAAATACCCAGCCGTCCAGCCGTCCAGCACTTCTCTGGTCGTCGTCGCGGGGGTCAGCCTCGGCCTGCACCGCCCGCCGGTTACCTAACGCGGCTAAATATAGGCAACTCTCCTTACTCTCTTCTCTCTCTTCCCTCTCTTCCTCCTTTTCCTTCTCTCTCTCTCTACGGAGTACTACGAAGTACTCCGTACTTCTTCCTTCTATCTCTTCCTTACTACTTCCCTCTTCTCTACCTTCTCTTCTCTCTCTTCCTTACCAAGGTACTTCTCTCTCTCTCTCTCTCTCTCTCTCTCTCTCTCTCTCACACCCTTGATGACCTGGGAAGCGACCAAAGACGCCACGCCGTAGTAGTGTTGTCTACCGTAGTTGTGTTGTCTACCGTAGTTGTGTTGTCTACCGTAGTTGTGTTGTCTACCGTAGTTGTAGTAGAGCCTTCCTCTCTTCCTCTCTTCCTCTCTTCTTCTCTATCTATCCTTTCTCTTCTCATCTCTCTTCTCTTCTCTCTCCTCTCTCTTCTCTCTCTCTTCAAGGTTCTGCTGTCCCGCCTTACTAAGCACCCCCTATTGGCCGCCCAGCCTCCCCTTTCGGCCTAGCCCGCCGCCCAAAGGTACCTCTCCTCCCACCCAAACTCGGTGTGCGCGCAGGTACCTTTGGGCCGCCCTCTGACTCCTCGCCTGCCTCCGCCCGCCCGCCTCTGCCTGGCCCAACCTCACTCCGTCCTCTTCCTCGTCCGCTCTCTTGTCCATCTCGTCCATCTCGTCCATCTCTACTCTTGTCCATCTCTACTCTGGTCCATCTCTACTCTCGTCCATCTCACTCTTGTCCATCTCCTCTCGCTCGACTGTCCGATGTCCCCGTCTACCCGCGCCGGCTAGGTCTTGTCAGGTCGGTCTCTCTCTCTCTCGCTGTCTCTTCACTGTCTCCTCTCTGTCTCCCTGTCTCTCTGGCTGCTGCCTCCGGCCCGTCGGATCCTCTGGCTGCCTGGCCGTGCCTCTCGTGCCTCTTGCCTCTCCCTCTCTCTCCGTCCGTCGGTCCGTACCATGGCTGATGGCTGCCTGGCCTCAACCGCGGTAGACCCCCGGGTGGTCTCTGCTGCTGCTGCCTGCGCCCAGTCATCCTCTCGTACTGACTGCTGCTATATAGACGACCGGCCGTTCTCTCTCTCTCTGTGTTCTGTCCATCACTTCTGCTCTCCTTTACTTCTCTCTACTCTCTGTTTGCTGTCCTTTGCTGTCCTTTGCTCTCCTTTGCTGTCCGCTCTGACTCACCGTGAGTTCCCGGCATCGCCACCGCCACCCCAATCTCTGCTCTGACTCTCCCCAACTGATGACTCTTCCAGAGGTGACCATGAGCCTGGCGCCATCCTCCGCCCCTACCAAGAGCCCGATCACGATACCGTCTGGATACTCTGCGATGACGATTACTTCTACTTATTAGCCACCTCATCATCGTCTGTCTGCTGGTTCGTGGTCGGGCTCTGACTCAACCCTCCCCTTATATAGCCTCTAGGTCTCCCATCCTGGTCCTCCCCCATCGCAAGCCCGCGGAATGTCAGACGTCCTGCTCCCTGTCATCCCCCAGCTGGGTTCCTCGCTTTCTTCTCTTTCTTCCTCCTCTTCTACTTCTTCCTCCTCTTCTTCTACTTCTACTTCCATCACCTCCAACTATGACTCTGCCAAGGACAGGCTTCAGCATCGACGCTGCTCCTCCAGGCCTCCCCCGTCTCTGCTCCGTCAGGCCGACCGGAAGGCCAACTTCGTCGACAACCTCGTCGGTACGTCTTCTCCCTCTTTTCCTTACGAGGGCACGCTGACCCCCGTAGACTCCGCCTCGCAGATCGTCGAGATCATCTGGCCGCTCGCCGTCTCCTCGGCTTCCAGAGCTCCCGCCAACGGCGCGGAGCCCTGCAAGGGCGTCCTCCCCCTGCGCACCTTCATCCAGGAGACCCTGCGTCGCTCGCGCACCTCCTACTCCACCCTCCAGGTCGCCCTCTACTACCTCATCCTCATCAAGCCGCACGTCCACGATGGCCCGCTGCTCGACGCGTCCAGGAAAGGGCGCGCCCTGCAGTGCGGTCGCCGGATGTTCCTCGCCGCCCTCATCCTCGCGTCCAAGTATCTGCAGGACAGGAACTACTCCGCCCGTGCCTGGAGCAAGATCTCCGGTCTGAACACCGCCGAGATCAACGCCAACGAGCTGCTCTTCCTGCATGCCGTCGACTGGCGTCTGCACATCTCCGACACCGTCTTCCAGCGCTGGAACGACATCGTCCTGAGGTACACCCCCAACTCAAACGGCATCGGCCGCGACGACGGCTCGTGCTGGCAGACCGTCATCCCAGGTCTGACGCCCAAGCTCGACTCGCTCGACGGGGGCAGCCGGGACAGCCGGGACAGCCCTAATGGGTGGACTGCTGCCGTGTCCAGCGTCGGCTCGCCCGTCGACAGCGGCGCCTCCACCCCGAGTACTCCCGCCTGCCACAGTCCTGTCTCTTACCCGTCTGCTGGGCCTGCCATCATCGGCGGGGGAGGTAGTGGTGATGTCACCCTCCCATCCCTCCCCCGTCTGGGCCTGCTTCCCACGCCCCAGCTCACCCCCCAGGCCACCCTCACCTCTACTCCTGCTGCGAGTATGCGCCCTTCCATCTGTGCCGCCCTCTCCACCGCCCAGTCGTCCTTCGTCCAGCGCGCTACCCTCGACAGGGTCGACCGCCAGCCCCAGGTGTACGTCAGCAAACAGCCCTCGTTCGACTTCCCCCGCCGCTCGTCTCTCGCCCGCTCCTCCTCCTTCACCTCCTCGCCTGAGTCGCTCGCCTCAGACGCCCCCTCCTTCACCTTCTCCACCGCCTCCTCCGCCGCCTCCTCCGTGGGCACCGGTACCTCGCGCTCCTCCCGCTCCTCCTCCATATCCTCCGTCACCAGCATGTCCTGCATCAGATCAAATCTCGGCGGCCGACCCCAGCCTGCCAACTGTCTCAAGGACGGCAGACGGCCCCTCGCCATCTCCACCCCCATCGACGAGCTCGAGCCAACATACACGGCCTCCCCTTCTCCCGTTCTGGCAACCCTCAGTGCAGGTGCTGTCCCTGACCTGTCGAACTTCAATCTCAACACCCCGTCCACCTCTGCCGCTGCTGCTGCTGCTGCCGCGGCTGCCACCACGGCAGCTATTCAGGGCCTGTACGAGCTCGCCACGGGCGTGCCTCTCTCTGCAGCCCAACCGCAGGCATTCCTCACCGAGGGGCAAAACAGGAAACGCACCCGCACCCTCTCCACCGACTCCTCCGACTCAGAGTCCGCCCTGCAGCAGAAAGTGCGCCATATGCTGGCCCTCGATGCGCGGAACGCGGCCGTCGCCGCCGTCCTCGACGACGGGCTCGGCTTTGACGTTGACATGGATGTCCCTGTGCCGGTCTTGCGGGATTCTCGCATCGCAGACTCGGTCCTATCTCACAGGAAGAGCTCCCCTAACACTGCCTCCAAAATCGCCCCCATGGGTGTCAATGTGAAGGGAAGTGCCGGCGTCAAACGCGCGTGCTGCGACAAGGAGAACGTCCGTGCGCTCTGGGGGATCTAAAACACACTCGTTCACTTTCCCTTTCTACTTGCATGAGCAAGTCAACCGACACTCATTACGTTTCCTCTACCCCCGTCTTATCTGCGAGATGCACGACCGACCCTTTGACATCTCGCTTCCTGGTATTTTGGCGGTCGGCACGGCGAAGACGTGCATCTACAGGGATCTACCTCACAAACTGTACATACATAGCATACCCACCACCTCCTCATGAGTACCTGCTGCTCACCATCTATCATCAATCTACCTCAATCACTGACCAGACTTTCTTCTTTCACAATCCTTCCATTCCATCATAACTATCATCAGTAGACCTATCTAAGTAAATCACTTAATCACTTCTCGAAAGACCCTACATCGACAAGCCAGCCAAACGTATCCTCGACCTCGCCCATCTGGATGCCCTGCAGAGTTTTGAGCAGCTTCTTAAACACCTCCCCGCCCTCCTTGTCCGCACCAACATCATACTCAAATCTGGCATCCCTCGAACGCATCGTAATGCTGCTGATGGGCACCAACGCAGCAGCAGTGCCAGCCCCCATGACCTCTGCAAAGGTGCTCAGCTCCTCGAACAGCACCGCCCTCTTCTCGACCTTATATCCGAACAGTCTCTCCCCGATCTCCGCCACAGACGACGCGGTCACGCTGTCGATCACATTCTTGCTGTCCGGAAACACCAACACCACCCCATCCTTATCCTTCCTCACCCCGATAAACGCCGAGGTAGAGAACTCATCAATCTCGCTCCGCGTCTTACTATCCAAGTGCAGCGTGATGCCGTACCCTTCCGCGCGCGCCTTATCACTGTGTCTCAGGACAGGCGCATAGTTCCCCCCCAACTTCGCCGACCCCGTCCCCTCCGGCGCCGACCGGTCAAAGTCTTCAAGCACAAGACACTCCACCGCCCTTGAGCCATGATAGACACCCGTAGGCATCACGTAGACCACAAACGTATACTCGTCCGGCGGCACCAGGCCGAGCTGCGCACAGCTCCCGAAGACGAGAGGACGGATATACATCGCCGCGCGGGTCTCGTGGGGCGGAACAAAGGCCGCATTGGCGCTGACGGCCCTAGTGACGCACTCTACGAAGTGTTCCGCGGGCACGAGCGGGATGGAAACAAAGCCTGCGGAGCGCTGGAGGCGGAGGGCGTTGCGGTCCGGGCGGAACACGGTGATGCGGCCCTTCGGGTACTTCTCGGAGGGGGCGTGGCGGAAGGCTTTCATGCCCTCGTACGCTTGCTGGCCGTAGTTGAGCGCGGGCGACATGCCGTGGAGGGAGATGTACGGCGATTCGACCAGCTTGGGGGCACTCCATGACGGATTGCTGGACGAGTGGGAGAAGTGCGATTCGATGTGGCCGGCTACCTCACGGACTTTGAAGCCGATGTTGGACCAGTCTATACCTGTGTTAGATATACAGTGTAGACGGGAAGAAGTGAGGTGTAGGTGTGTAGGGATGGGGATGGTAATGATGGGAGGTCAAGGGTATGGCTCACCGATGGTGTCGGTCGGGGCGGGCGGGAAGTCGGCCATGTTTTGCACGGTGCTATTACGTTTGCAGGCTGATTATCTCTGTGGAAGTGCCGGACGAGATTGTCTGGGTTGTCTTTCGAGGTAGAGAGGTGACTCTTTATAGCTGCGAGAAGGGCTTCTTTGGGTAGCGAAGTCGATGCTGTGGGACTGAGATTGCTTTTTTCGCAGGACAGCAGCAAAGGAGGATGGGACACAACTGTCGGTCAGTTCACGGTAAGGCGACGAAGGTAGAGAGAGAGGCCTGCTGTCAGGATTCCCGAGAGAAGACCGAGATACGACGGCTTTTCTTCGGTCGGCCTAGCAGCAAGCAGGTATAGTTATGGCAGTGATAGGCATAGTGTACGCAGCAGGGATCTAGTATGGGAGCTCTCGATAATACGTCACTATGTTCATTCACTATGGAAATCCACGGCATCACTATCTCATTCGCATCGTAAGTAGGTAGGTAGACAACTAGTAAAGCAAAGACACGGTTAAACCTGCTTGACGCCGTCGTGCTCGTGGACGGCCTTCTTCTCCTGGTCGCGTCCCCGGATGCTGTCCAGGTGGTACAGCTCCGGACAGACCGCATGCTTCCTCTGCAGGATATACCGCTTGATCCACCACGGCAGCACCTGGGTGAGCTGGTACTTCGCGTGCGTCCGCGTCGGCACCCCGAAGACGTAGTCCAGCTCCTCGAGCGTGCGCTGCTTCGTCTCGTACAGGAACAGGAAGATCATCACGAAGGCCACGATGTTCAGGCCCGCGTAGAATCCGAAGGCGCCCGGCGTCGTGAAGGCGAGATCCAGTCTGCGGAAGGTCAAGGCCAGTACTGCTGCCCAGAAGTTGTTCGTAGCCACGGCCCATGCCATCCCCACCTCACGATGGGACAGCGGGAATACCTCGGCCGAATAGGTGAAGGGCACAGGGCCCTCGCCGGGCGAGTAGAAGGCGCCGAAGAGGTAGATGAAGGTGGCTATCAGGCCGAGATGGGCCGGGGACGAGTCCGGGATGTAGAACGACATCCCGGCCGCGAGTAGAGTCCAGAACATGTTGGGGAAGGTGAATAGGAGCAGGCCACGACGGCCGAAGGTGTCGATGGTCCAGACGGCCGGCCAGGCGAAGACGAAGTTGACCACGCCGAAGCCGAACGAGGCGAGGAGCGCCTGGATGTTGGTGGCGCCGGCCCGCTCGAAGATAGTGGACGAGTAGAAGGCGATGATGTTGATGCCGCACATCTGCTGGGCGATCATGACCACGCCCGAAGCCTGGGTGGCACGGCGCACGCGCGGGATGGTGAACAGCTCAACGAACCGCGTGAAGAAGTTGTCGGTCTTGATCAGGCCGGTCTCGACGAGGATGGCTCGCTCGTGCTCGAGTTGCGCGTGGATGAAGTATACATCCCTCGCGGCCTGGAGGGGGGTATTGCGGAGACGGAGCAGAGAGCGGTATGCCTTGGCTACCTTGCGCTTCTTGAGCAGCCATCTGGGGGACTCGGCGCAGAAGTAGATGCCAATGACAAGCGGGACGGCAGGAATGAACGCTGATCCGAGCTGCAGACGCCATGCTATAGCTCCCGTGTTGACGACTGCCAGGTTGGCTACGGTGCCGAGGAAGATGCCGCACGCCGTCCAGACCTGCCAGGACATGACCAGCCCACCGCGGACGTTGGCGGGAGTGTTTTCAGCACTGAAGACGGGGACGGTCACTTCTTTCAACCCCATGCCGATTCCCAGTAAGATACGGCAAGCCACCAGCTGGCCCCAGCTCTGGGTCAGGGCGGATCCGATCGGGGCGAGCAGCGAGAAGATGGCGGCCATGAAGATGGTGCCTCGACGGCCGATCAGATCATTGATAGGGTCAGACAGCCAGCCGGCACTGTTCTGATATCAGCTTGGGCCACTCTGGAATTAGTTATGGAGAAGAGACATACAAGAGAGCAATAGCGATGTAAGGAACGGCGTTGACGAAGCCAACAATCCACGCATTCCTCTCGCACACGGCGTCGGACGGACAGTGTGCGCGGGAATCAGGTATGCCAAATTCAATGGGAAACGATAGATTAGCACCGTTAGAACCTATGTTTATGCATTAGCCATGTCCTTACTGCAGGTTGACGCACGAGTGAGTACCGACCGGTTTGATCCCACCCCTGGATGGCGGCAGCTATGGAGTTGAGGAAGATGGTATAGTACAGCCCCCACGGCAGCTTCCAGCGGTGGGTGACCTCTTCGCGCAGACAGACGCGGTCCTCCTCGCTGAGCTCGGAAATGGTCTCGAAGTCCTGCGGGTTCTGGGCGACGAGGGCACCCTTCTCCAGCAGGGGGATGATGTCCGTCAACCCGAACTCCTGGGCGAAGCTTTGCACATCCTCGAGCAGCTGCCCCTTGGGGATGTCGGTGAGGGGATTCTTGATTCTATGCATGAGTTAGTGAGTTATCTAGGGGCAATGTAAATAAGAGCAACTCACTCGCCGGTGACGTTCTGGGAGAACGCAGCGACGTCTGTCTGGCGGTCCTTGACGGCGCTGAAGAGCGAGGGCCGCCTCTCGGTGCTGGACGCTGTTAGCTGACACCATCCGAGGCGGTGATTGAGGTGGGATGGAAGTACCCTTTTATCGCATCGTCGGCCATGATGCTGGGCCTCAGTCCTTATGCCTCTACTTCAGAGGTTGTAGCTAGGGATAGGCCCAAGTAGATATAGGTCGTGATTGAGGGTGATGGATAGGTCGTGAGGGTGATGGGAGTGAATGGGAGCTGAAGAGAGGACCCCGGCCGTGATATAAATATGCCCGTGTTCCCTTGACGCTGCTCAACCGTGGTTCTCTTCCCCGGCCTGAGGGCTTAAAATCAATATACACCACCCCAAAGCGGAAGCCCAGGTAGCTGTACACCGGCCGACAGCAGCCAACGCAAGCGGAAGAGGTACCGGTACCAGTGGCTTAAGAGAGGTAAGCTAAGACGGCTGGTCCACGGTGCAGGATGGCTTCGTCTTGGGTGCATGCCGGTGCAGGCTTGGTGCAGGCTTGGGGCCAGTCCGGCGTGCGCGATCGCCCTTGTCACGCCCCCGCCGCTCGAGCTCTCTTGCAGGTCGGGAGGCCAGCTGCAGTTGAGCTGTCATCCTTCGTGTGGTCGGTAAGCGAGCCTGCTTCATCATACCGGAGTGTCCGTATATTCTGCGTGCTATACTCCGTAGACAGTCACTCGAAGAGAAAGAAAGAGACCGTACGTCCCGGTCTTGTCCTGTACGGGGTACACGCGGAACAGAGTTACCAGGCAAGGTTTCTTTGTTACACAGCCCGCGTGTAACACAGATACCGTATCCTCATGTATTAGTTACCGTACACTTACCCTTTTCTTTTTCTCTCAACCTCAAACAACGAACGAAGAATCACAGCAAGACGAAGAAGAACCGCAAGAAAGAAACCAGACGCACAAATGACGCACCCCATCTTCCCCCTCCGCACTCGGCTAAAACAGGTCTGGAATATGCCGCAACACGTTGGATATACTTCGACGCCCACACGACACACAACAATGAATCGTGCGGTTTAGCTTCTTCCATACGGCTTCCACTGCATGCTTCTTTGTCTGCCTCCGCCATCCCCAGGTTTTCCCGTCACCAGGTCGTCATCATCTGAGACGAGGATGGCTCCTCTTCCCCGTTGCCGTCGCCCGATGCGGTGTCTCGGAGTGTACGGAGTATCTAGTATGGAGACGAAGAAGATATCCCGCAATATTGCGTGACGTGTCTCCATACTCCATACAGCGCTGCCATCGACCAACGCGACACTTACTCTCCCATCGACCAACGCGACACTTACTCTCCCAACGACCGACCATGTCACCTTGTCTTCTTCTTGCCTCACCTTGCCTTCTTCTACGCTAGTAAGACAGTCACGTGAGGTTACCCCGGCAACGCGCTTGTTGACGCTTAACCCTTAACCGCGATAGACTCGAGGTTGAGACGATGTCGAGATACAGATAGGCATCTACCTAGGTGCTCGTCGACGTCATGGAAGCCCTTCTCGCGCACTCCTTCGACTACCTGTCCTCCTACGAGCAGGGCAAGATCCGCAAGGGCCTGCGCCAGGTCGAGGGCCTGCTCGCCCAGATCTGTCTGTCGCGCCAGAAGCTCACCGCCGCCGCCGCCGACAAGAGGCGGTCCATGGTCCCCCTGGGCTCCGCGCCCTCGCCGCCCAAGTCGACCTCCGAGCTCGCCGACGACCCGGCCTACCGGGAGTTCTACAAGCTGCAGGACGGCTTCCAGTGGAACGGTCCGTCTTCTACCTCTGGGTGACAGTTATTCTTCATTACTTCATGCTGACAGGTATGTAGTCGCCCTCCGTCTGATCTCATGCCTCGAGCATCTTCTCGGCCGCGGGAGCAACGGCACGAACGACATCCTGATCGTCTCTGCGCTCGACCTCATCCAGGGCATCTTGCTCCTCCACCCACCCTCGCGCACCCTGTTCGCCCGCGAGATATACATGAACATCCTCCTGGACCTGCTTGAGCCCGCGAACTGCCCCGCCATCCAGTCCGCGACGCTGCTCACGCTGGTGACCGCCTTGCTTGACACGCCGGCCAACACGCGCACCTTCGAGGAGCTGGACGGCCTGCTCACCATCACATCGCTGTTCAAGCTGCGCTCGACGTCGCGTGAGGTCAAGCTGAAGCTCGTCGAGTTCTTGTACTTCTATCTCATGCCCGAGACGCCGCAGATACCGCCTGGCCACGACCAGCGCGGTCCGAGCAAGAGAAGAGCCGCCTCGAACCCGGACACGAAGACCACCGAGGAGAAGCAGGGCCTCCTGGGGCGCTATCTGAGCAACGTGGAGGATCTGGTCGAGGATCTCAAGGAGACTGCGCCGTTCGGCAGCACTCTCTGCTAGTCGTTTTCTATCTTTGCGCAGTTAGTCTTGTTCGGGGCCGGCGTTCGGGTGTTCTCTTTATGTACGCTGTTCTCTTTATGTACGCTATTCTCATATACAGTCCATACTATCTGACCGATGGGTGGAGTCGCATGAGTCAGTGACTCGACTCCTCGTATTCTCGATACTAAACGAGTACTGGTACTGAGTACACCCATATCAACGATATATAATCAACGATACTTAATCAACGATACCATAATCAAGCCATGGAGAAGAGAGAAGTCAAGTTCGTCGACACCGTCGACGCGTACAACCAATGGGCCGAGGTACGCTAAGCTGACCTGCCCGCGAACAAAAGAAGATACAAGATACTGACGGGAGACAGATCTACGACACGGACGACAACTTCCTCCAGGCCCTGGATAGTCTGGAGATGAAGACCCTCCTACCAACCTTCCTCTCGCTCACCCGGTCCTCTTCCCAGCTCAAATATGTCGACCTCGGCTGCGGCACCGGACGAAACACTCTGCCCCTAGCAGAACAGGCCGCAGATGCAGCCATCGTCGGCCTGGACCTGTCGGAGGGCATGCTCGAAGTAGCTCGCAGGCGGACACAGGACACGCACAACGTCAGCCTGGAGACCTACGACATGCTGTCCCCGTCCGGTCCGCCGGCGAGCGCCCTCGAGGCAGACGGGATCGTCTCGACGCTGGCCCTCGAACATGTCCCGCTGGGAAGCTTCTTTGCGGCCGTCGTCTCGATGCTGAAGCCCGACGGCGTGCTGCTGGTGACGAACATGCACGATGAGATGGGCGCGGTCAGCCAGGCGGGTTTCACGGACCCAGAGACGGGGGTGAAGGTCAGTGGGACGAGCTACGCGCACACTGCCGCGGAGGTGGTGGAGGCTGCGAGAGCCCATGGTCTGGGACTGATCGGTGGGATGAAGGAGGCTACGGTGGATGGGGACTCGGTGAAGCTGTTGGGGCCGCGGGCGCCGAAGTGGATGGGGATCAAGGTGTGGTACGGGGGGTTGTTCAGGCTAGACATAGG
Source organism: Onygena corvina (assembly GCA_000812245.1). Lineage (NCBI taxonomy): Eukaryota > Fungi > Ascomycota > Eurotiomycetes > Onygenales > Onygenaceae > Onygena > Onygena corvina. The sequence continues at coordinate 75,254 of JWPT01000001.1, read as the reverse complement.
TTCGTGATGCTATATAATACATACAGATGAGTGTAGACAGACATAGTTCTAGTGATACTCTACAATAGGTCAGAAGTACGCGAGAAGACGCTCGCGGTGTTGTACAAGATTAGGATGCCGCTTGACGTAGGCGGCCAGCGGGTTGACATTCCAGCCCAGGCCAGGGTCGAGGACGAGGTGGGTGTACGCGAAGACGGCGGCGTCGAAGGAGCCGGGGCTCGCCCTGCCGAAGAAGTGGTCGTCGCCGGCCAGGAGGACGGCGAGGGCGTCGAAGGCGCTCTTTGCTTCGGCCAGGATGTCGTCGGCGTCGACGTAGGGCGCCACCCGCAGCAGCTGGCGCCGGGCGGCCTCCTGCAGCTGGTAGGCCAGGACGGTCTGCACGAGCGGGTTGCTGGTCGCGGACTCGACGTACGCCTTGCGCGCGATGGACGCGAAGTTGGCGCCGTCGAGGTAGACCGTGTACAGCTGCCACAGCCTTAGCAATAGTAGCAGTCGAGCAACAGAGGGAACATACCCAGGCATCCCGTATCCTGTGGTCCAGCAGAGCTGCGTACGCCTGTTCTCGCCCGGCGCCCTCCTCGGCATGGCCAGTCCGCTGCTCAGTCCACTTCTGCAGCTTACTCGCAGGCACAGGGTCCGTCCCGCTGGCTGGCAGCAGGAAAGGCAGCGCGCCGTCGGGCGAGGCGTGGTTGTTGGAAGCGACCGCGCGGAAGGGCACGCCGGCGAACCTGAGATAGGCCTGCTGGTCAGCTTCACTTATTATACTACAGGACTGGCTGCCTACCTGATACTTAAGACACTGGGGATTGACGGAGGGCCGTCCTCGCGCCGCCGCCTGCGCGCTGGCGAAGACGTACAGCCTGTGCTCGCCGTCGCCGCCGCCGCTGCTGCTCGCGGGCGCCGCGTTGGGCGGATACGTCGCCAGCGGGAACCGGTCGAAGACGCGCTTGACGGGCGGCGGGACCGCCAGCCATCCCGTCTTCTCGTCCTGCATGGTGTGTGTCGTCGTCTGTCTGCTGTCTGTCGTCGTCTGTCAGTCTCTCGGTCTGTCAGTGTCTGCCGGCCTTCCTGTTCGGGCTAGCCGCATCCGCCGTTTCTTTTTCTCTATCGCGGGCGCTTTTGCAATATTTCCTCGTTATCGCCTGAGGGGAGACACTCACACTCTTCACCAAAGGCTCGTCTCCGTCGCCCTGCCATTCGCTGCGGCTGCCGTCATCCCTGTCGCCCTCTCGCTCCCGCGCGCGCGCCGCTGCCCCCCAGAGGCGCAGAGCAGCCCAGCGAACCAGCGCCGCCCGGGCTGGCGAACAAGGGCCGGCGGCCAGCCAGAAACCACCGCAGCGTCGCCCGTCCGCACATTATCATTGCTCCCATATTCACGCCCGCACGCAGCCTCGCCGCCGGCTGCTCGACCATCTGTCACCCGCGGACGCCTCGCTGGACACGATGCCGCTGGACGAGGAGGGGGCCAAGTGGTCCTGGTACGCCTGTCCTTATCACGTCTGTCCATCCATGGCTAACGGAGGCGTAGCGAGCCGTGCATCAGGGGCCACCGCTCGTCCAAGTGCCAGCACTTCGACCGCCTGATGATGAAGGTGCCCAAGGCCGGCCGTCCGCTGCAGAAGTGCCCCCATCCAAAGGGCACCTGCAGCTGCCAGAAGCTGTATGCCTTCATGGTCCGAATCCCGAAGGGTGAGTCTCTCTCTTCATCACTGTGGTCCTGGGCTAAGCCTGTGTGTGGTGCAGGCTCTACGTGTCTGTGTCGGCCCTTGTACAAGGTGCCCGTGACGGGCGAGGTCGACCAGCAGCTGCAGCCCAAGCCGCCGCAGTCTGCGCCGCCGGAGAGGCAGGACGACTCCAAGCGGAGCCCGACGGCAGCAGCGCCCGCCGCGAGTCCCTCCATAGGTGCTGCCAGTGCGAACAGGGTCCAGAAGCGCACCAAGCGGCAGAACAGCATCCAGGCGTCCACCGATAGCGTCGCCAGGGGGCTTGGGATGCTCCCTGCCGCCTCCACGCACGTCAAGAAGGAGGCTTCTGCTCCCGCTGCACTCTCCTCGATAGATTCCTCCGCCGTCGAGGAGGACGGTACAGCTACAGCCAGCCCTACAGCAGAAGAAGGGGGATGTTGTGGCTCAAAGAGGTCGACAAAGGGCCGTACTCCTACGCCTGTGGACTCCAAACAGAATGCCCATGAGATACCAGCATATATTCACCAGTATCCGTCATCCACCCAGTCCGGTCTGCTCCATAAGTCATCGTCGACCCATTCGTTAGTATCGCCGTCTGCACCTCCTCCAGAGTCCCTTGTGCTCGGTCCCACGGGCGGCCGATACGGCGAATACCCTTCCAGCTCGCACTCCCTCCCCAACACCACCTTTCCGTCTCCCACCATCCCCCAATTTCACCAGCCACAGCTGCAGCAGCCTAATATCTACGGCCAAACTTCCTTCTCTCGTGACTTTTCACTGGGCCTTCCGGCCATCTACAACCAAAGTCTCCCTGTGGTGGGATGCAAAGACCACAATTGCGACTGCGGTGACGGCTGTCAGTGTCTAGGCTGTGCATCCCATCCTTACAACGATCGAACCCGTCACCACATCCAAGAAATGGGATATATCATGGCCTTTGAGAACGGGTATCAACCCCTCGAAACGACCACCGCTGACGACATTCAGTCAACTGCCTACAACACGCACATCCCGCCGAATCCTCAATACGACTCGCACCTTCATAATTTCGGGCAGAGCAGCTCCTCCAACTATATCCACAATGCCCCCTTCCATCAACATATCTTCCCTTACGACAACAACTCCCCCGTATCCACTGCCATACCCCAAACTCCCACCATCACCACCACCGCCACCGCCGCCACCGCCGCCGCCAGTAACGGCGAGCTACTGATGAGCCCTACAGCGTACTACACCGTGGAATACCCTGTTAGTCTGCTCGACCCCTGTACCAACCTTACCGGCACGTGCCAATGTGGCTTGAACTGCAGCTGTGTCGGCTGCCTAACTCACCACGGCCACTCGGGCATATCCGCCGAGCCCTCACCACCACCCGACCAACCACAGATGAACGGGAGTAGCCCTGCAGAAAACGGCCAACCTATCAACCCCTACCTTCCAATGCAGACCCAGACGCCCGTCCTTCCAGAGATGCAGATACACACAGAGGCACAGACGCAGCTGCAAGCTCAAGTTCCAGTATCCCATGCATACAGTGCATATCACCCTAGCTATGCCGCGGTCGAGTCTCCTCCCGCGTAGACGGCACCTGGGCGTTTTGAACTTCGTTTTCGTTTTCCGTTGGTGTGTTATATACCCCCTCTACATAGAAGTAGTCGCATCCCATCTTCTCCTCTCCGGTTATATAGCGAAACATGTGACTCGAAAGTTTTCTTCTTTAATAGAATATCGAACGCGTTTCCTATCTATGCGCATTTATATCAAGAAAAAAAGAAGTAATATTGTACAGGTCCTCACTGCTTCCGAGTTGTGAGGATACATACGAGAAGAATAATGCATGTGTCAGGACGAGGAGGGGAAATGAGGCAATGTATAGCTCAGATTTGGTTGTGATGTGTTTTACACTCCCTACGACCGCCCCTCTATTTTCAATATGCACATCCGTCCTCTACTCCGACTTATGATCTAGGGTAACGGAGGTTCTGGGACCAAGGCTGGTCACCTCGTCGGAAGGAAGCTGTGCAGCAAGTTAGCATATACGCCCTCCATACATACTGTATATTTAGCATCCATACCATCAGCCTCTTCCCATGCTCGCCCGGCACCGAAGCCTAATCCTATCCAAGCAGGCCATGCTCGTCGCTTAAACAATAGAATCGAGAATATGACACCAAATCCGAGGCCGACGGACGATCGAATGAGGAGTGACGAGATCGCACGGTCCCACTATAAGTCATCCAGGTCATCAGCATTCGTCCCTTCATGCATTCCCGAAGTAGTCTCGAAGAACCAGGGCGCACCTTTTCGTTGAGTAGAGTCTCGCTGACGGGCTTGCTGGCGCGAGGCACAGGCACGGACGGCGTGGAGTCGACGGGATCAGCCATCTCGACGGCGCCTAGGCGATCAACGTTAGGATGTGCAATTGAGAGTCAAATAGCAGCGCACATACGATGGAGGAGTCTTGGAGGTTCGCAGGTGTGTTTTGTTATCACCGTCGACGGGTTTGGATTCTTGGACTTTTGACGCTGGCGGGATCTCGGGCCGGAATAACTTGACTGCGGATATAAAAGTCGGGAAGTTTTTATAGTCGAGTCGCTGGACCTGGACGGCAAGACTGCAGGCTAGAATGGCTGCTGTGGATGAGGTAGGTGGAATGCCGAGAAACCATTCCGCGAAATACTCGTTAACCTCTTGCTGTTTAGCCTCCCGCATATCAAGCATTGCTCGAGCTTGAGAAGGGCGTGCCGGGTTCGCCGATCGAGCAGCTTTCAGAGGCAGCTAGGATAGTAGGAATTGATCTAAAAAGCCGTCGCCAAAGTACGACCACTGAATGCGACAATCTTTCCATCACGGCAGCTTTTTCTGCGCCTAAGGAAGAATGGGTTCTACGATGGCTACTCAAGAAGCTAAAGGGCGCATCCGCCGGGCAAAGAAACGTATACACGGACAACGAACAGTCCTGGATACTACTACGAATTCTGTTTGGCCGAATCCCCATCCGAAGCTTGGCTTTCATGCTGAAGGAGAACAATTTACTCGCAATACTTCAAGAGGCTTTACAGTCGATAACGTCGATGAAAAATGCAGAGGAACACTCGTTGGATATGGACTACAGTCCTAAGGCAGGATCACACCTTAAACGAACGGCGGAATCGGAACCTTCTACTCGGAATCGCAAACGTAAGCGTACGGACATGCCAACGGATCGTCCTTCGTCAGGTGTCGGTGTCGTCCTCGCCATCCTCGAATCAATACACGGCCTTATGAAACATACGGAACAAATCCCTGCGGCCCGAGTGTCGTTAAAAGCTCAGGTCAAATTGGTACTCCGAGGTGACTCGAAAACAGGCGCTATCATCCTTGGGGAGTCTTGCAGGCTCGCCCAAGTCGCTATCGCTGAGGGACAGGCAACGGAGGTAGTCCGTCGAAGGTTCTATTCCTCTCTTATCTCGGTCCTGGATATATGGACTCTTCGATCACCTTTGAGTGTACAAGAACATGGCTCTAGCACGCCTAATGTATGGTTTTTATCTCTAAAACGTTTGTTGTTCTCGATCTGACTTGTTGGCAGGACCTATTCGTTTCCCATGCTTTGATAGGTGTACTAGGTTTGGTCAAAGTATTAAACGTGCCTCAGCATAAGCCTCTCGAGGCCCAAGAGCTAATTGATGGTCTCGAGCGATTTGTGGCCTTACACGTTGTTCTACCACTGCGCGAAACTTTTTTCTCGACGGAGCCCAAAACTTCAACTAGCGAGAGTAGCTTAACGAAGACCCAGCTCCTCAGTAAAGATATCCAGTCGCGATTAGGACCTGTATTCACAGATACAAGCTACTTTGTTCTGCCGACACTATTCGACATCGCCATCCGTTCCATGCCCAGAACTAATTTCAGACGGCAAATTCAGGAAGCCCCTTGGCTGGAATCCCTTGCTAGATCTCTTCTGGCAATGGCTGATCACTCACTGGGAAGTGATGTGGCAGAAACCTCAACTACAAAGGATGTCTCCTTACTGAGAAATTTCCTCGCTGTGGCCATTCAAAGAAATCTGAAGTTCTCTTTGGAAACGCTGGTCCAGATCACGCGTGGATATTCTGGTCTTCTTCACGAATCTGGTGACAATATTGAATGGCATCTTGTTGCCCAAATCATACAACTTGACGTCGACGTCTTTCTACCGAATTCTGGATTAGAGCGGTCTGCGAGTCTCTTACAATCCCTTGTCAATGATATCACGGACTGTAATCTGCCCCCAAGCTCAAACTCAAGCGACCTCTACTACCTCATAAAACATGAGGTACTCATCCCTCTTGTGCGTGGTTTCTTCAACGCCAGAGATCTCCCCGCTTTTACCAGGATCTGGATTCAACAACTCACTCGACTCGAATCTGAACGACGAGATGATGACAGGCGCCATATGACCTCTATCTGGGAGGATGACGATTTGGCGAGAGCATACGGGGAGCTACTGGCGACGGATCATGCACAGCTTAATGAGCTGATCAGCGACATTCTATGCAAATTACGATCAACCAAAGAGACCCCTGATCTGCTGATAGCATACCCTCAAGTGGTAATTTTAGATGCTATCCTTCTTCCTCTCTCAAAAAGTGGGCAAGATCCTATTTCACCAAGCCGATATGAAGAGATGTTCACGAAATTGTCCAATTTTATCATCTGCACTCCAGAGGAATTTCAAATCTGGAGGGTCTGGCGGCTATTGCAAAACATTATCCATCGGTATCCTACCTGCGCTGAATCGATCGATTTTGACATTGAAAGCACTCTGGTCCCTACTGCTCTCAAGGAGGTCCAAGAATTTTCACACCACAGCAGCCCAAAGTGTTCGATAAACGCTTTCTGGTCCTTCAACTTCATTGTCAGTCTTGGACATATGTCAGACAATAATAATAGGTTTAGCAGCCACATCGATAAGGCAGTTCACGCCATGTTTCACAGTTTCAAAATACCCCCACATAACGAGATCCTTTGGGATGGCGGAGTACAAAGTCTCACGGTTCCAGTAGCGTCTAGCATGGCTTGTCTTGCTAGTATACTTACGAGTAATCAAGCAATGACCCAAATAACCTCCCGAACACGGAGACTCCTGTTTGATAACGTTCTAAATACACTTGAACATGGAGTTGACAGTCCAACGAAATCCCAGCTTGCTAATTTCTGGGACAGCTACATATCGCCGCAAGCATCCTTACAGCCAACCGTTGTTGTGGAAGACCTTGTCGAAGTTATTTACGAACGCCTTAAAAAAGAGGCGGTCCCTTCCGGTTATCTGATTACAACTCTTATGTCCATTCCAAACCGCCTAATATCTCGTCCGCGACAAAGTGCCATTTTGGATTTACTCCAGTCCGCCTTCCTTAACGGCAACGTCAGTCCAGAGTTGAAACTTAACACGTTATTGCTAATGACGAAATTCTTATCTGGTCCGAGATTGTCAGTTCACATTACGAGCGATCAGAGCATAATCTGGAAAATATCACGGTCTATTACTGTGATGGCTGAAGACAATGTCCGCCTTCTTCATGCTGCTTTCAAGGGGCTCTTGGAAACTGTCATAGACAAATTTGAAGCTGCGCCTGAAAAATCCTCGAGGGAGTTCGTGGAGAATACTTATTCAAAAGTAACTACCGAACCACCTTCACTCAGCTATGACTCTCTGGAGTACCCACTCTTCATAGTCTTTCTTTCGCATTTGCATAAACGTGAGATACAACTGGGCAGCAGGGATAAGTTTGAGGCCATTTGTAATCTACGCAAGACGACGTATGACGCCCTCATTTCCGATTTACACGGCTTAGCTACAAAGATGAAGAAGGAACCCAATCAGCTCGATAAGCTCTTATTGACGACACACCTATGTTTTTTGGAATCTTTCCAGGACCTCCAGCAGGCAAACAAAAACTCGCGAAAAGAAATCCGCAAATTGCAAGAATACGCGTCTAAATATGACTCAGCAGTGCAGTTTCAAAGGCATGCTAAGTTAGTAAGTGTCATTTCGAAAACCTCGGGCTCCGATATTGAATCCCGGGTCCTGGACTGTGCTTCACTTTTTCCGCTTGATCAACTTTACGGAAAGGACCAGCGGTCTTTTATTCACAAGATCAACCTCCAGCTGTCATCTATGAAGGAAAATGCACTGGTTAATCTTATTCATAGCATCTGTGCAGGTGACATGACCGGAGAGCAAAGTGCCTACCAACACTTATTATTAGGAATCGCAGTTCTGAACTTGGGCCCGATTCAAGATCGCGAGAGCTCGGCGTCTACTGAATTATCCTCGGCCTTCACCAAAGTGTCGATAGCCTTCTCACGGATTTGTTCCGTCGAAGCATTCAGTCTCGCTGCAGAGTTTCTAGATGCCATGTTACGATCGCAATCCAAATGTGTCACTCAGTGGAACATAGATAACTTACTGAGCAACATATCTGTGATCTTGTCACCTACCGGCCCAGAAATTGACACTAAATTCGCGGGGACGATTCACACCCGACTCTGCAAAATTCTAGGCACTTTATTTGAGCTTTACCGGCAAAAGCTTAGCGGAAGGTTCCATTTAGTGTTACCTATCATGCAAGCTCTCCTACGATGCTTATTCACCCGCAATCAAAAAGCGGCTGGCCAGTTTGGCGCCGGACTAGCCCTCCCGCCTTGGGTAGGGGCCTCTCCCACTCTCGAAGTGAGGCTTGGTACTCAGTACTCCCGCCTTCTAGGTGCGCTGTGTAATCCGACCGTTTCATCAGTCCAAAGACATCGAGAGGCCGGACACGCGAGTCAGGGATTAAAAGACCAGACCAAGAAGGCAAAGAGCTTGGCTGGTCAGTATCTGCAATACCTTGTGATAGAGTACTCTTCGTGTCAGCTAAGAGGTCATGTCTCTCCTGAGATGAAAGCATCACTGATGCCAGGGATGTACGTGATCCTCGACGTGATGTCCCAAAGCACGATGCGTGCCATGAATGCAGGGATGGACTCCTCGAGCCGCGCAGTGTTCAAGGCTCTTTACGACGATTATATGCGGTTCGGAAAATGGGACAATAATTAAAATACTTGCCTCATAGGGAATTTACAATTTTTTTGGCATGATAATGAAATCTTTCCTCCTCCTAGTCGTTGTTCAACATTCACTGTTCAGCTCAAGGCCCCCACTCGCGGCAGCGGTCTCCACAAAAGACGCTTCGTCCCCGATGCCTTTCGATCAGAATAAATCCCCGAGCAATAATAGAAATATATAAACAGTCCCATGTTGCCAATACGTTATGAGCGCATCCTAGACTCTTCTTGCGCGGTTAAGGAAAAAAGTAGCATCTTAGGAAATGTCGCAGCTGATAGTAAATTTTTTCCTTCGTAAAACGCCTGGGCGGAAGGGGCCAGACTCGCAATTGTAACTAAGTGAGTGCGAGGAGCTACTGTTTTCATCGGAGTAGTTTATGTTTGTGTCATGGACGCCATGGAGATACAGCTTTCTTCGAAGCGACATAGGCTTCTATTTGGAGAAATCTCCCTCTCCGTATGTTTGTATGCGGCTTTCGATTACCACAAACTTATTTCTTGTCTTAAGCTTAAGTTATAGGTAGTTTGGTGTCTTAACTATGGATACCATGTTTGATTTCCTCAAACACGGTAGCTCTAGATGATGTGAACAATACGTGGGATCGGCTGAGCAATGTTAAACCAGCCTTAGAAGTTAAGGGGACAGTCCTCAAGCTCTTGGACTCTTCAGCACGTATATGACCTGAATTAGAATCTTGGGTACATACGGACGATTCGGGAATGTTCTGGTGTATTGGTTTGTGTTAATCTAGCTGGAACTTGCCGCTATGCTTGAGACATTCAAAACAAACTGGTTGTAGTAAGTTAAGTAGCTGGCTTCCCGTCACTTTTTTCTCATAGTGTTTAGCAAACAAAGCTAATACATCCTTGCCACTGAAGCTGCATAGTCACTCAGGAGCCTCCCGCCGTCAGCTTAAAAGCCCACCGTCATGCATCTACCCAAGATCCAGCTTCTGCTTCTCGCCACAGCAGCCTCTGCAAACGCTGCTATATTCGACATGCCGTTTAACACAGGGTGGGCATATGAAAAGGCCAGAAATGCCTCCCGTGGTGCCTATGAAGGTGCTGCTAAGGTTGGTTGCTGATGCCTTCGCGTTGAGTCGGTGCTATAACCGAAATGCTAAAAGCTATCTATGCTCCAGGGCGCCGAATGGTCTTATCAAAACCCACTATCCGCCGCCGCCGCGGTCGTTGGTGTTGCCGGAGCCGCCGTTGTTGCTGCACCAGTGTTGGCATCTGCACCAGTCCTAGCTGCGGCGGGATTCGGCGCTGGAGGAGTTCAAGCTAGTAAGCCACAAGCCAGATAGACCAAGAACAATGAACACCCTTTCTAATATACCACTTTGAGGCTCTGTTGCTGCTTTGGTTCATAGCACTATAGGAAACGTCGCGGCTGGTAGCTACTTCGCAATAGCACAGAGTGCTGGGGCCGGCGGAGCTGGACTCGCAGCCGTAAACGCGGGAGCGCAAGCCGGAGGCGCTTTTGCCGCTACGAGTGGAGGCGCTGTGTGGCTAAGAAAGGTCTTCTGTCGCGGGAACTGTACTAACGGCGAAGCCCCTGGCGACAAAAGCCCAGATGACGACGGCGACGCTAAAGGTGAAGACCACCCCCCACGCGACAAGTTTGGTCCAAAGTTATAACTGTAGTGTCCTCTGGATACTCCTGGGTGAGCTTTGAGGTAAAACTTTTGCATATGGGTATCGTTGTTTGGACTGCGTTTTCTTTTAATGATAAGGAAGTAGCATCATTGACAGTCCTTATTAAGAAGTGGAGGTTAGGAAACGACAATACAGCAAGTTGGGTTTTCATTCCTTTAGTAACTCCTCAATAGACTTGGCTGGCATTTTTGTAGGGATTTCCTCAACCCAGCGGGTTTGTGCCTCAAAAAGTTTCCGGCTGTTACCACTTTTGGTTTTCAAGCCATACTCCCGTAAACCTCGGAATAGAGCTACAGTTTCATCAAAGGTTTCGTTTTGAGTCCAGCCGTCCCGGCGAGCAATTCCTTCTGATTCTAAAGCTTGCCAGAATTCTTGAATATCATTGAATCCTTCACCATCAATAGAGTGATTTTGTAGCTCATCCTCGGTGAAATGGATAGGACACGGTATATTTAGCTCTAATTCACCCCAATATCTATTTTGAATATTAGAAATTTTAATTAAACACAAAAGAAAGTACCTTCGAAGAAGATCTTTTGACATACCTTTCAAGTTTAATCAAAGATTCCCTTAATCGTAGTATATTATCATCCCACGTGCTGCCGGCGAAAACAACAAGTTGGCATCTTACTCGAACGAGCTTCAAGTGGAAGATTTTGTGTATGATAGGGTTGACCCTCCTTGTTGTAGTCTCATAGAGGTAGAGAACAATGGAAGAAGCCATTTGCCTTTTCAACCGAAGCTGTTCGTCGGGTTCGAGGGTCTTATAATTGTCTGGAGTTTCTAAGATAATGTCGCCCTGATGATTGACAAGGCTTGGCTGTTGAGCTTGAAGAACCAGAGGCCCGGCCCATGCCCCCTGCCAATCTATGATGCTGGTTATGCGTTTATTTTCCATGAATATATTTCCACCGTGAAGATCTGTATGCCAAATAGTGGACGCTATGAGCTCTGGATCCGCAGGAAGCAGGTAAGGGGCCGTTTTCAAGTATTTGTCAAGAAGCGAGGTGTGCGCGTCGGGCGAGTTTTGGGCCATGGACATAAAGAATGGATCTTCCGGTTTCTTTGAAACCGCGTGCTTCTTGATCCAAGTTTTTTCACAATTCCCAACAGCGACGACGTAATCTTGAGGGAGCCTCCCTTAAAATTCACGTTATAAGTGAGTATCCGAGTTGAAAGCTTGAGGGAAACAATAACATACATGGACCACGACTAGTGTGCATATTTACACGTTCATCACTCCAAAGCGTTCTCTTAACAACGGGACCAATGGAGTACCGATTCCTCACATCTTCCTTGACATCAGGGGGTGCATTGCTTGCGACTTCGGCGGCCACAGCGCCAGGGATGGCTTCATTCGAAAAGTAGAGGTTCCCATAGCTGGAAGCTTGGAATCAGCGCAAGGCATTTACCATACATTAATATCAGCTCGTACCTTTTAAATGATATGGAAAGCAGTTTCGACTGGATGGAAACAAGTTCCTCCGTGATGCTGATCCTGTCCTCTATATCTAGACTTTCCCATACGTCCTCGACTTTCGTCCCTGAGACCTCCTCCATGATGATATATTCCGCGCCGACCGGGCTATCTGCACGCGCATTCCAGGCGTAGATTTCTGGAGCAGGTACTTTTAGTACTGAACGAACCTAATCAACTCTTAGAATTCTTTCCCCGGTGAACTATCGACGTGGAGTAAACTGACTCACAAAATCCATTGTTGCTACCTCAGAGGCAGTAGTGTAATACGCAGGTCCTGCAACCGCAGTAGGGATTCTAGCAATAGCGACAGTTCCATTATCCATGACAAGTCGAAAGATCTTGTTGAAGGCTCCTTCTGCTATCTTGACCATGGAAATACATTCTTTCGCTTTCACACTTTTTGCGGCAATCTTTTGAAGTTCTGACACATTGAAGCGTGTGTATCGATCACGTAGCTGTTGTGCTTCGTTCCAAAGCCAGCGTCCGCTGGTGTATCGGAAGAAATGCTCATAGCGGTCATCGTTAATTAAATCCGGTATTTGATAGAGAGATCGACGGGCCGAATAAAAAAACACCCCATGACAAGACTGTCGAGCTGGAGAGAACCTAGTATAGGAGCTGAAAGCAGCAGAAAATTTAATGCAAAAACACCGTGGCCATGACATGGTCGCCCTCCCATGAGTGAGTGGTTGTGCCAAAAGCCACAAGGCCACCAATTAGAAGGAGCTAAAGGCCAAGAGGATGGAGGAAGCTAGCCGTAGTGACGGCTTCGGATTCCTATAAAATCTAGGGTAAAATTCTCTTACGGATGCCGAAAAAATTGACGAAGACAAAGCGATGAAGGCTATTAAATACCAGGCCTTACTTGGAGCATTGGAGCATTAATCATGTGTGAACACCGAGGAAGCAATTGATAGTACGGTGGTTGGAACGAAAGCAATGTGGATGTTGTATTTTGTAGGTACCTAGACAATATATTGGTTGATCTTGGTCTTGAAGAAATGAGCGAATCCATCAGTCCTCATACAGACACTCCATACTCATAGGGCAAATATTATACCACTTCCAGCGAATGGAGCGTTCTGTGTTATACCGCCTAGGACTTCGACTGGTGTCGGAAAAGGTATCTCACCTAAAGCCTAGTCACAAGAAGCTATCCTATTATTATTAATTATACCGAATAAACAAATAATTCGTTTCATAGCCAGAAAGAAAACATAAATCGTGCTTTAAGGCAAGATTACTACTCCAGTCTTCAGTGTAAATAGGTATGCTATAGAAGAATCCTCTTGAGTAAGACCTGATTGCTGAAAATATTGCCATAGATGATCGTTGATATATAAATGCCGAGAGTCGAACGTAGAAACAGGAAAGCGTAGTTGTCAAGGCCCTCTTAGCTAGGTGAAATTAACCTCTGGCTACATTTTTGACATTCACCATCAATGGTCCTTTCTTCCACAGGGCATAAACAAGTTGGTCGTCAATCCAGTTAGCTGACGCAGGTGAAAGCTCAAGGTCGAAGTTCCATAGAACTTTGCAAAGAATTAATCGCATCTCAACCTTTGCCATGCTACAAAGAGGGGAATGTCAGTACTCAATAACCGTCATGACAGCTAAATGCAGGAATAGATGTGCATACTTTTGGCCAATGCAGTTCCGTGGCCCGACCGAAAACGGCTGATATACTTCTGTCACGTCATTCTTGAATCGCTGATCTTCCAGCCACCTTTCGGGAATGAAGTCTCTGGGACAGCTAAAATTGCTTTCTGAAAGGTAGGCAGAGTACTGGGAAATGGAAACGATTGTCTAGAAAAAGCACTGTTGAGTAAAAATAACCCTCAAAGCTTGTGTAGCAGATTCTTGTCCGGTTGATCTATATGTTGGGACATATGGAGCAACCGGACCGAAATAAGCTTACATTTTCTGGAATGAAACGTCCACATATAGTTTTACCTCCCGCAGGGACAAGCCGCGCCATAGCTGATGGAACGGGAGGGAATATCCGCATTGACTCAGCAAAGACAGCTGATAAGTAGGGCAAGTTGTCTAGTTCGCTCATAACAATGTCCTCTTCTTTTTCGAACTTCGATCTGATTTCCTTTACCAAACGTTGGTATACTGACGGATTCTTGAGTAGGTAAAAAGTGGCCGCACTCAATGTTGTTGCAGAGGTTTCACTACCAGCAACAAGTAATGCAGCAGCATTGCCTGTTAGTTCGGCATCCGTAAATTCTTTCCGATCGTTATGGGCTAGAATATATGACATAAAGTCATTCCTATCAGGGTTGCCATCCTCGATCCTTCGCTTCATGGTCTCCAGGGCAAACGTTTCAAACTTCTTGATTGACTCTAGTCTTTCCATTGGCACTAGATAGTGTTCAAAGATGCTCAGTAGCGGGATCCGTCTGCAAGGCTGAGAGCGGACCAAAGAAGAAAATAAGTCGTTCACCATGGAGATCACATAATGTGGCTTGCCAGTTTTCAAACAATCAAAGGACTGGCCGAAGGCAAGATCCCCAATGATATCAAAAGTAGTCCAATTATATCTCTTCGTCATGTCGACGGGCTCAGAGAAAGGCCTTTTCAAATGCAGCTTTAGGTCGGTGATAAGCAAATTCACGTATTGTTGCATGATTTCCTCTTGACCACGAAGTGCCTTTTCTGAAAAGGCATGGCTTATCATGTGGCGATGCCTAGAATGTTCCGTGGCATCTGCATTACCGATTCCTGACCCTTTTTTGCCTCTCCGGAACGAAGGGTCACTCACGAAGCCGTTGCCGTCACGGGGCCTGAAGCCGTACACATCTTTCCATATTGATGCATCGATGAAAGAGACATCTCGAGGGGATGTGCGGACTACTGGCCCATATGTGTCGTGGAGCTTCTTAACAGCAAACGGTAACCTTCCATGATATGATTCCCATAACATAGGCATTTGTGAGATGGCATTTATCATAGGGCCAGGGATAGATGCCAAAGGATGGAAAAATATATTGTATAGAGCATTTCCGATGAAGTAGGTCATCTCAAGAGAGGTTAAACATCCGCGGTAGGCTATCGATTCAGATGGACATACATACCAGGATCAGCAATAGAGAGCATCCGCCAGTGACCGCCAGGGCCGTCAAATCAGTCGTGAGAATTGTCATGGCGGTAAGTCAAATGTTATTGTATGAGTTCTTTTGATCCTTGTGTCCTCGCAGCTCTGGAAATAAAGAAGCTCAACTCAGCTCGGAGGCTAATGCCATATTTAAATAGGTAAGTATACTTAACACCTTGAGGCATCAGGCCGGATATCAGTTGCCGAACACGAGTATTACTTTCACAGCGGTGGGCATAAAATGCATAAAATCTGCGACTGTAGAGCAAGGTCGAAGTCATGGGTAACAAATTAATAGCGGTATGACATAACAGCTGCAGGTGCAGCCACTCAGACAATCAGGTGTGCTTGATGGCTTCGTGGCCAGTAAAATGCTGGTGCATTCATGCTTATCGAACCCCCCTCTTCGAATGCTACATCTCACCAACATACTCCATACGTTCATGCGTTGAAGTCTGAGACGGCCTTTGGTGGGGAGATGTCGAGAACAAAACATCTCAAAACTAGTGCGAGCGCATTTCTTCGGCAATTTCTTCAGCTGAACAAATTGTAGCACAATAAACGGGTCTATAAGTCGACATGGATAAGAGTCAGAAGAGACCTCCGTATATTCCGAAAGCTAGTCGTAGAAACACGGATTCTTTCGGATCGGGCGGAAATGCGGATAGCTGCACTAGGCTATGTAGTGAAAACATAAATCACGCGTGGAACTATGTCTGGCGGGCGACATTCTTGTAACTTGAGGACCATTGAAGGACATGGACATGAGAATTGGACGAGATTGAAATATTTCTTCGCGCTAAATTTAGAGTAAGAAGTAGCTATGTAGAGGGCGTTATGTTGACTAAAATAGAAGTCCGACCACAGATAGAGCTTGCTAGCAAGATCAAATTTATATGCGCATCAGCATCAAGGAGAATCCACGCTCCATTGCGGCATTATGCCTGGGTATACATAAAAGACATGAGCGTTTCAATCGAGGCATGGGATGTGAATTTAACAAGACTGAAAAATTCGTACCAGTACGAACACGTACAGTTTCGTCATGGTTCAATTTGACTCATAGGCATAGGCCTGCTGCAGGCAAGGAAGGAATCGGGTGATATGCTTGCTCAAGTAGCAGGAGCGTTGTAGCCGTAAGAGGCTGTGCATGGCCAATAAGCCGCGCGAGGCCACGCAACATCCGAGCAACCCAATCCGCCTAGCTATCAATAGAATCGTAGGAGCAACTGCAGTATCGTCTTTTAGCCCGTTATAATTTCCATAGGCGTGGATAGTTTTGAATGGATATTTCTTCGTCTTTTGTTGAAATTTCAGTTTGCAAAGATCCTTAGCTTCATGTCCACACTTCCTGTCGCAATAACACACCGGATCTGGACCTCTGGGACGTCCGACTTCTTGCTTTCGCCATTTCTGCCGTCTCCCTTCCCCTGGGCCGTGGGTGCATCCTTGAAGATACTCGGAGCCCATCTTAGACAGGTTATAAATCGTTCATGAGCTTCCCTCAAGATTTTGATGCATTTGCCCTCTTGACTAAGATCCCAGCATCGAAGCGTCCTATCGTCCGAGACGGAGAAGATATATTTACCACCAGGATGAAATACGAGTGCACGTATCCAGTTATCGTGTCCTACCAGCGTCATCAAACAGGTTCCTCGAGCATCCCATATTTTGATAGTCTTATCTCGAGAGCCGGTCGCCATATATTCTGCGGTGCTGCTAGCTGCTGGTGGTTTTTTCAGGCCGGTAAGAGGAGCAAGATACTGGTAAGAAGTGGAAGGCGCCAGCGCGCAGCACTCGTTGAAATGATCATGGCCAAACATAGTTGCTCTAGTCTCTGGATTCGAGCCAGAGATGTCCCATAATCGAGCCGTACTGTCATCGCCTGTGGAGAGGAGAAACCTGCCATCAGGTGAAGGGAACACGTCTCGTACCCAAGCAGAATGGCCCTGTAGGGTCCTCACGCAGTAACCAGTGTTGACATCCCATATTCTCAAGGTCTTGTCTCTGCTCGCGCTGACGAGTAAATTTCCTGAAGACGGAGCACCTGAAGCCCCTAGCGGGATGAAACGAACCGCGCTGACGCTGTGATCATGGCCAAGTAAGGTCCGTATGTTTCTATACTCATTTG
This sequence comes from Onygena corvina, assembly GCA_000812245.1. Classification (NCBI taxonomy): domain Eukaryota; kingdom Fungi; phylum Ascomycota; class Eurotiomycetes; order Onygenales; family Onygenaceae; genus Onygena; species Onygena corvina. The sequence goes on along the minus strand of JWPT01000001.1, from coordinate 58,128 downwards.
AAGGATCCCATAATTTAATACTCAAATCGGAGCTGCAAGACGCGAGAAGTATGCCGCCTCGTGGCCCTCCAAAGTCTACATCCACCACTGCTCGCGTGTGGCCCTTTATCGTTCGCTCCAATTCACCCAGCTCCCAATCCCATATCTTGATCGTGCAATCATCTGATCCAGACGCGATAGATGAAAATATAGGGTGGAATGCGACACTATTGATGGTGTCTCGGTGTGATTCTAAGGCGTGTCGAGGAGGGGCAACCGGGAGCCAGGAGGTGGGGTCCTTGTTGCGCTTGGAGAGTGAGGTGGGGGTCGCATTGTCAAGCTCGGATTGTAGCGCAGCCATTCGTGATTCAAGATCCATTATCTATAGTATATCCCACAGCAGTTAGACCCCTTTTTTGCAACAAATAGACGGATGGCACGCGAAATGAAGAAATCCTACACCGCAGGCCTACCTTTTTTTGTAGTCTGACTACGCTTGTCCATTTCTTTTCTAGTAGAGTCTCGTATTTCTTTGCTGTCACTAGATCAAAGGCACCTTCGTCGAGATTCAGTTCTGTTCTCAACGCCGTAGCTGTGTTTAGAAGGTTGTTGGCTGTGAGGTACGCTATTATTGATTTGTGACTATATAAGGTAGTGTCAGTTCTAAGGCCAAGGACAGGTCATCTATGGTCGACATGCACCTACAGCTCTTCAGCTTGCCGATTGGTCAATATCGGACTCATCCTTGAGTATCCTACTGTAGTATGAGGTGAGAAGTATAGATCGAGCTGCTGCGCGACGTTTGTAAGGCCCGTGGCCTCTCTATCAGCTGTTGATTCGGCTGTCCCTTTTTTTTATGGGTTATTCGCTATAGCTTGACGTTGGGACTGGTGTTTTGGGATAGTGGATAGGGTTTGACTCTGAATCTTCTGAGCGCGCGCACGACAGTTAGCGGTCAGGGGAGAGAGTGTGGAGAGGACAGAGGTAGCGAGAGCTGTCAAGCAGAAGCTAAGATGAGGTTAAGAGTGTACGCGCCGTCTCTGCTAGCTCGGGAAACGGGCTTTTTGCAGCAGGATCAAGCTGTCGGGGAGGGTGTTGTCAGATCAATATTCGTTATCTCCATCCTTCCTGATGCTAGCTTAAACAAGCCCGGAGATAGACATCTCGGGTGAAAGATGTTCCGCGGCAGTGCTTATATAAGGCGGACCGTCCCGAGGTTGCTGGTGCCAATGGAAAAGGGCGAAAGCAACCACACAATGAGAAAGACATAAATCATGTAGAGAACATCGGGGGACCAGGGCGAGAGGCAACGTGAAAGACATGCGTGGGATGCGTCCTACAGGATGTTCGAAAGCTGCCGCTCTGCTGGATTTGGACATCCTACATACCCGAGCAAAGCTTCATCGAGGGTTGCATCAGCAGCCTGGAGATCAGAGTCATCGAGGTGTCCAGAGCAGGCAGCTAGATTCAGGCACCCGCGATGCTACATTTTGACTCACCTCCGTCGGGTACGAGCGCGTGGGGTTGGTCCATATCTGAAAGCCATGCATGCCACAGCCATTATTGGAAAGACTTCTACGGCTGTGGCCTCCAGCCAGGGGAGCTAATCAGGCTGAAGGCCTCCAGGCGGAGGCTTGATTTGTTGTCCCACTTGGTTTCGAGTTGGGTTAGATGCATGGATGCAGACGTAGATGATTGCTATTACTTTCCCAGGGCAGGGATGGATTGAGGGTTGACGCCATCAGGCTGCCTTGCGGAAATATGTAGAGCGTGGAGATATACAAAGCAATCTAGGAGTGATTTCGCACTAAAACTTCCTCCCCACATAAGCATGATGGGTGCATTGTAATTGATGACCAGCCCCGACGACGTGGCTTGATGTCCACTAGAGTGCCCTGGAAAGGGACCATTGGGTGACGCAGGGCAACGTGTCCGTCCTGCCTGACGCTTGACTATGACTCGAAATAGCAAGGAGTGAGCTGGGAATAAAGAGCACACGGCTGCTGCGCGCATGTAGACAGTGATGGCCTTGATCGCCTAATGCTGCATATCTGCACTGTAGCCTAACCGACGCTTCCTCTGCCGCTTGTCTCGCACTCCGTAGAGAGGTCTTCCGCAAACGCACCCACTCGATGTGAGACAGCTCAGCATTTCGACAATGCTGACAGCAGCGAGGAGAGTCAAACAGGTGCCGCCCGTGGAGGAGAATAAAAGTAAGAGAGTCCTGCAGCAGGCGACGGATTAGAACCTGGTCGGCCGACACCAACAAGTAACTAGCAGACGCGAGGCAGACGTGTAGACGACTCCTCTAATAAGAGCACAGCCTTCTCCCCATCTGCCTCTTCCTCGATATTTGTCCTTCTCCCGGGTTTTGACTAGCGACGTCTCAGCCCATCGGTGGCCCGTATCGCGACCCGCCGGAACGTCTGGCGTCGTTCACTTTTCTTCTGGCGCAGGTCGAGGGCGCCACGTGACGCCGCAAATAACTTCCAAGGAACAAGGTTAGTGCCTTCACTGCCCCAAAGCAACCAACAAGGGACGGACGGATGGGCGAACAGGCGAGCTGCATAGGCTGGAACAAGACAGAGGGGGACAGAGAGGATGGGGAGAGGTGGGAAGAGAGAGACTATGACCGTATATCACGCGAGTCGCGTCTCCCGGTGCTATGGAGAGCGTGGCGGTTTTGCTCGTACATGAGTCACTAACGATCGACCCCCCGTCGTCTCTTAGATATCTATCTGCCTGGCTGGACGAGGGTCACGAGTCGCGGACTAGGCTACAGTTTTCTTCGTGTATAAAACGGGTCATCGACGGTTGGTCAGAGGCTCTAGCATGACTTCGGATGAAAAATAAAAGAGCACAGAATTGTGGCTGCCTAGGCCCGGGCTTGATCTTAGCTGAAACCTCTAAGGGATCTTCGCCTGGTCCAGCTTGTTAGCGAGCCGTATCTATTGAGCCGCGAATACGACGCGCGAAGCTGCAGGTCTATATAAGTTATACTCGACAGCTCGTTTGCTTGTAGCTCGTGGTACCCGCTGGCACTACCGCATCCTTCCTTCTGTTATCATTTTACTACCCTGCTGCACAGCCCACAAATAGTGCATGCATTACAAGCCCGCTGTGCCGCACAGTACTTGAACAGGCATGAATGAGCAAGTCGGATACCTTTTGCTTCCACGAAGTGATTGGAAACTCAACACGCCGCCGGGAACCCCCCCCTTTGACCTGAAGGCAAACATGTCACAAAGAATGTCGCCCATATCAGTTGATAATACGTCTCCTCGGATGAGGCTGGCGATTAAGCGCACTCGCAACCCGCCGAGAAATCCAGACGGAGAAATTTATTGCGATCACTCCGACTGTCAGCGCGATCCGCCTGTTTTTCGAAGACCCTGTGAATGGAAGCAAGTACCCCTTATTATCTTCGTATTTACTCTAGCTACTGACTGATCTTATGTAGTAAACATATGGATAAACATGACCGACCTTATAAATGCGATGACCCAGATTGCTCCAAGCTACCAGGCTTTACGTACTCTGGTGGCCTGCTCAGGCACCAACGGGAAGTGCACCGGACGCATACCCAAGGAAGGGGGCTGATGTGCCCTTTTCCAGATTGCAACCGGAGCTCGGGAAAGGGATTTACTAGACAGGAAAACCTTAAAGAACATGTCCGCCGTCTTCACAAGACCGGAGACCATGCTGTTGAATTAAACAGTGACAACATCGAAGACAACAATGACAACAAGAACAAAACCCTGCCACCCATTTCTCAAGCTACGGCCGGCACCTTCATTATTACGGGAATATCAGCCCCTATAACCGCTACGCCATTCGCGGTTGAGGACCAACGTACATTACCTCCGATCTCTTTACCAATCCATCATCATCCCGCCAAACGGAAGAAACCCTCCATTTCATCTTCTGTGTACGTGTCTGATGAAGAAGGTGCTTCGGAGGTGCGTGTGCTGCGGGATGAGGTCTCCTACCTACGTCGAGAATTGGAATATAAAGGCGCCCAGATTGATGAGCTGAGGAGAGAAATGAATGAACTCCGGCGCCTTGTTCAGGATACATAATCACCTGGTAGTACGAGAATGACGTTTTTTTTGAATACTCGCGCATGTGATCTTTCTTCTGATAAAGTAGTTTCATTTGTTTTCCACTCCATCATCGACGGATCAACTTCAACGAAATTGCAAAGCGTTCATAATTTATACCCCACTTAGCCTAAAATAATGGATGTCTTATGTGTTTGATTGCTTACCTACGTCATTACCATTACTACTATTTATTTGCTCTTTCATTATGATACGACCCAAAAATGCTTGTGAAATTAAGGACTCTAGCCTCATTAACGCTGCAAGCGATTGCCTTTGCATTATTCATTGGTGTAAGTAGTATGTCCTAGAACCTTGTATTTGCAGAACTCTTTTTAATATTCGTAATCCACGGTCTATGCTGATGAGGTCGATACAATAAATCTCAAAGTCAAGTCAAACAACACAAAGCTATAGTCTCCGGAATAGAAACTGCTTTCAACGGTTCCATACTTGTAGTATTCCCTCCATCGACTATAGTCCACGGTTTCTAGCTGATGGCGATATCAATCCTCATCTTGGCGCGGGATTATATTAAACTGTTGGTTTTTGGAGCCCTCTTGGTAGGGTCTTAATTTCAAAACGATAGATGAATCATTGTTACTTTTTCGTTCTGCTGTCCAGGCTAACTTGTCATTTGTGATGGGATGATCGGCTAGAAAAACCGCGAAAGCGCTGCCGCGCGGCTGAATTTCAAACAACGACGGCCAGTTCGGATCGAACATCGAAATCTCTCCGGCTTCAGCTCGTGGAAAGCGAAAGATTCCTGGTGTTTTATCAAGTAATTCTTCGCTTTCGAGAATATGCAGGTGATGAGCTGCACTGCCAACATATTGCATGAAGAAATTATCATGCTTATTGCTTTGAACGAATTCGACGTGTTTTTGAGTCGCGTCTACTTGGGCCGTTAAATTTTGGTTCATTAAGGTGACAAATGAGTGAAAAGGGAGCTGAGCATCACTTATGCTCGCTAGGAAAACAAGGAAAACAATATAGATCTGCATGTTTAGGGTCAAGTGGCACATTAAGCAGTAAAGATGCATCTAGTAGGTTTGAAAGAAGATCTTTAGTGAATGTCAGGTAGAGACGAAGGGGAAATCTCGTTCACTCTTATAGAAAAAGATACTTCCCTGTAGCTAATGCACTCTCACATTATATCCAGACTTTCTTGAATTTTCGTACCATGCCAGGGGGTAAGAAGCGTCGCCGTTCATAACCGTCTTACCTGCTTGCTTGCGTCGGCATATACGACATGTTCAAGGGCCCCGGATATACAAAATACACGGAGATAATATGCTAACCTGCTAGTCACTCCGAGCCGAAAATTTGCTTTCGGTTAGGTTCGCTCTGGGCCAAAATGGAGATGTCTGACCATAGCATAATCTTGACATCTATATAAATGCCCTCATGGCCTCGCAACCCCATATCTCCCTTCACGCATCTCACTTTTTTCACATCTCATCACCTCATTTTCACGGTTATCAGGCATCCAAGCCACAAAATAGCCATGCAATTCTTACGCGTCATCTCACTGTTTTTACTACAGCTTTCTCAGTGCTGGGCTGGGGATGCGTACATCCCATGGGGTATATTCTGGGTATCCAATGCGCAAACTGACCATATCATCTCTATTGGCGGATGTCCGGTCGACGGCATGATTGCACTCAAGCCAAGGGTCAAGCACTATTGGACCGTTACGAGTTCGACACTTAGAAATAATTTTGGCTTCGTCACAATGCAGGATAGAGGCAGTGAGCAGTATGTCAGCTTTCCGGAAGTGAAAGAGGGAGCAGTTGCCGTGCTAAACGACGTACCTACTCTGGCCCGCGGAGAAAACTATCCAGCGCCAGATACTAAATTCAACCTATATACGATTGACGCCGATAACCGCCGACTCTACTGGGCGGAAGAGAAATACAGTGATGAATATCCCGTTGTTGTCCTTAGATTGAGGGCTTCCCCACCAAAATCTGGGCGGTATTCACTCACCTATATTTAGAGACTCAGCAAATTAGCAATATATAGCCAATGCTGTGAAAACCCTGGTGGGGAAAAAGCCAGCATTTAACCAAGGCGATGTAGGATTGGTTTTTCATGAGCAAAAAATGGAAAGAGTCAATACTAGCCCTCTCGATTATCTCTCGAGAGGAGGAGATTACCTTGAATGCTTGCATGTATATATTCAACAAACAAGGCTTGGGTAGGGTGTTCTCTATTCCTTTCAAGCAATAGGGCATAGTGCTAAGCAGTTATTCAGTCCACTTCATATGTTTGAAGAAGAACCATATTCCATGTGAAGTCCATGTTTACCCTGACGAGTAAGTTTGCAATATCCATGGATCACGGATGGATTAGTAATCAGAGTGATCCAATCATCGATTAGGTAGCTAACCTTAAATCAACATCGCATTTACTGATGAGAGGTGTCACCACCCGCTACTGAATTTCATCTTGGGGTATCAATACTTCCAGCCTTCGCTCTGTTACATTGTCCAGTATACTCCGTACACCGTAGGTGAGGGGCGAGGATTGTTCAATAATCGGGTAGCCAGTAGGTTGCACCAACAAGACGTAGTCCAAATTTCACGCCAAAGGTGTTATTATGGTAGAGGCATCAATCCGTAGGGCGATATACGCGACGAGGGCCGCCGCTGTCCCATCGCGGTCCAGGATCAACTGGTACTCCGTACGGAGTGCACGGGTTCGGAATTCTTCCCGGACACCGCTCATGATGTTGGCAGGCGTCAATGCGAGATGCAGAGCCTCAATACTCTCAACTCCGTATACCCACTGCTTAGCTCTGATGCAAGCACACCCTCGTATTGAGCTCAGCTCGGGAGATTGCGGCATATATCGGATGCCCAGGTTGGTATTGGTAAGCGAGATTGGTCACTTCAATTTGATCATGCTGCGATCAGCCACCACCAACACGCGATGGCTGGTCTTCAGCCGCGGTCTCTGCGCGGTCACTGATGTCTTGTTTAGGCTCCTCGCTCTTGGTGTGGAGAAAAAGGATCAAAGGATCCCTATACTGCCTTGTTCCGAGGAATTGACAGGAGAGCACCGGGAAGAAGAGGTTGCCAGGTGCAGGAGCGAATGGTTCGTTACGCAGGCGGGCCCGGCTATTAAAATGCTTACATCAGCAACCGCACCCAAAACACCCCGACCTCACCCAAATTCTTCCCTACTTGTTTACCTCACTTCTTTCCGTAAGCCCTCAGCCTTCCAGTCCCCTGCCCCAGCTTATCTGTAGTAGCCAGACGGGAGCCTTGAAGGATAATGTGACTATCGGTCGCCCGGGCGATATCTTGGGGCCACAGCGCTATCTACAGATTTGTTCCTAGATAGGCTTAGCGCCCGAGCGTTTGGATGTGCGAACTCGTCAGGGCGGCATTGTTGGCTATTTATCTGGCCTTCCTCCTGTCACCTTCTATCTGATGGTTGATCTCGATTTTGGCTTGTGGCCCTTGGCTTTGTTGTGCTATTAGGAACTTTGTGTATGCTTCTGGACGCGTTGCTAGAAGGGTCGCCTGATATAAGGATGCTGGCAAGTCACTTCTATTTGCAGCGGAATACAGTGTCATAGCCATATGCTTGAGAATAGGGGCCTTCATTCTGGATATATCTGATTCACCTTAAAGTCAAATTGCCACACAAAGGAACAGCCCATGGATCTTTCTCTCTTTGGATTCAACTCTCTTACCTCTGTCGCCACCGCATCCTTCTCCCTCTACTTCTACCTTTGAACTTGACCCTATAGACTTCTTTTCTACTAAGCTTCATTGCTACTCCGCCTCTTGCCTATTGAAAGAGCTTCTGACAATTTCTAGAAATAAGGGGCATCATACTGAGGTATCCTTACATTTCTGTGTTATTTGGCTGGCATCATGGATCCCTCGACTCCTCAGTACACCCCAAACCACCAATATACCCAAACAAATATATATGAGAACCAGCAGCAAGCACAATGGAACCGTTTTTCCGAGAATGTCGCGTTTAATCATCCCTTGATTGCACCGAGTTTTCATGGTCTCCCCGTAGGACAGGTTGCTTGTCAAGAGCTAATCGATGCTTTACCTAACATGTATACAAATCCAATACTCAAGGATTCTTCCTTCAGAGAGTGGGAATATGAGGATCGCCGGCAAGCGCAAAAAATACTCCCGTTCCTATATCTGGGACCTTCCTCAGTAATTCGAGACTTGGATTTTATTCAACGAGAAGGGATCACGTTCCTTTTAGCTATCAGAGACAGGAACCGAGTGCAAGCTGTGACCGTTAATGGGGACAAAGCCGCCGCAACCCTGGGAATCGAGTCAGATTTCTTCGACTTTTCTAGCTCATTCGAAGTTATCAGCCAATTTCTAAATGCCACACGACGAATCAACGATCATCTATGTCCGTGCCCAACTCATCGGACAAGGAATTCAAGTCAAAGTCCAGTTGCAAGGAAGGTCCTTGTGTTCTGCGACACTGGGAACGACAAGTCAGCAACCATAGTTACTGCGTATCTTATGACTATGTATAGGGTTACTGCCACGGTAGCAGGGTCTCACGTCAATATACGGAGGTCGTCTTCCCACATGGGGACAACGCTTTGGGACAGCCTGTTGACCTTTGAGACAATACTGGACGCACGGAGGACTGTCGCCGCAAATGCATCAAGCCAGCCAGATCAGTCTGGTAAAGCGATAGATTCTAATCAGAGCCCCTCTCGCAAGAGGTTCTTTGAATCCGCCTTCGATGCATCTGCACCTTGCGCAACTAAGGGGAACGACTCAATACAAGAAGCGGATGATCATCCTCGGCCACCGCAAGCTCCATTCCGCGATAGACATGACAACTAGTAGTGACAGCACTGGGTTATTATTTTGTCACAGTTCGTTATATTACCACTTCTCAATAGTCATTTTCGGTCCTATCCTTCCGGGATCTTGGACTGTCACAACCGACTAATAGGCAGGAAGTTGCCTATTTTCCTCAAAAGTTATGCGGATTACCCCTTTTTTCTCATCGTTTCCTTTTCTACTTATTTTCTTTCCCTTTGCCTTAGAGTGAATGACCTGGGGACAGTTACTTTGATTTCTTTCACTATCCTGTTAGATTCATTATTCCAGTCTAGTCACTCTCTGTCATGCTAAAATTTAATACTATTCAAAACAACAAAGACTTGCACTTTATTCGTCAAGATATGTGTTCCTGATGGTACTCTTGCTCGCTCCCTGTCGACGATCTTTACTGTTGCTAGGGTTCCCAAATAGGTATCTTGTTATTCCTTTATACCTACAGATAATTTATATCCTTGGTGGTATTAACTGTCTATCTAGCTTGCTAAAGTCTAGAAGCTATTGCAGGTACAGGTTTGGAATTTAATACCCTACTCTCCGTTATTGCATCAAACTTTCACTGTTGAAATCACAACAAGTGGGAGTATACACATACACACCAACCTAAGACAGCCCCTAGAAGCATGCGGTTGAGGGAGCGCGAGCTTCTCAAGGCCCCTGAACGGTATGGAGCCGAGGACTGGGTAGCAACAAGCGCATTCTCTGATCGCGTGGGCTCACCAACACACGATGCTAAGATGGGTGGTGAGCCGCCCTACTCGTCGCGCATCCCACTCGCCGCGAGACCAACTGCCGGACCCCCGCCATACGTTGACTATAATCCGAATTCACCTCCAGCAGCATTTCCGACTTTAGACTGTCCTTATCCAGCAAGTATGCCATCGTCATCACTGATAAACGAGCCCAGCACCTCCGTTGTTGACTACAACGAGTAAGTCGCGTCTCTGTTGATTGCCCTTACTTTTGGTATACAAGTATGACTCTGATATTGGGTATCAATACTATAGCTTTCAAAACGAACCGCTGAGTGACATAGAGTCGAGCGAGGAGGAAGAAAATAACGAAAGGCAGGATGATCATTCCGTCGATGTTGAAGATTACAAGTATCTTCAAGCACCGGATCACGTCGATTGGAAAGACCTCAGCCCGGTGATACAGATGGAGATCATTAACAATCTTACTCAGACCTACACTTGGCCGCGCATCGTAGCCATGCTACAACTCTCAGCTGCAGAGCAGGAGGTCGCTTTGGAAAGCCCTTCGCGTCGCAGGAGGCAGGCTAGAGAAGAAGCTGAGAACTTGGGTGAAATGCAGGCTAAACAATTGAGGGCACTGCTTCGTATCGATAATAGCGTTTTGAGAAGATCGAGAGTCCCAGCGCAACTGGTTTTCCGGCACATCTCAAAACAGTACTACAAAAAGGCTGCGAGAAACTGCTCATCCGTTGACCCCTTGATGATAAAAGCGAGTGAGCTTTTGGCTGCTCGGAGATTCTTGCGCGGTCTTGGAATCGACACACAATATGCTGGCGAATGGAGGAATGATCTTGTGGCGATCAATCAAACATCTGATACCAATGGCGAGGATGAGTTCCAGTGGCTTCTTGATAGAGCCGCTGAGGAGCGAAACGAGTCTGATGAACAAGTGGGGACTTCGTCGCCTCAAGCTTCATGGCAGAGGAGTGATAGGACCACCAGCTCGGATGCGCGTTTCCTTAATCGATTAGACGGTTCAAGAGGAGATACAATAAACACAATGTATCCTGTGACACCACTAAACGCTGCTCGACAAATATTTGGCCGCAGGAAGTCCGCCCAGAAGGAAAGAAATACGCTTCCAAACCGCGTCTCGAGCCCCAAATCTTGGGATCCGTTTGTCCGACTGAGAGTTGGACCTGAGGGGGCAGCGCAAATTCAGAGTAGCATTCTGGCTCAGCACCCTTCATCACCACAATCGGTCCCTGATGCAGACATACCTTCGAGCCCTCCAGTGCCATTAACATCTACTAGCTATCGCCCGCTAAGCTCTTCAGTGATGTCAGGGGTGTCAAGAAAGCGACAATTTTCGGAATCCGAACTATCGTCATCGCCTCCGAGTCGAGAGGCTGATCTGCCAGTGCAGCGAGTGCTAAGCGGGTCGTGGTGGTACAATCCTGATCACAAGCAAACTGAAACTGGAATCACCTCTTCTATGAGGTTAAACGAAAAGTTGCATGCAGTCAAAGCTGAGACTGAGATAAAGCGGCAGTCAACTTCGCTAGCAGCGGGAACGACCCTAATCTCCGTAGGTAAACAGCCGCAAAAACCCTGGGCGACCTTACCATTTCGGCTATCGCCCCAGAGTTACAGAGCACAGACTTCACCTGGTGTCCATACCGATGACACAATACCCCAAACGCCTCCGCCCGGATACACAGATTCAATGGAGAGCCCCATGAGCACGCCGACAAATAGAAATTTCAAACAGTTGACGGTAGAGACCTCAATGAAGGACGCTAGCACCGACATGTCTTCAGGTCTCCCAGATGAGGAGGAACACGGCCCTCCTTACTCGCCAATATCGCCAAAAATGGGAGTATTCCCAATTGGGAGTAAAAATGAGCAAGTCCTCATGACTGCTGATGCCGTGGAAGCTGATACCCCAAAACATCCCGGCTACGAAAATATTGAACCAGACGTACCAGATGTTGTCATAGATGAGTCAAAAGGGACGGCTGTTCAACAAGCCACTATTGCGCTGCCACAGACGCTTGAACAAAGCGCTATTGTTCAAGAGGAGCCGAAGAATGAAAAACAGCAGAAAAAGGAGGCCCCTGAGATTGGTGCCCAAAAATCAGAGACCCATAGTATCCCCAAAGACGAGATTCGTTGCGATCCTGTGCCATCTTCCAATTTTCCTCGAGTCTACAATGAAATTCACCTGGGTGAGACTGGAGGCGAGCGAATGGAGCCTTGTACGATTAGTTCTCATGCAGGCGCAACACCCAAAGAGGAGAAAAAACCAGATGAGCCTCACCCAAAAAAGAGGTTGCTGAAGAAAAACGAACCCTTGCCCCCGGAACAAAGACGACGTAGCTCAAGGTTAAGCGGTTCCTCTCGCTCGAGGGGACTTAGACCTCGGGCCGCACCATCGGTTCCAAGAACATAAAGTCAGGAGCATTTTGATGTATTCCTGCTTCACCTCACTTCACTCTCATATAGCAATGTGTTTGGGTATATATTTTAGTGTTGTTGACGTGTTAAGTTTGGCTGCTTTTAAGGATCATGTTGGCAAGTGGTGTATGAACGGTTGATGTTTATGGATAAGCGGGGATGGGCTTTTTGCTCTGTAAATGCGTTCTATAACTTTTGGTGAGAGTCATGAGCTTCTTCAAGTTAATCTACTAGTAATGCTCCAAATAATAAATAATACCGTTCGTCAAATGATTCCTGATTCTCGCATTGTCGGTGGTTTTTTCCAGCGTGTGAGGCTCAATGTCTTGGCGCTTATGTAAGATTGACGCGCTTTTGGCTTAATTGGATTTTCACGCGTAACAAACGTGAGTTTGCAAGGGAGGCGACAAGGGCAAGTAGAGGTCAGTATACAGACCGGCTCTTGTAGACACGCAGCCACCCATCGTACATTGGGATAGTTGCCGGAGCTCAATCAAGTCACATTTATTTTTCTCTTTTACCCCCATTCTGTCGTTATCAGCCCTTTCAAATCAGGCGATACAGGGGGGCAATCATGTCGACTTTTAACGAAAATAAAGAGAACATCATGAATGCCGAAGATGCTAGTAAGATTGTCGAAGAGAAGGAGGAAGATGACATGGAGGGCATGGGTATAAAAGCTCGAGCACTGACAAAACTCCTGCAAACAAGCTCGGTACGTCAAGTAATCAATTACCACCCCAAGGTAGGGGCAGACTGAGATGCTAATACCATATACGCAGGTGTTCGTCGCTATTATGGCGGACAAGATGAGGGACCAGCAGAAAAAACAGCAAGAACAAGCGAAAAGACAAGCGACGAAGGAAATGAAGCAGCAGGTTACCACCGCCCCTATTAGCAAACGAACAACCCGAGCTAGCGAGAAAAACGACCCAAGCGAACCAGCTAAAGAAGCCGAGAAGACGCGAAGCAAGAAGACAAATGCCTCTAAACCACCTATTCGAGCGGGATCGGGGAACAACGTCAAGGGTCCCACAAGCAATATCACCAGCTACTTCAAGCAGGCGGATATCGAAGCAGCAGAAGATAAACCTAGTGTTCAAGAAGCCTTAGCACAGGCTGCTGATGAATTTGAGGGGAAACCTTTGGCATTAGGCGAGCAGGAAGATCTGATTGGAACCCAGCAGCCATCCCTGATCACTGGCGGCAAAATGAGACAATATCAGCTTGAAGGTCTTGAGTGGATGAAATCTCTTTGGATGAATGGGCTTTGTGGTATCCTCGCTGATGAAATGGGCCTGGGAAAAACAATTCAAGCGATCTCGCTGATTGCTTTTTTCAAAGAAAATAATATCTCGGGTCCATTTTTGATTGCCGCTCCCTTGAGTACGGTGAGCAATTGGGTGAATGAGTTTGCACGGTGGACTCCTACAATCAAAACTGTTCTGTATCATGGGACTAAAGAGCAGAGGGCCCACATTCGACGTGAGCAAATGAAGGCTCAGAATCAAAAGGAACCAGACTTTCCAATTATCTGCACTTCATATGAAATTTGCATGAATGACCGCAAATTTCTTGCAAATTATCAATGGAAGTACATCATTGTGGTGAGTGCAACCCCTTTTTGAAAAAATATACACTACTGGACATAAGCTTATCACGTAAAATAGGACGAAGGCCATCGACTCAAGAATATGAATTGCAAGCTGATCAAAGAGCTACTGACCTATCCATCTGCTAATAGGTTACTTATAACCGGTACTCCTCTACAAAACAATATCGCAGAGCTATGGTCCTTACTTCACTTCTTGCTCCCTGAGATATTTAATGATTTGGACAATTTCCAGAGTTGGTTTGATTTCTCGTCTGTCCTCGACAAATCAGGGCAGGAAAATATAAACGAAAAGAGGAAGAATAATCTCGTATCCACGATGCATGCTATTCTAAAACCATTCTTACTACGACGACTTAAGACGGATGTTGAAACATCGCTACCAAAGAAGAGAGAATATATTCTGTATGCTCCCTTGACTCCAGAACAAAAGGAGCTTTATGTTCAAATTGCGAACGGGACGAGCCGACAGTACTTGGAAGAAAAGGCCGCAGAGCGAATTGAATCTAGAAACGGTTCTACCAAACAGTCTCGAGCGCAGAGTCTGAAAAGAGGTGCAAGTGGTAGCGAGGTGACTACCCCGAACAAAAGCGCGAAGTCTAGTCGGGACTCCACGCCGGCAAGATCTGCCCGTCGCGGGCGACAAAAGAATTACAAAGAGTTGTCAGATAAAGAGTTTAGCAGCAAGCTCGCTAAGCTTGCGGCAGGCACTGAAGAAGGCACCCCCGAAATAAGTGAGCTCAGTGAAGGCGAGGCGGAGCAGATAGAGCGTGCGAAGACCATGAAGCTAGCGAGTAAGTCTGGTAGTACAATTAGTATTATTCGCCTGCTAATGATGTTCCTCATCAGAACAAGAGATATCCTCTAAGAAGCTGCAAAATCCGGTAATGCAAGCTCGACTTGTCTGTAACTCTCCCCTGAATTTCTACTGGCCATGGGATGAGAATTCACCGGGTGTCGACTCGGCATTGGTAACGTCGTCTGGCAAAATGCTATTGATGGACCGTCTGGTGCCTTGCCTGCTATCAAAGGGCCACAAGGTCCTGATCTTCTCTCAATTTAAAACTCAGCTAGACATTCTAGAAGATTGGGTCACGCAACTTCGGTTCTGGAAGTGCTGCCGGATCGACGGCGCCATTGCACAAGCTGATCGTCAGGAACAGATCAATGCATTCAATGATGATCCGAATTACAAAATCTTTCTGCTAAGCACCCGCGCAGGAGGGCAGGGAATCAATCTCACGGCAGCGGATACGGTCATTCTATATGACTCTGATTGGAATCCCCAGCAGGACCTTCAGGCCCAGGACCGGGCTCATCGAATTGGTCAGACAAAGCCTGTGATAGTTTACCGTCTTGCCACCAGAGGAACAGTAGAGCAAAGCCTACTCGAGCGCGCGGACTCTAAACGTATGCTAGAGAAGCTAGTGATTCAAAAAGGCAAGTTTAAGAGCTTACTGGACCCGGCTTCTGGGCTGTCAAATCCGCAGCGCCAGGCGGATGAACTAAAGAAGATCTTCGGTGATGAAGATATTGAAGTATTCAATATCAGTGAGGGAACGACGTCGGAATCTCTGCTATCTCAGCGGGATCTGGATATCCTCACAGACCGCAGCGAAGCAGCCTATTCTGACCAGGGGTTGAACAAAGGCGGACGTGCGTTTACTGCCGTTAAGGAAAAGTCCGCCGCGGAGGACACACTGGCTAGCATTGCGAGCAAATGATCTCTGCTTGGGCATGAAATTCACATCACAGCATGACCTCGATTTATGCAAATGATATAATAGGGCCATTTTCTTGGAAGTAGTGCTTATTGGAAGTAATATCATTGAGCCCACTCCGTGGAATTGGCCAATAGCGTAAAGAGAAATATACAAAGGTGCTGAAGTGGGATATATAGATCAAAAAAGGGGGTCAGTTGGCTATCGTGACTGTTTGGCCTCCTGAACTTGCTGTCGTAGGTCCTCAAGCACCTCGTTACGCTTTGCTAAATGTGCTTTGAGACCGTCAACCTGCTCCTCAACAGCCTTGACATCCGCTTGAACCCTACTAAGACTCTGGCCTTCGCTCACTCGGCCAGTCCCTTCTCTAAGTTCTCGAAGCTCTCGCTCCTTGTATTCTAGCATCTGCAGGGCCTCCTTCTTGATGACGGTCCAGTTCGGCCCTTCCCCCAGTGCCCTCGTGCCATTTTTCCTTGCATCAGCAGCTGCATTGGCCGACTCTAGTTTTTTATCGAGCTCCGCTAATTCCCGCCGTAGCCGTACCTTTTCCCACTCCTCGTCTTGTATGGTACTACTGAAATCGGTGCCTTGTGGTTGATAGCTGGATTTCCCACCCACACCCAGCCTGCTGAGGTAGGCATCGCCGAATTTGGCCTTACGGCCTGTGCTAGTGTCCGCATCGTCTCTGGAGACTCCCCATCTCTTGGCAGTCTGCACATTATCGAGCTGATAGTCTATCTTGTTGGACTCGAAGGAGGAACGGAGTGAAGCGGGGATATTGCGCGGAATACGGTATCCCTCGTGTCTGTTATTAAGAATGTGAAGGAAGGCGAGGGCGGCGTCTTTAGAGATTGTGGAGGATGCGGACGGGTTGACCAGGTTCCATGCGGAGCGGACGTCGGTATCTGGGATTGAGAGCGAGTCGTAGAGATCCTGGAGCGAGGAAAAGGCGATCTCGCCCCTGTGATTCTTATTCGCGGAGTATATCTCCTCGTACTTTGCTTTGTCGGCTGGCGCCATGTACCAGTCGAAACCGTCCTTCAGGCCCGGGGTATCGTCGTCTTCCTCGACTCGCTCAAACTGCGGCTGGGTGCCGGTCAGCGCTCGGCTAGCCTGGACAAGGTGCGCCTTGGACTCTGGGACCAGCCAGTCCGGCAGCGAAGGAGGGACATCGTTGTACTCCTGCTCTATGTTACCACATGCTCCATTTCGATGTTAAGTACGTCAGATGAACTCACTCCGTTAACGAGGTCAAAGATCAGGCGCATAGCCACACAGAACTCCTCAAAGTCGAGCTCGCCGTCGCCGTCGACGTCTGCAAGGTCCCATACTCGCTCGAGCTGGTCATCCCGCAGGCGGCTGTTGCGGAGGACGGTGGCCGCCTGCGCGTTGTTGAGGCGCGGCTGGCCGTTGGAGAGTGACGAGAAGATCTCCCAGTACCTCTCGACCTCCCACTGCTCGATTTTCTTCTCGGCCATCTTCTCGTCTTTGGTCAATGGTCTCTTCTTCTCTTCTTCTACTTCTCTCACGCCCCCCTTCTGCTTATCGCGGATCCATGGAGTGGAACATCGAGAGCTTGGGCGGACCATCCTTCTTCCGGTCCGGCTCGCCAGACGCGGATTTAAGGCAACACATAGGAGACACTTTGATGTGAGAACTATTGAACGCTGACTTTACCCATGTATCCCATTGGGATATGGTCTCATGTGAAGCACTGGTCTAAATGCTGTTGCTCGTCCTGCTAGCTATATATGGCTGAAGGTTCTTGGTACCCCAGAACGCACTGAGCACGGGAATAACTACGCACGGGAATAACTACGCGGCTCAATGTCTCCAGGTAAGTCGTCGGTCTCTCTACTAGCATTGAGAATTAATCTTTTCTAACACTTATACTACTTTACAGCGGATGCAAGACCGAGCTAAGTAGAGGTCAATCCGCCCGTCTGTCGCTGATTTTGCGTCAATACTGGGGCGTGTCGGCCTAAGGGACGGTCTCTCTGATCCAGGACCAGGACCATCTCTCTGCCTCTCTGCCTCTCTGCCTCTACCTCCTGGGTCTCTGCCTCTCTCCTTTGCCTCTCTATCTCTGCCTCTGCTTCTTCCTCTCCATTCTCTCGATATTGATTAGCTCAGAAAGACAGATTTCACCCACCCCCATCTTCTTCCCCTCACTCCTTCCCTCTAGGTCTAAAGAGGTTCTTGAAAGGCTCTTAAAACGTTTTTAGAATGTCATTAGGTAGATAAACGATCTTTAAAATGGGAACTTTATTTAAAAATAACGGTAAAACAGTCATTACTTTCATAGAACGTTCCTTATTTAAGAAAATGTTTTGAAAGAAGGGAATAGTGACAGCACCGTGTGGGAATAGTGGGTTTGCCCTTTATCCCTGCGGCGTTGGCGGACAGGAGCGGGCAAGAGCTCGTGCAGCCGCGTGAGGCGCTGCCGCGCATGGCCGACCCCGGGCAGACCCAACTTCATCAAGGAGTAAACAGCCCCACAGGCCAGGAGGAACCCACGCAGAGAAGCAGAGCGGGGGACCTGATACCACGGTTAGCACCATATATATACACACGGGCGTTCAGTGTTGGCGGCCCTAAGCGCAGCGGACGCAGCGCGAACGTCCCTAGGGGAGACACCTCTCACACGGCGCTTCCCTACACACAGAGAAAAACAACAGTCATCCTCGTTCTCACGCTGCACGAACTGCAACACGCGCGTTTCATCACTTACATGGAACCCAGCATGGAGCAGAGACCCAGAGCGGGGAACTCGACGGCGGGGCATGGCGGCAGACGAGCGAGCAGGAGGAGCAAGGCAAACTGCAGAGCAGAGCAGGCAGCGGCAGGAGCAGAGAGCAAAACGGGCAGCGTGCGAGAAAGAGAAAAAGAAGAGAAGGAATTTGCCCTTCCGCTCTAATAGTTCCCTACCTCAGGACGGCGGGATGGGCCGTCCGCAGGGTTTGGCTTTCCAGACTTGTGTTTGATGAAAATGTCGAGTTGGCTAAGATGTTGAGCCCAGCGGGCCTGGCGCCGGGTAAGAACCTTGGTAGCGAGGAATTGCTTGAGGTTCCGGTGGTTAGTGAAGATGGTAGTAGGTTTCTTAGATCTATAGATGAAATGGCGCTAGTACTTTGTTACTTCCACTATTACGAGGAGTTCCTGGTCATGGGTACCGTAATTGCACTCATTTTTTAATATTTTGCAGCTGATGAAAGCTATAGGGTATAGATGGGTATCGTTTGTATTTGAGGGAGGACGGCTGCGATAGCGTAGCCGCTGGCAGTATAGAATATAGTGGTGTCCCAGGAAGGGTTGAAAAAGACGAGGAGGGGAGCCTTGGAGAATGCCCGTTGGAGAGTTAAGAAACTAGAGTTAGTATCCTTGGTCCACTTGAAGACTAAGGGCGCCTTGAGCAGGTCTCTTAGTGGTAAAGTGGTGCGGCTATAAGCATTCATAAAACGACGATAAAAACTGGTGAGGTATCCAGACTTTGAATATGTTGGTTGAGTCGTATCCAACGAGGTATCCAATGTGTGCCCGAACGGCTGTCTTCGCACCTTATTTCACCCTAGGGTCGCGCACGTACGCCTTGCAACCGTATGCGCTGAGGTGTACAAGTGACGTCGACAGTTGTAAGATATGTCTCTCGGCTAACGCCTTGATATATTTTTTTGGATACTGCCAGCTTAACGTCTTTGTTGGTGTTCGATTAGCGAGATACACTGCAGTGTAAAGGGTGAGCGGCCACAACGTCTCTGGTAGGCCAGTTACAAAAGCCAAGGTAGGTTAGAAAAAAGAAATGGTCGAAGAGGCCAGGATTTCGGTGTATGGCGTACTTAGAGCCACACTGACGATATAACGCCATCGACAGACGCGATTTCATATTGAATACTTATTGATATGAATGCAATATCTTGCTATGCCGTGGTGGTCGCAAGAGTTATTTGTATTTGGTTGCGGTCATCAAAAAGCGGAGCAGCCCCATATCAGTATCTACCCGAAATAGTACTTTTTTGAGGTTGAAGCCGGCGTCAAACGCCTGAGTTCCATGGTTGTCCATGGGCTATGTACTTAAATTGCGCTCCTGTATCTAACGCCGCTCTCGCCGACGAAGCAAGTAAGGCACAATCTCTTGGCGAGAAAGATGCGAATCTGCATAGTAAAAGTAGAATATCTGCATTCTGGGTATAATATAAATATACTTAAATTGCGCTCTTCGGTCTTATCAAATAGGACGATCGTACGTCTCTCTCGGTAACATTTAGACTCAACCGAGTCTAGTATCTAACGCCGCTCTCGCCGATGAAGCAAGTAAGGCACGATCTCTTGGCGAGAAAGACTCGAATCTGCGCAGTAAAGTAGAATATCTGCATTCTGGGTATAATATAAAAATGGACCAGAGCGATGATATATAGGGAGCTAATAACTTGACAGTAGTCAGAGAAGAAGATAGGACTGAGATAGAGATGTTAGTGAGTTGAAAATATATGCGAGAAATGCTGAGATACCGAGTGAAATAAGTAAAGGGAAATGAGACAAAGTAGAGAGTGAAGACGTGAGGTCGAAAGTGAAAAGAGGAAGGTTAGGGGCCGCAGCGGAAAAACTATGATCCCTCTTTGAGCCGCGAAAAGTATCTTTCTTTCAGCCGCAGCAAACGCTTTTTCGCTTCCTTGGGTTGGCATGAGTCTAGAGCCAAATCTTTGTACGGAGTACCATATAAAGGGTAAGTGCCTCTAGGAGGTCCTTTACCTCCTTCTGGAGGCCGACCGCCCGCCGGAGGAGAGGAACCACCTCGGAGGAGACAAAGCCACCTCGGAGGAGACAAGGGCGTCTTCTTCGGTCGCAGGAGGGGGCGTGCGGCAGTCTCGTCGTCAGCATCGGCATTGCGGGTATTCAGATGCTGAGCTACGGCCTCGCGGAGATCCTCAGCGAGCTAGATTTCCGTAATGCTGAGGGCGTCGTGCAAGGCGATAACATCGTCCGCTTTCCATGTTTGAGCGCGTTTGGGGGGGCTATTGTCCGGTTGGTTGAGTTGATGGCGAGTGCCGGTCTTATGGGGGTGAAGTAAGGATACATGGAAAACATCGTGGATATGGTAAGAAGGAGGAAGGTCAAGTTTGTATGCTTGGGGTCAGTAAAGGGTCCGAGAAATTTGAAGTCAATTCTTATTGGGGCGTTGGGTTTTGATGTTCCGGGCGTTAAGCCAGACAGAGTCACCTTCCTGGAGGTCGTGAGGTTTGGAGGTAGTATAGTTTTGCGTAAGATCCTGGGCGTGGAGTAGGTTTTCCTTTGCGATGGCGGTAACCCGTGCGTCATCGTACTCTGAGCCGAAGGGCTGCCCAGCCCTACTCTACATTATGGGAGTAATATCGACAATACAGATAAATTTGTAAAGATACCCTGCGGTCTGACCGCATGGTATAGTATGCAGAAGGCAAAAAGGTTGTCTTGTTGAACTAGTTAGCTATGGGTTATTATATATTAGGAGAGAAAAGGGGATCACGTACTATGGATGGGCTGTGGTGTGCCTAAGGAATAGAACTCCTTGTTCTCGTAACAAAATTGGTATCCTTTCCGGCAAGCTAAGCGGTCCTGTGGGCTTAAACAATTTGAGATGTTTGATTTGATGGGCATGAGCGTCTTCGCTATGGCATCCAGCTTTTTTCAATTAATTGTAGTTCTATCGGTCTCACTTTACTGTTGTATTCTTGCTCGTGTCTATATCGATGGTGCGTAAACAGGTAGTAATAGGGCGACCCCTGGTCGTAATTGTAGGAACATATATGCTCATAGCCTGGTATATAGAAGTTGAGAGGTAATAGGAAGATAGGAAAGGAGGGATAGAGGAAGGTATTTATGGTGTGGAGTCATATAGCCACTATGAAGGTGAATTTAAATCATAGTGACACAAAGACGACAACGGAGTCAATGAAGCTGGGAAGGTAGAAGATAGAAGAAAGGGGAGTGAAGAGCGATATGGGAGTGGGAAAAAGATATCTTTGAATGCAGTGAATGGGTCTGGCTGCAAGAAGGGATAATGCAAGGGAAAGGATAGCAACTGGCTATCAAACATAGGGGAAAAGGAGCTGATAGCATTGCTTGAAAGGAATGGCAAGTATCCGGAGCGTAGTCATTGACACAATGGAAAGGTACCTTCAAAAAAAGAAAAGCATTATCGTGGACTCTATAATGTACATACATACCAACATTAGATCTACTTTTGTTGTTGCTGCTGCTGCTGGCCGTCAATGTGCTGTTTAACCTGCAGTACCGCTCGCTCGACCTCCGCCACGAGCTCAGGCGCATCTAGCATCTTCGCGAGCGCCCGTCCGTCAGAGTCTTGCAGCAGCATCACCTCCTCTTTGACTTTGCAGTGCCCGTCCGTGCAGGACTCTACCTCTTCTGCTTCCTTTTCTAGCTCCTCCTCCTCCTCAGCTAGTGCAGCTTTCTCTTCTAGCTGCAGACTTGGCCGTGGATAATGTTTTAGATAGACATTTTCTAGATCGACTAGTGACCGCGGCTGGATCAGGTTCTGGTTCAGGAGGAATTCGAGATGTTTCGAACCTCCCCATGCTAAGAGAAGTCAATTAGCAGAGTCTAAGTGAACATGAGACGGAGATCCCACCTCTCCAGTGCGACCAGCCCCGGTAGCAGAGGTAGAAGAAAGGTATATTCGGTATTCTACGTTATCCTCAGCACAATCCCTAAGAGAGTAACTGCGGAAAAGATGTACTTACACAGGAACGAGAGCAAACGGCGCAGTCAACGGCGCAACGCCGAAGCTCCACCACATGCGCTTCCTATGCAGCTGCTGTCTCTCGGTAGCCAGCCTCCGCAGCACAGCCAACACTCTGCCCTCCGGTATGGCGTTGGACGGGTACAGCAGCTCGACAGGCTCGCGCGCACACTTCTCCTGGTTCTCCCGCCGCGAGCTAAGCGGCGGCACGCTCTTCAGGCCCCATTCCTCGTACGGGATGCGCTGCAGGGCGCGGTGGCCGTAGGTGACCAGCGTCTTCTGCCACCCGCGCTCTGCGGCCTCCCACCTGGCCCAGGTCGCTGTGGCCTTGGTGGTGATGCGATCGAGGTAGCTGAGCTGCTGGGCCGGGAGGGCCTCGAGGCGTTTGCAGTAGATGAGCGTGCGGCCGGTGGATATCGGGATCAGGAAAAGCCTCATCGTGTCTTCGGGCCCTCGAAGAGTCGGAGCTCTGCAGGCAACTCCGTGCTTTTTGTGCCTATGATATCAGCGACGGCGAGCCTGCAGGGACCCCGGTCGCCGCGGGCGCTTGGCGCAAAACCACGTTCGAGCGTGCGGCGTCCTCGTCCTTCTGCTCTGCTGCATGGCCGCCGCATGATCTCTCCACTCCGTTGATCTCCTCTTGACCCTCCCCGTCCCTCTTCCTCTTCTTTCTGGTGTCTGCTCAGCGTCCTGGAGGGCTGCACCATGCGCCGTCGTGGCCGAGAGCGAGTGTAGCGCCTCCTGTTCTCCTTTCTCACAGCAGCAGCAGCAGCAGCAGCATGTCTAGGGCCTCGCGCGAGTCGGCCTCTCCCCGCCTCAGGCCCGATCTCAGGCTGCTCGAGCCGCCGTTGTCGAGGCGCAGGTCGGCCCAGTCGGTCTCTGCGGCCAGCCAGTCGGACGAGCAGCGCTCAATCTACCAGCGCATCGGCTCCAGGCATAGTCACCACGCCCACTCCCACGGCCACTCGCATTCATCCAAGAGCTATTCCCCACGGACAGGACCTGTCCAGAGGGAGCCTCCTGCTGCTCGATCTGTCCCAGGTACCTATTACTTACGTCTTCTGCATGCTTTATGGTGACGCTGTGGCTGATTGATGACAGCGTGGGTGAAACACGGAGACGACGAGGAGACATGTAAGGAAAAGACACCTCTAGCACCACCAGACAACGCTCGAATTGCCGAGCACCACTACGATATCAAGGGCAAGAAACCAATCTTCGACAACGACAACGACTACGGAGAAGAAGAGGAAGAAGAAGATGATGATGACGAAGGAGATCCGCTACCTACCGCTGAGTCCAGATGGCGCACGTTCACCCGCAGTATTCCGCTTTCCGACGAGAATCCCCGAACCAACGTCGTCACCGCAGACTGGCTCAATCAGAACTTCGGCGACTACTCCGGCCCCTGGAACGGCTGTCTCAGCGAGAAGGACCCCGAAGCAGCCAGGCAGCAAGGCACCTTCATTCAGCGTCGCAAAAGATGGGTAAAGGGGATCCAATACCGCATCCTGCATAGCCCAATGGTACCCCTTATCATCCGGGCAACGGTCTTTATCTTCTCAGCCATCGCTCTCTCCCTAGGCGGATCCTTACGCCAGCTCTCAACAACGTACGATAGGACGCAAGGCCCCTCGCCCATCATGGCTATCATCTTTGACGCCATTGCGCTTATCTACCTCGTTTACATCACTTATGATGAGTATACCGGGAAACCACTTGGATTAAGATCTGCGTCCGCGAAGATCCGGCTGATATTCCTGGATCTGGTGTTCATCGTCTTTGCGTCGGCGAATCTGAGTCTGGCGTTTGCCTCGCTGTCGGATGTTAATGGGTCGTGCTCGGCGTCCGAAGAGGATCAGGAGGGGGAAGGACGAAACAGTGTGATCTGTGCTAGGCAAAAGGTGCTTGCTGCCGTCTTGCTCGTCGTGCTTGTTGCGTGGCTCATGACGTTCATGATTAGCGCTCTTCGGTAGGTCATTTTCTCTTCGATCTCATGCTGTGCTTTGCTGACTGTGACAGTGTCATCGAGCGAGTTGCGAGCGCCAAGTGATATCCCACCCTTATTTTGACATTTACTTCTGCCATGTCTGCCATCTCTATCGTCTCTGCCTCTTCTACCTCTACCTACCACCACTCTCTCCACGATCACTACCATTCTTTCTACATAACCATTTTGACTTCTTTCGTCATCCATACATCTACTCGGTCATTTACCTGGCCATCATCATTTACCATGGTACTCCACCTAGCACGTTAAGAGAGACACATCTACGGTACACCAAGTCTACACGATAGATTTACATGTTGCACATCTTTCATTTTTTTCATTTTTTTGCATCCCTCATTGGCTTTTGTTTTCTTTATCACGGATGGGTGGTTGGATGTGGTCAATAGTTCCCATGCACAGTCGTTTTGATTTTCCTCTATCAGTACATAAATCAGAAATGCATGTCTCCTTTCAGACGTTAAAGGTCGGCCCTCCGTCGCCATATATCGGGTCTTTCTCGAACCAGCCCACCTTTCTGATTCGTGTTGCAGTTTCACCCATCGTCTCCTCCCCATAACACATATCCCACTGCTTTCCTGCCGGATAGGCGCCCACCATGGTGAACGTCCCGTCCAGATCTTCCAGCAGACAATGGCTCACGCCTGCTGGGACAATAATCACGTCGCCTCGGGTCACTATCGTTTCAAATCTGTTCGGGTTCTCCTCGTGCCCGAAACATAGGTTTGCCTTGCCCGACACTACGACTAGGACTTCATGGGTAGTCGAGTGGAAATGACTGGAGGGGTACATAGAATATGTCCATTCCGGCACCACCGCACCCACGGACTCTAGATAGGTAATAGCGTCTTCAGGAGAGGTAGTGTTGAGTGCGGAGTGGTAGATGAGTAAAGGCCTGGATTGGAGCGAGGTGTTGGGAATTTCTTTGTATGCTGGGATCTGGCGGGCGGTGACTTGTAGCTCTTCCAGTGGACGCGCCATCACTTCGAGACCGATATATGTTCCTTTATTCCTCCTCTGTGTATCTTCTATCAATGTTGATATCGACGTCATGGACCTGCATATCGATAAAAGGGTGTGTCTTACCTAAGCATCACAGCCTGCTCCTTCTTTGGCTGCTTTCCTCAACTCACAATTTCACCGACTTCACGCTTCTTCCTCGTCTTCTTCTCCTCCAAACCCATCCCTCTCGCCTGGACTCTCCAGACTCAGCGTTTTGAGGGTGTGTCAAGGGCATTCCCTACGGAGAGCTGCATTCCTTCAAGAGATTCGCCGGTTTGTTGACGAGTGGCGGCGCTCAACTCCCATAGAGCAGGCATTTGCATCCTTACCACCGTCTCACTGGCACTCCCACTCCGCTTGTCTCTACCTAATCTACTACATCTAGGGCCTCTTCTTGACTTTTTCCCAACGGTCGAAACCGCCCCAGGCGCGTCTCAAGGCTTGTTGGGGCCTCAATTTGCCGGCTACTACTTTTCTTGCTGTAGACAGGTGCAACTGAAGCAGACCAGGACGCCAACGTAAAGGAATTCACAAGGAGTAGACCAATCTTTCGAAAACATTTATTGGACCCGAAAAATGTCTCTCTCGGAAGCCCTAAAGGGTGAATATACGACGAAAGAGAAAAATGAAAAAGATGGAACTCTTAATGATACGAAAAAGAAACAACTCGAAGAGGATAAATCTCTCGCGGAATATTCTTCCGTAGAAGGGAAATATTTCATGTCGGCTGTGAATGACGGCAAGAAGGAGGACGTCAGGCTTACGTGAGTAGTGCTCATATTATGTACCGAAAAGACCACAAACACTAACCGCCTTTTCTGCCATGTAGGTGGCTGGATCTCGAACCAGGTGTCGAGCGCCTAATGCATGATCTAGACAGTGGACTTTATATGCCTGCTGTAAGCATATTGAGGGATCGCACTTTTATTGGATTTGGGTCTACTAACACTATTTGACCACCTTTAGTACATGTCACTTTACACGTTAGTTATGCCCTGAAGAATTATAATTAGCGCGTGAGAAACTTACTCTTTGCAGGTTGGTTCACAATTTTTGTACATCTCAGAGAATGCTCACAGCTGTCATGACTGAAAAGAATAACACGAAGGGCGGTAAGGAACTCAATGATCTTTAAGCTGATGTCGGAACTGAGGGTAATGCTAATTGACTTCTCCCAGCTCATCTAATCGGTGGAGACCTGTACGTGCGACTTGGAGTATACCTCGAGAATCACCTTGGCGGTATCGAGAAAACTTCTCGCAGTCACGCTGGCGAGGCCCTTCTTGCTTATTATATTAGAGAATGGACCCGCTACACCAATGCCGCCAAATATATCAATCACTTGTTCAAGTACCTAAACCGCCACTGGGTGAAACGAGAAATCGACGAGGGCAAGAGAGTTACTGATGTTTATACCCTTCATCTAACCATCTGGGAGAACATATTCTTCAAACACGTTAATCAACGCGTAATGAGCGCTGTGCTAGGCCTCGTCGAGAAACAACGAAACGGCGAGACCATCGACCATTCTCAAATAAAGCATATTGTTCATTCGTTCGTTTCTCTTGGTATAGATGAAAATGACACCTCTAAGACGACCCTAGTCACATATCAGTACCACTTTGAGAAGCCTTTCCTCGAAGCTACGCGAAAGTATTACGAGAAAGAGTCCAAGCAGTTCGTGGCTGAGAACAGTGTCGTGGAATACATGAAGAAGGCAGAGTCACGGCTGGAGGAAGAACGCGCTCGGATCGATCTTTACCTCCATCCGGATATCACAAGAAATTTGACGATGACCTGCTTGGATGTTCTAGTCGCGTCGCATTGTAGTGTGATTCGGGGCGAATTTCAATCGCTTTTGGATACAGAACGACAGGATGACCTTGCCAGGATGTATAGACTCCTGTCGAGGATAAAAGACGGCCTTAGTCCGTTAAGAGGCATGTTTGAGACTCATGTTCGAAAAACTGGGCTAGACGCTATTTCAAAGGTGGCCTCAGAAGGAGTCGAAGCTGTTGATCCTAAGTTCTATGTCGACTCTTTGCTACAAGTACATGGAAAATATAGGTCAATGGTGGATGAGGCCTTTGCCGGTGAAAGCGATTTTGTTCGAGCCCTAGATAACGCCTGCCGTGAATTCGTCAACCGTAACGCCCTTTGCACTACGAGCTCAACCAAATCGCCTGAACTGCTGGCCAGATACACCGATTCCCTGCTAAAAAAGGGCGCCAAGGCATCCGAGGAGTCAGAGGTCGAAGAGCTCCTTGTTCACATCATGACTATCTTCAAGTATATTGAAGACAAGGATGTCTTCCAAAAGTTCTACTCCCGCATGCTAGCGAAGCGTCTAGTTCACGTCAGCTCGGTGTCCGACGACTCTGAGACCAGCATGATCAGCAAATTGAAGGAAGCCTGTGGCTTCGAATATACCAATAAACTCCAGCGAATGTTTCAAGATATCCAAATCTCAAAGGATCTTAACGGTCATTACCGAGAATGGCAGGAGAAGACCTTCGACGAAGATGACCGCAAGAAGATGATAGATCCACACTTTCAGGTCCTCGGAACCGGCTTTTGGCCTCTTAACCCGCCTTCCACTCAATTTATTCCGCCCCAGGTCATCAGCAAGACTATTGAGCGCTTCAGGTCCTTCTACTTTGACAAGCACAGCGGCCGTAAACTCACTTGGCTTTGGCAATTATGCAAAGGCGAAATCAAAGCAAACTACATCAAGAACACAAAGGTACCATACACATTCCAAGTATCAACCTATCAAATGGGCATTCTTCTCCTTTATAACGAGAGCGATATCCTAGAATACTCCGATATTGAGAAAGCAACCGCTCTCTCGCCAGATATTCTTGATCCCAACCTAGGCATCTTCGTGAAAGCCAAGGTTCTCATCCCTTCCCCAGAAGATGCGAAGCCAGGCCCTGGAACTTCCTACTCCTTGAACCACAATTTCCGAGCGAAGAAGGTTAAAGTTAATCTAAATATCCAAGTGAAATCAGAGCAGAAACATGAGGTCGACGATACACACAAGACCGTCGAGGAGGACAGAAAGCTGGTTTTACAGGTCAGTCATCAAGTACACCGGATTCGGCGAACCCTGCTAACAATGTCAGTCCGCTATCGTGCGTATAATGAAATCCCGCAAGCGCATGAAGCACGTTCAGCTCGTCCAGGAAGTAATTCAGCAAGTCAGCCCGCGCTTTCCACCAAAGATTTCGGATATTAAGAAGAACATCGAGGGGCTAATGGAGAAGGAATACATCGAGCGTCTGGACAATGATGAAATGTCTTATATCGCCTAAATTATATCCTCTGTCGATTCCTACTCACTCCCATTCATTTACTAACACATACGCTTTCTCATACTCTAAACTACTTCCTAGATGTATCACAGTGGACGTCAAGCGTGTGCACTTTCTTCATGGGGTTTCCTCCGCGTTTTCTAACCTCGCATCAGTAAAGTACCATTATCAATTTTATTGAATTCAATAACTGTTTTACAATCTAGAAAATACTGAATCGCCAGTCCAACGAATTCATAGTAGCTAGGATTATCCGCTACGATCGTATCCGATGTCGAATGTTCTCATATACACAGTTGCCCTTAGAGGATAGAGTACCATACAGGGCACCGTCAACCTTTAGGTCGTAATCATTCTTTAACCACCTCAACATTAGCAATATTCGGGGTAACCTCTTTCTGACTCTTCTGAGAGTCTATTGAGGACGCTTGATCGAGTTCCGTCTCCCTTGTACCACTAAATGTGACGGGACTGCCCTGCCCCTCAGTACTATCAGATTCTTTCATCATATCATCAGCATCCATGCCACTTACACTCCCTTCGAGTTTTGACATTGAAGCTCTGGGTGTTGTAGTTGCCATGACGACCGGAGGGGAATCCAGGGAAGCAGCATTCTTGGTCTGCCATTCTTTCCGCCGATCATTAGCCCAGGTACCCCATGAGCTAAAATACGCCGAAGCCTTCTGTCCCGCCGCGGAGACGGTGGCTTGGGCCTGCGCGAGATCCACCGCAGGTGGTTTTCGCGCAAGGGATGCCCATTGCGTCAATGTAGGAGACGAAGCAGAAGGGGATGTGGGAGTAGATTCGCTGGTCTCAGCCCTTCTTCTTTTCTGAGCGGCTTCACGACGTAACTCAAGATCCGACCATAACGCATTGATTGCTGTCGTAACTTTCTGATGGCCGGTAGCTATGTGTTTGTTCAGGGTTTCGCGGCCCTCGCGGACCCTCTCGTCTAGATGTAAATCAGCTACTTGCTGCGCGAGACGGCGCTGGATGTCCTCGATGCCCAGACCACCTGCGCAAGGATGACGTGGTTCAACAACGGAATAGAGTATGGCATCGGAGGTAAGTTTGTTGAAAAGAGTGAAATTAGGTGTCTGGCGCCAGGCATGTAGAAAGTCGTTATTGAAGTCTAGGACCGGATCGCCTTCTACATCGACCGTTCGTCTAGGGATTTTCCCTTGGGTGATTTCGTCATGGTACTTTGTGCATGAAATGAGAGCGAGGAGGTATTCTTCGAACTGGAGACGGATGAATTCTTCGGATCCTAGATAGCCGTGGGACTTTGGGATTGCGGGGTGGGCATCATCCCAAGTTTCGTTAATTGTTTGGGTGAGAAAGTCAATCCACCGGCGGTCCGCGGCTGATAGGGAGAGGGCTGTTCGTAGGAAAGGTGAGGATATTGTCACCGTGTCTTCATCTAGCTGTGCATTGTTAGACGGTAATTTCCCTTATGAAGTCAGGGCTTGAAGTACATTTATCAATATATCGCTGTACCGATCTTTCTGCTGTAACAACAACGAGTTGGTGGAACCAACTAGATAGGACTTTGTTCCGTAGTCTGCTAACAGATCAAGCTGCTGAAGAGGTGTATAAGGGCCGAACATGCTTCCCTTGCCAAAAATTTGCAGCGGGAGGCCCATGTAAGTTAGTACTAACACAATCAGCGAAATTCTCCCGTGACTGTATGACTGTTGACCATGAAAATGACTTACGGGAACTTCTCTCGCTCGTCTTGAGCGAGGTAGGGCACTTGGCTGTCCGCGCATAGCTATCATATGCTGGATCGGCACAATCTTGCAGGTTATTGATTAACCCAGGAATCAAAGAGATTAAAGAAAATTGTATCATGCATAAACGCTCGCATCGAGAACCAAAAAACAACATCTGTATACGTTTTAGCTAGCGCTACCAACTTTCCAGAGGGGCCATACCTTAGGCTGGAGGAGTAGACACTTGAATAGGACAAGAGTCTGGTGTTTTAATTCATGTATCATCTCGCGGAGGGAAAGACCTAGATGTTCGTCTTTATGTAGGTCTTCATTCCGAAGGCTAATTTTCAGGCCTTCCCAAAATTTCTATCCCAGCCTTAACATGCATCCATACCCGCCCATACATATAGTGCGAGATCAGCTTACTTGCAAAATGTCCCGATCTGTGAAATCCCTACAATTGTCAGCTTGACTTAACTTTTGCTGGCAGCATGTGTATACCTCTGCGCAAACCATGCGGATGTCACTATCGATAGTTTCTCCCGGAGGCGGCCTAGGTGTCTCGGCTCATCGATGATAGCCACCACGGCCTTCTGGACAGTCGACCGGGTGACGTCTGCAGGGCGACTAAGTAGTTTGTCACTATCTATCTGAGTGGTGCATGAAATGCCGAAGAGGGATGTTCCGGGCCTATCGTCCGTCGGCTTTCGGCAGAGGGTGAAGTAAGAGAAATCCTCAGATGACCTATATCATTGTTGGTTTGCGTTCGACATTGATGAGCTGTTACATACGCGTGCGCGCCATCCGAGAGGGCCATAAAGGGGAGCAAGCCCCAGTCGTTCTGGAGGACGGGGTCAATGCCATCGTCGCATACGCAGAATTCGACTTCTGGGCCTCTACATGCATTTAGCGACCATACTAACATGAGTAGCAGGGGGTAAATCTACCTCGCGTGATGGAAGTCAACCACGAGCACGATAGGCTCCTGACGTAAACTAGCCATGTCACCACTGGACTGGCATTGCTGTCGTAAAACACCACCCTCGCACGTCACAATGTCTGCGGAAGTGGTAATAAAGACCCGCGCCATCTACGGGCTCGGCAGAGAGATTCTCCATTCCGGCCCCGCCTAAGTCAACTACATTCATTCTTCTGCTGCATAATTCACTAGATGATACGATTCGTCTTCGTGCCCAACTAGATAGATTTTTTTGAGAATTCTGCGACAAAATAGAGAAGATTGGATGTTGTAGAAAAAAGGTGCGAGTGTCTATTCTTACTGAAACCCCTTATCCTGGAACAGTGCCTCCATCCGATACCGATATGTCCCGTTTGAGTAGGATAGTGGTGTTCGCCCATTGTAGTCTTTGGAGTCCGCCTGCGCCCCTCTGTTAAGCAGACGCTCCGCGATGTCTAGAGCACGGTCGATATCGAAGTGGCGGTTGCCAAACAGCCTATGTGGAGGAACAGAATCCCTACCTTCGTCCATCTTCACACTATAATTGAACATCGCTTCGAGGACGTTTTCCATATTAAAGCTCATAATGAATCTCAGCAAAGAAATATAATCCCTGCGGCCTGCTGGAATAGTGCTGTTAAGATCGATAGGTTGGTCTAGCATCCGTTTCACCTCGCTGTAGTAGACTATCATATCCTCATATGATAGCGGAAAGTGGCAAGTCGGATTCTTCGGCTTGGAACCAGCGCTTTGATGTAGCAACAGTTCTATCACGGCTGCTAGATTACCCTCAGCTGCATGTGATAACGCAGTACGCCCAGCGGCGTCCTGATAATCCACTTCCACTCCTCTCCTATCGAGTAATATGTCTATTACCCTCGCACGATTGATATCGAGGGAAACTGCAAGAAACTCCGAAATGTTCATGATGCAGCTGGGCTCTGCGCCTTTGCCAATGAGCACTCTGAGAGCCTCGAGCTTCTTAGCAAGTGCGGCTGCGATTATCGGGCGACGGTGGCCCTCTCCAGAGTTGATATCGGCTCCGGCATCGAGAAGACATTGGACCACTGCGCTATGACCCTGATCCGCCGCCTGCAGTAGCGGGCAACGCCCGCTGTTGTTGTGGGCATCAACTTGCGCGCCTTTCTCCAAGAGCAGTTCTACTATCCTTGTATGTCCTCTTTCCGCTGCCTGTAACAGTGGAAAGTTTGCTTGACTATCCTCAGCATTAATGTCAGCCCCTTTATCCAATAACAGTGCCACTGTTTCGTAGTGCCCTTTGTCCACTGCTTTCACTAAGGGAAGACTCCCCCGATCATCTTTAGCATTAGCATCTGCTCCTCTGCTGAGGAGCACTTTCACCACTTCGTCATGACCTTCTTGCGCCGCACGGAAGAGTGGAGTTCGCCCACTTATATCCTTGGATTCAATGTCGGCACCTGCATCTAGAAGCAGCTCGACCATTTTAGCGCGTCCAACTTCCGCCGCACGGAACAGTGGAGTCCTCTCCTTGTCGCTTTTTAGGTCAACGCCAGCTTCATACCTATGGAAAGATGAGGAAGATCGCCCGAGATCATTGTGGGATGCTACTTTCAAAAGTTTTAGAATCCAGGCCATCATTTCCACTCTCCCAGAAACAGCAACCATCGACAGTGCAGTGTCGCCCAGATATAATGGTTTTCCATTATAGTAGTCGTCGCGAAAGACAGGAACAATCTCCGTTTCTCGAAAGGGAAAATGACGACCCGACATCATAAGCTTGTCATCTAGACGCGCCCCATACTTCAGGAGGAGTTCCACCACCTTCGCGTGTCCACCCAATGCAGCATACATCAAAGGGGTCAGGCCAGGATAATCACGGGTATCAACACGACAACCACGTGCTAGAGCACCTTTTGCGATTAATTCGTTCCCTATGATGGCCGCCAGTTCAAGCAAATCTTGATTTTCACGAATGCCGTGGTTTATCCATCCTTGCATAGTATCGTCTATTGTCGGTAAACCGATTTTAAAGTAAGCGGCCACTAATTTATTTACCGGTCCCGTATCCGAGAAACCTTTCAACCGAAAGCCTAGATAAGTAGTACCTATGTATGATTCGATAGAGTCCAGAAGCTTGATGACCAGCTGCTGCTGCGTCTCTGGTGCCTCAGCCACATGGTAACCCCAGTTCAGTAATGCGTACTGTAGAAGCAAGGAAGGCACCTCTAAGCTTCTCATGTATGCACCAGAATATCGATTATTTAAGAGATACCTAACACAAGTTGTTGCAATATTGCGTTTAGCGGTAGGCGCCCAGGTTTCAAATGTCCGCCGAAGATATCTTTCCGTGGTATAATGCAAGGGCTGGACAGTATCAAGGCTTACTGTCACAAGGCCAGCGCAGGCAGATATCAGCGATTCTACCGGAGGTATATTGTCGCTGTTTAATTCGCCAGTACTCTCGTCCACTGCTAGAGCATGCTGGAGCTCCACCACCTTTAAAGGACGTTTTGCGAGAAGAGTCCATGAGAGTATTTTCAAGGCGAGACTTCGCATGTTGGTGGGCTGTTTAGCAATCCTCCGCATGGCTATATCGTAGTAATAGTCATACGCATCGGCTCCGCACGGTAAATTCCTAAGTATTCCCCGTATAGCCATGACAGACTCCTCTCTCACAACAGAGTCCATGTGAAACTTAGCTAAAAGAAACCTTTTTTTAATCAGTCATTCGTCAATACCTCTTTGTTGATAGTCAGTACTGTCTGTATGAATGGATGAAACTCACAATCCATCTGCTGCCTTAGTAATGCAGCGTACAATTTCCTGTGACAAGGTCTCCTCCTTAGTGAGTATGGATGTTGAGACTTGATACATACGCTCCTTTGTATAGCGTTTAATGTCTTCTTCTGTCGCTAGTATTTCCATTGATGTTGAGGTATCGTCCATGCCCCTTAATCTGACTATATATTCTGTAATTTTGTTGGAAGTCATGAAAAGATTTGCCCCGGTGACGGATTTGATTTCCAACAGCGCATCTAAAAGTACAATTCCAGTGCCGTCTGCGGCACGGAATTCATCGAGAGCATCAACAATTATATATGTCCTTGAAAATGACCGGATATAAGATTGCAACTCTTTCAAGACGAGGTAACTAAAGTCACGAGGGCGGCGATTAATTTGGTGGTCATCAGAAAGCCGGCCTCTTTTATTGATAATTTGTAACAATATGCATCGGAGTATATCCAGTATTCCTCGTCGATATTGCTCCCAAGAGTTAATATAAATGTAAGCAATGGCAATGTCTTCGTTGTTGGAAAAGTTTTCCTGTAAATAATCAATCACCACAGAAGTAAGGATGGTCTTGCCCACCCCAGGCGATCCATAGCAGTAGAGCGCTCGCTGCTTCTGATTGAGCCAGCTACTGAAAGCCGTAGAATTTAGGAGCCATTGACACGTTTCGACAGTTCTCCGACCAGTAACGAGATTCTGGTTAGAAATGTAGGTTACAGGGGAAAGCTCCATTAACTGTGGCTGACACTCTCCGAGTACATTGTGGCTAACCACTTGCTGGGCCGCCGTCTTTTTGCCATGCTTGACCTCTAATATTTGCTGAACAGAATGATGAATCTGTAGATCTCGTAAGGGATGATTTAGATATTCCCTTACGGCCTCTATCAAAGCATCTCTCTTCGTGTACTCATTGAGCCCAATATCTTGTAGACCATCCTCAACGTTAAAGCGAAAATAAGAGCGCTTATGATCAAAAGATTTGGCTGATCTTGTGACGAATTGCTTTTCCGTCATATCTGTGTCTGCTGCAGCTTGAACGACAGCCATGCCTAAAGACCGGTGCATGGATATAGGTTTTCCTGGGTATCCTGCCCCAATTGAAAAGATTGACACAAAGCAGCTGAGTAGCGGTCTTAAGTCTGCCTTTTTGGAAGACCAAAGACTCGCTGCTTCATCCTCCACTTCCTGTATCGGGTTCATGGTAACCGTTCCTTCGCAAAATACCCTACCCCCAACGCGAATGGGATCGAATATGGATGAAACAGCAAGGGTTGCCAGAACAGCGTCGCATATTGTTAGATCACTGTTTGGTGTATTACCGGCAGGGCAATAATCACGAAGACGGACAGGCCCACCGGTAGAGCGATCGAAAGCACAGACAAAGCTATTACTGTCATGACTTGTATTATTCACATAGACAAGCAGTACTCACGTTTTGCATCCTACCATAACTCCATTATTAAAAAGTGCTGTATCAGAAACACTACGCTGCGCTATTATCTTCCTCAATGTAGTCTCAAAGTTCTTTTGATCGACTACACCATGAAAGGCGCCAGGAACAATGGTGTATTCGTGACATATGGTAGCTTCCATAAGACTACCAAACGCAGTGATACACTCATCTATAGTCATTCCTAGTCGTCCAAGCATTATCGCAATAAGCCTATCGTAAGGTTCAAGTCAGCTACACTCACTAAAGGACGGAGCTGCCCAGTTACCCGCCAGTACCGATGCCACCAATTAAATCAAAATGTTCGTATGGCTCTACCTTGGGCAAATCGGCTTGCTTTCGTTTCTCATTTAGTCGGTCCATAATACCCTTCAAGATGTAAAGTGCTGAGAGCCCCCGCACAACTCCACCATCCAGGGACAGTAAACACAAACCCGTCGTTGTGGTGGAAAGAATGTGCTTGTCAACCTCATCTTGAAGCCGAGAGAAAGCCTTCGCCGCACCTTCGCCATACAAAACAGGCAGATTGACTTCAAGTATACCAAGCAAAGCGTAAGCTTCGTCTTCTTCAATCGTCGTCTGACGCCTCTTCATCCAAGACAATCGCTCAGACACGCTGAAGTATGACATTGGATAGCCTTGGAGTGCGAGGCGAGGGATACCAGTGATTTCGCATATGAGGAGCTCAAGCGACTTTTTGCTTCCTAGATATATACCTTCCTTACTAAAGAACTCAACTGTAGATGGGGCAAGTAGTTCTTGAAGTGTCCATCCTCTGGTAAACCAACGGCTTCGTCTGAAGGAAGACTCCCATGAGAGCTGGGACTCTCCAAAGTCTTCCCCTGCCGAAACGTCAGAGAGCAAAACATAGCATTTCGCAGCGTTCTGATACCACTTAAACATGGAGTTGATTGCCGTTGAAAGCTCCGCGGTGTTCGACTTATTGATACAACAAGTATCAATCCAGAAGTACTCTATAGAGTCTCTTCGGGCGCGCTCTCCGCAAAATCGAATCTTTTCGTAGCCTAGCTTCCTTTTATGAATAGGCATAAACACGTCTTCAAAGCTTACTTCTTCATCATCGGGACCCCAGGTATGAGAAAGGATTGAATAGCGGCGAGTTCTGCTGGTGGCCCAAGGGACAAAGCTAAGACAAAAATCAGCATCAAATGTCAGCAGACGTGGTCGAGTTGAACCAAATTGAAATTGATGGATTTCAAAGGAATGCAGTAATGCGTCGTTAAATTGTGCATCTTTCCTTTCCACGAAGCTCTTTATAATTCCGTCCGGCAACTGGTTATCCGCGGCCTTTTCTAGGTAAAAAACAGACATCCAGCCTAATTGCTTGAGGTGGCCGCCAATATGTTCAATTACTTGATTTCGAGTATCTTTTGAACAAGGTTTGATGTTTCCCGGTACCATGTTGCAGATAAGGCATGTATTCAGGGCTCTTTCTCGCCTAATCTTACCCCAATGCTGCAGCTTTTTGATTTCTGTTTCGTCATCTTTGAGCTCAGTATGATGTACCTCAATGTGTTTATTGAAATCTTGTTCATCGTCAAACCAAATATCTTCATGCTGATAGTCACAAACCCAGCCGATGGGCTCGTGAACTTTATACATCCAGTCTGCTGAGTGATTCTTGTACATGTGTTCAATCCACTCATCGTATGAGGTGAAGAGTTGCGGGATCTCCGAACAAGCCTCAGCAAGACAAGGATAGAGCTTGAGGTCCTCTTCGAGGTGAGTTCTGTTACAGGTTAAAGAAGGGGCTTCAAGCTTGGAAATAGGGGAAGGCCTTACTGCCACCAACTCTCCTTCTCCAGAAGATCCGCTGGAATAGATGCGTAGCAGAAATAGCACTGGGCCAATCCAGTCTTGAGGTCAACCTTCGGTATCTCAGGGTAGTCGATGCCTTCAACAATTTCTCTAGGATTTGCGTCTGTGGAACACTTCTCAGCCCGGGAAGGGTAAGAAATCACTTGGCTGTGAGTGTCCAGCTTTTTGTGGCAATTCCGCTGATGAAGAAGTTCAATATACCGAAAAGAGATGGACGCGGCCAGCTGTCGATAGAGAGACAATGGGCTCTTCCGGGCCCCCTTCCTCGTATCTATCTGAACAAACTTGGCTTTGAGCCTGATAAATGCCAATTCTCCCACCGTAGCCTCTTCAAATCCCGAAGCATACCGACCATCCCTTTCAGCAAGACATGCGGGTGACGGCTGTCGAATGGCAGCTCCGATACGATATAGCCCATCTATGGCCATATTAAGCCTCTTTAGTGGTCCTAAGTATGGAGAGGAAGGGGCTGAATCTTGTGCGTGTTCGAATTCTTGCTCAATGCGTCGCTGCTCGTCCGTCACATCAGCATTGGACGCCTGGCCGGTTTCAAGTGTAACGACTGTTGAGCATTAGTATATATTTAATTCCATGTAAATTTGAACAGAAAGACAGAGACTCGCGTACTTATGTCTAGGTTACTGCACAGTGTTGCCAGCGGCTGGAGAATAAGTTTGCGGAGGCCATCGCAATGCTTCAGCCGAGTATCCAGCGATCTGTTCTTTGTCGCATAAACCCCAAGGTACAGCGTCCACTGCTGGAATCTATACTGTAGTCTTTCTGCAACGAGTACGCTGGCAGCATTTGGCCTACTAACAAGTGCTTTGAAAAGATCATCACACCTTTTGGCCTCTTCAGAGATTCGTACGCTATTGTCCTCAACATCGCTGGATTGTGGGAAAGCAGGCTGGCCTATATCACCCCCCATATTTCTGGGAGACGTTTGCCCCATCGGTCGCAACCGGAACTGAACAAGTCGTCGGCTAGGTCGATATGGAGGTTCCAATCAGTTAACTACTTAAACGCTTAATGGAGGGAAACTCTGATGAAGATTGAGCCCCGCGAAGGAGGAAAATGACTGGCCAGCGAAACAGTTCAACCTTCAACCTAACCAGCCTGAGTACTCTCTCCTCGGACTGAGTCGACGAGCTTGCCCGGTCGCATGCCAAACAATGAATACACTGGCTAGCGATTCAGGATCGAATTTATATCGAGGGCTTCGATCCTCACAGCCTGAAACATCTTTTGGGCAAGGTCGGCGCTAAACCATTCCATTCTATTGGGCATCGACAGTCGACATGGCCTCACTACTTAAATCCTTGATGATTCCCACAGCAAGGAAGTGCAATGATAAAGACTTCATCGTCTTTCTTCTTCCATGTGCGGAATCAACAACCCAAGCATTTCCTGTTTTGTTGAACAATCGCTAGCTTGCCGCGAGCGTCAGCCATGCACCAGTTCTTCTTAATATTGACCGTCTTCGCCGCATGGAGATTCCTCAACCTCTTCGTTCGCCCCGTCTCTCGCGATATCTCGAGCACTCCAAATGACAGCCAGCAAGAAGACATTAGCCTAATCCAGCAAGGCCTACAGGAGGTGTTTTCTCAGATTAACCTAGCCCCTAATAATTTATATCACCACTATGAGGAATTACTAGCCCTCTTACTAAAATTACAAAAGGCGTGTCATATTGTCTCCAGTCCGTTTGCCTCCGGTGCTGTAAGTAAGCAATTACTCTTGATCTATATGCCTC
Organism: Onygena corvina; assembly: GCA_000812245.1. Classification (NCBI taxonomy): domain Eukaryota; kingdom Fungi; phylum Ascomycota; class Eurotiomycetes; order Onygenales; family Onygenaceae; genus Onygena; species Onygena corvina. The sequence goes on along the minus strand of JWPT01000001.1, from coordinate 19,173 downwards.
ACACTAGAGCATTGTCTCGTAGCCTTGCAGGGTTCCTAACTCCGTAATAGATATACCCCAAGCTGGTTTTGAGAGGACTCCGAGTTCTATTAGAAAACCTTGAACTCGAAGATGTCAAATTTTTAGGGCCCGATTCAGATCCTCTTCTCTTGAAACAAATTCTAGACGAAATCTTGGACCTGAGGAAACGGTTGGCGCCGAAGGTCGATACTTCTGTCAATCTTACACTCAAAACTGCGCCATTCGTTGAAACCAACTTCAACTCATCCTTTTGGGACTCTTCTCAACAACTGTTCGAGGCGTTGTTGGTGAATATAGGAGACTGCAAAGGCTCTACGCACACGGCCATGTTGAACTTGGGCGGTCTGCCTTTCACGAAGCCGCAAATTAACGATGCTGAATTCAAACTCTTGCTCCCCTCGTGCCCAACACCAGGCTCCTGGCAAGAGACCCACTGCCGTGTTCTTTTTGAAAGGTGACAACATACAAGAACCCTTCTGCAAGTTATAGCTGCTGACCTTAGTTCAGTCCTTCTGAAATGGACGTTAGCACCGATTGGCCCCACTCATATATCTGTGAGGCCGCATCCAAGTATTGCGGTCCCATATTAAATATTCGTATGCATGAAGGGCAGTATGAGGAAAGCTACTTTGGGTATCCTGATGTCCACAACAAAGTACCTCCATACGGGGATGCGGTTCCCTCCATGGCAGTATCTCGCCTCATTGAACTTAATTTTCTGAATTGTCTGAACCCATTTTCGTTACGATACAAAGCGGTTTTAGCATATAACCTTGCCTGGAGCCTGCTTCAATTGCACAATGGACCTTGGCTTCAGAAACTGTGGACTTCGGAAAACATCTACTTTCTATATTCCAGAGAGCCAAAATATGGCAGATTATGGAACTTTACAACCCCATTCGTTCCTTGTGAAATCCGCGAGAACCCCCCCAGCCCTCCCATACTTGATCCAAATCGTGATTCATACCCGATAATTCTTTCATTCGGCCTCTTTCTTTTGGAACTTGCGGGAGGTGAAAAAATCAGACGCTTACGACCAAATGTGACCACAGAAGGTTTCCATCTATATTCTACATTGAGTTGTGAAGTTGAAAAAGATGACCAGGGAAATCTCCCTGGGTATTATAAGAAAGCAATAAATAACTGTCGGGATTTTCAAAGGACTCTCATTCAAGAGAGTAAACGTGTGAATTCCCCGCCTAGGGATGAGCTGATACGTACAATCATTTACAACGACATCGTTAGGCCACTGAAGGAAAATCTTCAACAATGGGGCGGTGTCCCAGCTGATATGCATTCCATGCCTATAGAATTAAAGTTTCCGGCGTCTTACAATAACGAAAACCGCCAAATTGGTACTATTACAAGATCTTCAGACGAAAGTGACACGAATGTCATCGTTGACAGGCCGCTAGGGAATCTCCCTGTCAAGGGTTTAGAGGTGCAAGACTACAAGTGAGCTCGTGAATACCCTGAAAATTTGACGACAGTTTTGCTGACTTAGAGAGTTCTCGGGTATACCCTGTATCATTCCGGAAGTTAGCAGAGACCTATGATGCCTTTTTTCAGGCGGGAGAGGACGAGGAACCTGTAAGGGTCGCTATACTAGATACTGGTATTGACTTGGGGCACCCAGAGTTGCAAGCTGCCCGCTCAGACCCCAGAAGCGGGCGGCCTATCAAGGGAGAGGGACCACAGATCAACCGTGTCAAGAAATGGAAAAGCTTTTGCGGCGGCAAGGAGGAGGAAGTCTCCGATATCGATGGTCATGGAACTCACGTCGCTGGAATAATTTTACAGCTTGCACCAACAGCGGAGCTTTACATAGCTCAAGTGAGTAAAGATAGATCATCAAATTTCTCCCGAAAAGAAATGAGGCCTAAAGTTTCAACGCTGGAAAATGGAAGAAATATGTCCGAACATAACGCAGTGGAAAGGGTAAGTTTCGTTTCCACAGAAATCCAATGTTAGCGCGCTAATAGCAAAGATCAATAGGCAATTGAGTGGGCTATAGAGTGCAAAGTTCATCTTATTAACATGTCTTGTGGATTCAAAGACTGCGATGAGCGTGTTCTGAAGGCTCTAGAAAAAGCCAAGAGAAGCGGTATTGTAGTTTTTGCGGCTGCTTCCAATAAAGGGAGCCATGAGGACGTCTCATGGCCAGCTAGGGATGGGGAAGTTGCAATCTGCGTTCATTCCTCGAATGATTATGGGAATCGGAAGTCGGATTTCACCCCAGACGCCGCCAGAAACAATATTAATTTCATGGTGGTTGGAGAGCAGGTTTGCTCACTCTGGACAACACATAGGGGTGGTGGATTAAAGGCCATGGATGGTACTTCCTCAGCAACACCGGTGGCAACCGCTATTGCCGCACTTTTGCTTGCGTTTACACGTCAGGATACATTCCGAATGGTAAGAAAGGAGATTGAGAAGAAGATAGGACCGTTGGAACTTGAAAATCTTTCAAGAATGCGGATTTTGCTCAAAAGTATCAGTCATGAGCAAGGAGGCTATCATTGGATTCCATCACAGCTTCTCTGGGAGGGATTAAGGCCACCAAGAAGTGAGGAGGATATCGATGTGGCGGATAAACAGGCAGCATCCAAGATACATGAAGCCCTAAAGAGGTAGAACTCCCAGGGGAAATTGAACTCTATCTGTTATAAATTTGCGAGCTGCCACCGGAGGCCCAATAGTCCGTCTTTCTAGTCCTACGCGCATTCCACAAAATATTGCAGGGTTCGTGCATACGAAACGTGCAGCATCCAATAACAATGCCTCAGAGGGATGTTCGCTTACACATCGAAGACGACCTTGCATGCTTCCTTTGGCGGGGTATGTGGCATTTGGGCCGTGAAGATGCTGCCTAAAGGTCGCCCCAGGTCTTCCGACAGATGCTTTCTCCAAAGACACTCTTGCTTTCGAACAGCAGCACCTATATTTGCTCGAGACACCTCCGAAATACCCCCAACGTCAAGCTATAGGAAAAACAAGCGGCTCCTATCATACCATGGCGCAGTCGTCGGGAGATTATTTGGGGGCCGTGAAGTGGAGGGTTGCCCCTCACCCTAGAGCGGCCGGCAAATGCATCACCCTTGGTTCGATCCTAACTAACCCCGAAGACCCAGATTCCCTGCTTAATGGAGATGATATGAAGGCGATAGACAAAAAGGACATTATTATCGAACACAACGTCAATCGCACTTTGAAACGTCAGGCGTCTAGAGACGCCAGCTTGCTGTTTAAGATCTTGCAACCACTCCTCAGCACAGGTCTAGGGGCCGAGGTGGTACACAAGCATGACCTGGAGACGATGGTCGAGGCCATGGACATTCAGGAGCAATTCATTCGGACAGATTGGAAGACCACTGGAGACTACATAAGAGACCGCTTGAAGGCAGCCAGCGTACAGGAGTATCTCCAAAGCTGCTACTTCCAGAAAAAGTTATACATGATAACGGGTGTTGCGACTGCAAAAAGGCTTAGCATCAAACAAGTGAGAACAGGTCAAGGTTCGTTGGGGGCTAAATTGCCGGCTTTTCAGCTCGTGGGAATAGACGTTGGTGCGCAGGCCCGGTTTGGGCACACGCTCGATTCACTTTCAAAGGTCACGATCGAAGAACCACGCGATTTTGCGTACCGAGTTCGACAATTTACTTATCGGAAGTTCAGAACAAAGAAAATAAAAGATGGGTCTGAGAAATCGGCATTGGCATTTTACGATACTGCGGGCGATGAGTACGACAGCGATGAGTATGAGTCTTTGGCATTGTTCAAGGGCTTTGAGGAAGACGATGTAGACAGGGTGGACGGTGGGCTTCTGGTGTTTGAAGTCTGATCCCATAGTCTTCCACAACACTGCCCTCTCGACGCAAGCAGCCGGATGACTCTCTTCGCGAGCGGAATGGTATGGTCACAGCGGCATGATTGTTTACCTTACTCTGGAGGGAGTACTCGTCATGTATGTATGTAGGAGTGATCATTGTCTAGCGGACTATAGGGGAAGAACCTGGCTTTCAACACCGCGATACACCTCTAAAAACGAGTTTAAGCTTGGCAACCAGAAGTTACCGGAAATTTGGATATTTTTTCGGCCGTAATTTTAATTCCCTCAGGAGCGAAATCAGACGACTAGGTGCATGGTTAAAGGAAGCGCGAACGTCCAATGATAATATGCCAACCTTGGAACAAGAGCGAATCGCTTACGTACGAAGAAAGCCCCCCCCCTGAGAAACGAAACTACTTTAAACCTCAAGTGTCCACCCATTTTATTCCCGAAACTCTACGTCTCCCCAAGAACAAAGTGGAAACGCAAATCTTGTCAACTCCTCATAGGATGTCGCTCTCACCGGAGGATTTTTCATCAGCCAAACTTGTGGGGAAGAAGAAATGGCTACTTGTCCGCAACCCCAAATCGTCCAACGAGATTCTCACCCTTGGTTCGATCCTCACGGACCCCAACGATCTAGAAACCCGTATCAATATACATGACCTGAAGGAGATAGACGACAAATTCATCCTTAAGGAACCGAATTTCATCACGAAAATCATAGCAGCAGCAGGAGCCCTCAAAGATACTAGCAGCATTCTGGTCAAGATTGGACGCCTGCTTCTCGGCGTCGAAGCAAGCCAGACCGAAGACTTGAAACCGCTCATCGAGGCGTTTGATGTTTCGGCGGAGATCATCTCGCCAGACCGGCACACCATGGGAGAATACATGAAGGAGGCCATCAAAGTACCTAGCGTTCAGGATTATCTCAAAAAATGCAATTTCAGCGATGACCTGTACTTGGTGATTGGAGTTGCAACTGCAGCGAAATTTAGGGCTGGCGAGGCGGGCAGCCCGATGGCGGGGACAAGCTTTGAGGGGCCATGCAAGTTTGCATATCGCGTTCGGGAATTCACGTACAGGAAGTACAGGACAGACAACTTGAAGGATAAGAGTGATTACATCATTGGGGCGCTTTATTAGATGGGCGGTGCTAACGTCGATGGGGGGCAATTTGAGTTTGCTGCGAGATTTGGGGACTTGGATGATGAAGACATGGGCCAGACGGAGGAGGAGGTCGTAGTATTTTAAACCACTGCGGCCGGATGACTCTCTTCACGGAATGGTATGTTTGATGGCTATTGGTTATACTATGGAGGGAGCACTCGTCATGTATATACCATAGGGGAAGAACCTGACTTTTGAGCACCGCGATACACATGTAAAAGACGTGTTTAAGCTTGGCAAGGTGCCTACCACTACGGCGGACTATACGTTACAATCGGCCACTACGCGTTTTCACGCCGTTTTCGTTACTACCACATTTTCCACGCAGCCAATCATTGCTTGAGCCTCGAGGCATCTTTGCTCTTAAACTCTAAAACTCGTAGGAAGGTAGGTGGTTATGCTCGCAGGCAGGCTGGTAAGGTGGTCAATTATATGCTCGTAGGCAGGCTGGTGAGGTGGTCAATTGTAGGCTGGTAAGATGCTCGATTACATGCTTACAGGCAGGCTGGTGAGGTGGTCGATTACATGCTCGTAGGCAGGCTGGTGAGGTGGTCGATTACATGCTCGTAGGCAGGCTAGTAAGGTAGTCAATCGTATACTCGTAGGCAGGCTGGTGAGGTAGTCGATTATATGCTTATAGGTAGGCTAGTGAGGTAGTTAATTATATAGTTACTTAATTATATGCTCGTAGCCTACCTACGAGTATATAACCGAACACCTTATTAGCCTACCTGCGAGTATGTAATTAACTACCTTACTAGTATGTCTACGAGCATGCGATTGACCACCTTACTAGCCTGCCTACGAGCATGTAATCGACCACCAGCATACGATTGAGCAACCTTTGGTACGGAGCAACTCCTTATTGATAAGGGATATTTATTTTTCCGATATTTTAGCTAATCAAGTGTTATGAAAAGTTTACAAATATACTATTTAGTCACGTGATATTGTTTAAACGGCTCCTTGGGCGTGTCAGTATGTAAAATTGTAAAAATACGCGTAGTGGCCGATTGTAACGTATAGTCCGCCGTAACCACCGTGGATCAACGTCTTTAATCGATATACGCACTCTTCCTTCTATAAATGTTTATCTTTTTTGAAATCGTATATAAAATAAGAACTTCCTTACCCCCGGACCGGGATACCACCCAGGGACCAGGAGACCAAGGACCAGGACCACCTCTCTGCCTCTCTACCTCTACCTCTGCCTCTCCTCTTCCTCTGCCTATATCTCTCCTCTGCCTCTTCCTCTACCTATACCTCTCCTCTGCCTGTATCTCTCCTCTACCTATATCTCTCTTACTTGACTAGTATAAGTTAAATACTAAGGTATGATTTACTTACCTCCCCTACCTTCCTTATTTGCTAGAAGGTATATAAGGGTAGTCTATGGTATACGGCTTAGTAGGGGGGTATTCTAGAGGTATTAAAAATAAGAAACTTATAAGGAGGTAGGTACGTTTTTCTCTAATATACCGTGCTTCTACGGTATGTTTCTTAAGAAGATATTTAATTAAAAAATGGTGGATCCACCGTATCGTCACTATAGATCTACTATTCCAAAAAGTCGCTTGTCCAGCGGAGTAATGGAAGACATGAATTAGTACGGAAAAACCAAAGGCCGGAGAAGGCGGAGAATCGTTCCACCGCGCCGGCCCGGTACGGTCAAGGGTACCTAGATGACCACCTAGATAGATACTGCAGCTGTCTAGAAACAGGCGTCCTCCTATGTACACGAGAAGAGAAGAGAAGAGAAGAGCAAACAAAGGAAAAGCCCAGGCCATCTCTCGATCCGCCCTCTCGGCGACTACTGTAACTACGCGGTCTAGGCTGAGTAGTCCCAAGCCAAGCCCGACGCAGCAACGCCAGCCACGCCACGCCACGCCGGGCCATCCGTCCCCTCCTTTTTTCTTCAGTCCAGCTTTTCTTTCTTTTTGAGTGTTTGGGTTTGCCGTTATTTTCGTGATATCAAGAACAAACGGAATGAAATCGGAAATCGTCAAACGGAGATGCAAACAGAAGAACTCTCGTAGCGAGCGATCAAAGAACAAAATGAAATAGAAATGGACGATAAAGATGGAAATAGATGTTTTGATCCAAACCCCCAACTCCGATGTAACGTGAACGAAAGGTGGCTGGGCCGGGCGGTCGGTGGGATGTAGTTGTTTCTTTTGGTGGAATTAACGATTAGCTATTTGGTGCCGGCGGCGTTTCCGTCGGGATGCTACATCTGTTTAGAAGCTATTTGTTGTGGTCTCGGCGGTTACATCTGTATGGCGGTCATGTCGACGTGTGGCTGCTGGGGGTGGATGAAGTCCTGGGTGACCTGGTCGATGTTGTGGTAGTCGAGGATCTCGGAGTACCTGGTGTCGTTAGCACGGGGGAACATGCATGAAAGGGAGGCGGGAACACACATCATGATCTTCCAGGAGTCGACGGGCAGCTCGGCGTCGTTGAAGGACCAGTCGAAGCGCTCGCCGGCGGCGGGCTCGTCGGTGGGGTCGTGGTAGGGGGCCAGGTACTCGTGCTCCAGGGCCTGGGCGGCGGTGACGCGGGCGCGGGGGTCGAACACGAGCATGCGCTCGAGCAGGTCGACAGCTAGGTCGGTGGTTAGTGAGGCCACGCCGCGATTGGAGAGAGGGCTTACCTAGGGGATCGGCATCCTTGAACTTCTCGCTGAGGGGCTGGCGCTCTCTTTTAGGCAGGGAGCGGACGAATTGCAGGGTCTGGGAATAGTTAGAGACAGATATATACGGAGAGACAGGGAGAACAGAGAGGGAGAGAGAGAGAGAGAGAACAGAAGAATACAGAGAGAACAAAGAGAGAGAGAGAGAGAGAGGGAGAGAGAGGGAGAGAGAGAGAGAGAGAGAGGAACACTGAGAGAGAGAAGAGAGAGAACAAGAACAGAGAGAGAACAGAGAGAGAGAGAGGGAGAGAGAGAGAGAACAGAACAGAGAGAAGGATTGACATACGTTGGTCGAGCCGATGGTGCGGATGACCTCGTCCGGCGGCGTGCCCAGCAGCTCGGTGATGATGCTGAACTGGTTGACGTGGTCCTTGCCCGGGAAGAGCGGGCGGCCGGTGAGCATCTCGGCGAAGATACACCCCGCGCTCCAGACGTCGACCTCGACGTCGTACTTCTGCCAGGTGAGCATGATCTCGGGGGCGCGGTAGTAGCGGGTGGAGACGTAGCCGGTCATCTGGGGGTCCTGGACGCGGGCGAGGCCGAAGTCGCAGATCTTGAGGTCGCAGTTCTCGTTGATGAGGATGTTGCTGGGCTTGAGGTCGCGGTGGACGACGCCGGCGCTGTGGACGTACTTGAGGCCGCGCAGGATCTGGTAGAGGAAGTACTGGATGAACTGCTTCTCGAGGGGGCGCGAGGTGAGCAGGCGGTGCAGGTCGGTGCCCAGCAGCTCGGTGACGAAGTATCTGACGGTCAGCGCGGGCATCTGCATTAGGGAGGGGGGGCGTACATGTCCTCGAGGGGCGAGATGAAGATGTCGCTCAGCGAGATGACCTGGGGTCGAATTAGTGATGGACAGGACATAGAGACAGGAAGACACACGTTCTCGTGGCGGAGGTGCTTGAGCAGCTTGAGCTCGCGGTAGGTGCGCTTGGCGAGGACGGGGGTGGAGAAGGGCTTCATGATCTTCTTGACGGCGACGGCCTGCTCGGTCAACTGGTCGCGGGCGGAGCTGGGGTGGTCAGCGAAGACGGTGCAGAGAGAGAGGGGGAGGGGCTTACCAGACGAGGCCGAAGGCACCCATGCCGACGGGCTGCAGGTCGGTGTATCTGGGCAGTCAGCGAGGAAGATAGAGAGCATAGGGAGGGGCTCTACCGGGTGGTGATCTCGAAGGTGGTGCCGAAGATCTGGGCGCGGACGAACTCGGCCATGGTGGCGGGGAGAAGATAGGGGGGGAGGGTGGAAGATGGAGGGAGTGAGAGAGGTGAAGTAGAGGGGGGAGTAAGAGAAGCAGCAAGAGGAGAGAGAGGAAGAAGAGAGAGAGAAGTAAGAGAGGAGGAAGAGAGAGAGAGAGAGGGGCCGGGCGAGAACCCTGCTTGGTTGCGGGCGCTTTACATCATCACTCTCTCTTCCTCTAGGACTCTGCCTCTCTCTTACTCTCTCTGTCTGGTGTCTCTCTCTCTCTCTCTCTATCTAATCACTGTCTATTCTCTCTTACTTCTCTACTACTCCTCTACATAGGCACCCTGGTCTCTTCACCACTGTCGTCTGGCAGCGTGGCGGGGGCCACGGGTCGGTGTTGGAGGCCAGAGCAGACCTAGACACACGGACGGACATAGTCCACACAGACAGACGGAGGACATAGATCTTAGTACACACAGACAGACACAGACCTAAATAGACAGACAGATATCCTCGTACATAAGGTATCTTATACAAACAGGACACTCGTACACAACAAACGCAGGAAGAAGCAAAGGGTAACGGCGTGTAAGATACGCGCGCCGGCGCCCAGGGCCCGCGGGTAACGGTGGGTAATCTGCTTACCTGCGTCTTCCTCTCCGCTGGCCTCTCTCTTCTTCCTCCTCCGCCGTCCACTCTCTCTACCCTCTCTCTTCCCGCACACACATACACACACTCTCTCTCTACCACTCTCCCTCCCTCTGCCACTCTCTCCCTCTCTGCCACTTCTCCCCCCTCTCTCTACCACTCCCCCGGATGCGCCGCGCTTGAGACCTGCCTGGGCCGGCGGGTGCACCTGCAGACGCTCCAGACTGCCCTCCCCCAGCGGCCGTCCGCCGCGCCCTGGACCGCCGACCGCTTCACCACCGCTCCCTCCGCCCGCTACCGCAGCATGGGAGGATGTCTGAGCTCCTCCGGCCTCGGCCCCAGCGAGGTCGCCGAGCAGAAGAAGAAGAGCCAGGCCATCGACCGCGTGCTCGAGGAGGACTCCAAGCGCCTCAAGAAGGAGTGCAAGATCCTGCTCCTCGGTAGGTCTATATCTCTCCTGTCCGCCACTACATACTGATGGCCGCAGGCTCCGGCGAGAGCGGCAAGTCCACCGTCGTCAAGCAGATGAAGATCATCCACCAGAACGGCTACTCCGTCGAGGAGCTGTCCATGTACCGCCTCACCGTCTACAAGAACCTGCTCGACTGCGCCAAGTCGCTCGTCTGGGCCATGCACCAGTTCGACGTCCAGCCCTCCTCCGCCCGCGTCCGCGAGTTCATGGACTACATCCTCGACTACAACATCGACCCCGACCCCACCGTCGCCCTCGACCAGCGCGTCGGCGACGCCGTCACCTACCTCTGGAACGACCCCGTCATCCCCGGCGTCCTCGAGCGCCAGAACGAGTTCTACCTCATGGACTCCGCCCCTTACTTCTTCGAGGAGTCGCGGCGGATATCCATGCCCGACTATATCCCCAACGAGGCGGACGTCTTGCGTGCGCGCACCAAGACCACCGGCATCTACGAGACCCGCTTCACCATGGGGCAGCTCTCGATCCAGTCAGTCCCCTTCTTCTTGAACCTCCCTCTTTTCTTCTTTTCGTCCCTCTTTTCTTAACGTCCCCTCTAACAATTTCAGTATGTTCGACGTCGGCGGCCAGCGCAGCGAACGCAAGAAGTGGATCCACTGCTTCGAAAACGTCACCTCCATCATCTTCTGCGTCGCCCTGTCCGAGTACGACCAGGTCCTGCTCGAGGAGAGCAACCAGAACCGCATGATGGAGTCCCTCGTCCTCTTCGACAGCGTCGTCAACAGCCGCTGGTTCATGCGCACCTCCATCGTCCTCTTCCTCAACAAGGTCGACCTCTTCCGCCAGAAGCTCGGCCGATCGCCCTTGAACAGGTACTTCCCGGACTACTCCGGCGGCAGCGACGTCAACCGCGCAGCAAAGTACCTGCTCTGGCGCTTCAACCAGGTCAATCGCGCACATCTCAACCTGTATCCTCAGTAAGTATGCGAGCGAAGCGAGCATCACCCTTATTGTCTGTGAGCGAAGCGAGCATTGTCTGTGAGCGAAGCGAGCAGACATATATATATATATATATATATATACTCCTCACTTCCGTCTTCTCTCCCCAACATACATATATACTCCTCACTTCCGTCTTCTCTCCCCAACATACATACATATACTCCTCACTTCCGTCTTCTAATGTCTCCTCTCTAACTAACGATGCAGCCTCACGCAAGCGACCGACACGTCGAACATCCGCCTGGTCTTCGCCGCCGTCAAGGAGACCATCCTGCAGAACGCGCTCAAGGACTCCGGCATCCTATGACCTCCCCCTCCCTCTTGATGGCTTGTCTACGACTCCACGACGGCGTTTCTCTTCTTCCTCGGGACAACTGTACCCGGTCCGGCGCGGCGTTGGTTCTCTTCTCTTCTTCTACGTTTCTCTTCTCTCAGCGAGCTAGCCTTCTTAATTGCTGTACCACTTTAATGATGTACGACCGTCATCTGATCTCTTTGCTCTCTGTTCTTCTGTGCTAGATGTAGTGTAGAGTATTGATTCTTCTACCATCCACTCTTGTTCTGGATGTAGAGTCTGCTCTCTTATCTTCGGTGTACTGTAGTAGGTCTACTCTTATCTATAGCAAGTGAGGCATATGTTGGAAGTTGGCGTCTCTCCACCGACCCACCGCTGGCTGCTGCACCGCTACGTCATTCCGCCGGCGACGGTCGGGATGCTGCCCTGGCTGGCAGCGACAATAAATACACGCCGCGCTGTGCTACTTCCCCTCCTCGCGCCCCTCCATCTCTCTCTCCATCTCTCTTCCATCTCTCCTCCGTCTCTCTCTCTCCCTCTTCTCCGTCTCTCCCAGACTCACAATGACTGAAAGAACCCTCCCCGAACGCCCCGCGACCGGGCGCAGACCGTCCGTCGGCGCGCCCCATTCCGACCTCCAGGGGCCCGTCGGTCCGGGCTTCTCGCGCCCAAAGCACAAGCGTACCTTCACCGGCTTCGGCGCGAAGGACATCAAGTCCGTCGAGGCCAGCATCCCGGAGCCCCAGCGAGCTGCGTACGCCCCCTCCATCTCCATTGTCCGACCGCGTGGCTAACCTATCTCTAGGTGGCAGAAGTTTGTGCGTGGCTCTACTATCTCCAGCTCACCTAACATGGTCGCTGCTAACGGACCCAGTCACCCAGGGAGTTCGAGAGCAAGGAGCAGTTCCAGGTAGGCGCTCAGCCAGTTACAGCGTACAGCACGAGCTCACCGGAGTAGACAGAGGTGGTGAGACACGTCGAGACCAGTCTGGCCCGCTCCATCTTCAACTGCGATGAAGTGTACGTCCTCTGTCTGGGTAGATCTGGCTGATCGCTGACCGGCGGTAGAGCTGCCTACTCGGCCACCGCGCTGGCCTTCAGGGACAGACTCATCCTCGACTGGAACAAGACCCAGCAGCGTCAGACCTTCAAGGACCAGAAGCGTGTCTACTGTAGGCCCTTACCCCAACCCTAACTGACGGACGACGATGCTGACGATGCGCCGTAGATCTCTCGCTGGAGTTTCTCATGGGCCGGGCTCTCGACAATGCCATGCTCAATGTCGGACTCAAGGACCTCGCCAAGGGTGCGTGTTGTACCCCTCCATTGATCGAAGACCGTGCTAACTAGATAGACGGCCTCGACGACCTGGGCTTCCGCGTGGAAGACATCATCAAGCAGGAGAACGACGCCGCCCTGGGCAACGGTGGCCTCGGACGCCTCGCCGCCTGCTTCCTCGACAGTCTGGCCACCCTCAATTATCCCGCCTGGGGCTACGGCCTGCGCTACCGCTACGGCATCTTCAAGCAGGAGATCGTCAACGGCTACCAGATCGAGGTCCCCGACTACTGGCTCGACTTCAACCCCTGGGAGTTCCCCCGCCACGACGTCACCGTCGACATCCAGTTCTACGGCTGGGTCCGCAAGTACCAGGACGAGTCCGGCAAGACCGTCCACTCCTGGCAGGATGGCGAGATCGTGCAGGCCGTCGCCTACGACATGCCCATCCCGGGCTACCAGACGCCCACCACCAACAATCTGCGTCTGTGGTCCTCCAAGGCCGCCAGCGGCGAGTTTGACTTCCAGCGCTTCAACGCCGGCGACTACGAGAGCGCCGTTGCCGACGAGCAGCGTGCCGAGACCATCTCCGCCGTGCTCTATCCCAACGACAACCTGGACAGGGGCAAGGAACTGCGTCTGAAGCAGCAGTACTTTTGGTGTGCTGCCTCCCTGTTCGATATCGTGCGCCGCTACAAGAAGACCAAGAGGCCCTGGAGCGAGTTCGCGGACCAGGTCGCCATCCAGCTGAACGACACCCATCCCACCCTCGCCATCGTCGAGCTGCAGCGTATCTTCGTCGACGAGGAGGGGCTCCCCTGGGACGAGGCCTGGCGCATCGTCTCCAACACCTTCGGGTATACCAACCACACCGTCCTCCCCGAGGCCCTGGAGAAGTGGTCTGTTCCGCTCATGCAGAACCTGCTCCCTCGCCATCTCCAGATCATCTACGAGATCAACATGACCTTCTTGCAGCAGGTCGAGAAGAAGTTCCCCAAGGACCACGGCCTCCTCTCGCGCGTCTCCATCATCGAGGAGTCCCAGCCCAAGATGGTGCGAATGGCCCATATCGCCATCATCGGCTCCCACAAGGTCAATGGCGTCGCTGAGCTGCACTCGGATCTCATCCAGAGCACTATCTTCAAGGACTTCGTCGCCATCTACGGCCCTGATAAGTTCGGCAACGTCACCAACGGCATCACGCCCCGTCGTTGGCTGCACCAGGCCAACCGCCGCCTGTCGGACCTCATCGCCTCCAAGCTAGGCGGGCACGAGTTCCTCAAGAACCTCACCCTCCTGTACAAGCTGGAGGAACACGCAAAGGACCCCGCCTTTAAGAAGGAATGGGCCGCCATCAAGACCGCCAACAAGGAGCGGCTGGCCCAGCACATCCTCACCACCACGGGTGTCCAGGTCAACCCCAAGGCGCTCTTCGACATCCAAGTCAAGCGTTTCCACGAGTACAAGCGTCAGCAGCTGAACATCCTAGGTGTCATCCACCGCTACCTCACCATCAAGGCGATGCCGGCCGAGGAGCGGGCCAAGTTGGCCCCTCGCGTGTCCATCTTTGGCGGAAAGGCCGCGCCGGGCTACTGGATGGCGAAGACCATTATCCATCTCATCAACTCCGTCGCTGCCGTCGTCAACGCCGACAAGGACGTGGGTGATCTGCTGAAGGTCATCTTCATCGAGGACTACAACGTGAGTAAGGCGGAGATCATCTGCCCTGCGTCGGATATCAGCGAGCATATCTCGACCGCCGGCACCGAGGCGAGCGGCACGAGTAACATGAAGTTCGTCCTAAACGGCGGCCTCATCATCGGAACCTGCGACGGCGCCAACGTGAGTCCTTCCCCCTCTCCCTCTTCCTCTTTTCGTGAAAAATCAAGCTAACCACGATTCAGATCGAAATAACCCGCGAAATCGGCGACCAGAACATCTTCCTCTTCGGCAACCTCTCCGAAGACGTCGAGGAGCTGCGCCACGCCCACGTCTACAACCCCTCCAGCATCTCCCTGCCCGACTCTCTCCGCAAGGTCTTCGAGACCATCCGCGCCAACACCTTCGGCGACGCTAGCTCGTTCAGCGCCATCGTCGACAGCATCGAGCACGGCGACTACTACCTTGTCTCCGACGACTTTGAGTCCTACATCAAGACGCACGGCCTCATCGACGAGGCCTTCAAGGACCAGGACGGGTGGGTTGAGAAGAGCATCGTGAGCGTTGCGCGCATGGGCTTCTTCAGTTCGGACAGGGCGATTGCTGAGTACGCGGAAGGGATCTGGAATGTGGAGCCGCTGGAGCTTAAATGAGTTCGTATTAGAACTGTTTGTTTACCTGCTTGGCGGTTGGCCAGTGATGAGGTTTCTTACGACAATATATCTTACGATGCATGCGTATTTCGAGGACTGAGATGAGAAAAGATTAATACATATTTATCATGATTGAGGTATTTAACTAGCCATTCCAGAGAGGAGATCATTATTCGTTACGGAGTATTGGTACAGAAATAAACCCTTTATAAGTTATTGTCAGGATAGTCCCACCACTTTACCTCAGTAGGGGCTGATGGTAATAGGCCATTTGTCCCGGTATCCTATAGGTTATAAGCCCATTCGGCCCCCCGGGGTGGTGTGGGTTCGAGTCCTTGCTTAAATACTAGCGACTTTTTTTTTCTTTGATAGAAAGTACTACTAACTACCATATAGGCTTGGTAGTAAAGAGGATAAGTCCCTACCTTGATAAGGGGTAGCATATTAGATACTAGTTCTATATGACTTTGAAAGAGGGCTCCCTTTAGTGAGTGTGGTGTGCCAGTGGGGGGTGTCAGGATAGTCCCCACTACTTTACCTTAGTAGGAGCTGAGGGCACTAGGCCTTTTGTCCCGGTATCCTACAGTTATATGGTATAGAGATAAACCCTTTATGAAGAAAAGTAAGTATACATCACTGCTCCCAGCGCGAGTCGACTTGGCTGAGGTGGCTTCGACCCTCGGCCCACGAATCGACAAATGGCTCGATTGTAATTCCACGCTTTCTCGCGGCTGCATACAGCTTTTCACACTTGGCTCGGGCTTCCTGCAGTCTCTCCAGTGTGACATCCACCGGCCTCCGTGAGCCATGTTCTTCCAACTCGCCCGGCGCCGCTTTTCTTGCTGGGTAATCCAGGTCTAGCACAAAGCTCAGCGTCTTCAGCTTAGGCAGGTAGTCCGCCTTTTCAAAGGCGGAAACCCACTCGTCCCATCGGGGATCAAGAGCGAGAGACACTGGTCCTCTAAATCGCAACGTGGTCAGCGTTGGCGGGAAATTCGCGTGGAAACCCGGTAGATGATCAGGGTCCATGAAGATATCGCCTAGTGAAAGGACGAGCGTCTCAAGACTCGGCATCTGGCGCAGAAACTGCGAGAAGATATCCTCCGGAGTGTATTTCAGGTCGCAGCCATTTGTAGATCGTACTACCAGCGTGCTAACGAGCATGGTAAGATACGGCATCGCCATGGTCATCCTGTTGAAAGTATCCGTGGCGTCGTTCTCGATAATCTCCAGTGCTTGGATATGAATCTCCTCAGGCTGCTCGCGAGCGCCCAACTGACCCCCTTTCCCACTGGCATAGCGATCAAACAAATACTTACTCGCAAGAGAGGGGATGGACGTAACGGTCACTTCGCGTCCATCCGGACCCTTGATGGTTGTTCTCTCATCGCCTCGCTCAGCACTATCCTTCAGCAGTTCCGCGTTGGTGGGACCCTCGAAGCGAAGACCCGCCGTCAGCATGAAGATGAGATGCTTGACTTTCGCGTCGAGGATGTAAGGACTCTGCACCAGCGTTCCACACGATGAGGATATGAGGAGCCGTTCCAATGGCCAATGATTCGGCATGGTTATATCGTTAAGCTCTTCGTTCCAGCCGGCCTCGAGCTCTAGGTCTTTCAGGCTGGTGAAGTGTCTGCCTAGTAGGCCCCATTCGGTGTCTGAGGGTGTGTCATGCTCGATTCTCAGAGCCGGTGCGTCCTTGGGGATGCCGTTGATCTGGTCGAGGAGCGCTTTGGCGTGGGAGTCATTCGTCTCGTCAAAGGGCCCCGCGACCTTGAGGACGGGGACGGTCGACATCCTTCGCGTTATTTACCTATTCCTGACACGCGCTGTAAACCTGCACTTCTGCACTGGAGCGCTTGTATCGAGCAGCGACGGAGGAAACTCCCGTTCATGGCCCTCTGAAATCAGCAGCAGGGTGCGGGAAGATTGGTTATCGTGCTAATACAGCTGCACGAAGATGCTAGTCTATAGCAGACTATACGTTATAATTGGCTACTACGCATATTTTTATAATTTTATATATTAATATACATATCGATTAACCTATATATATATTATATAATAGAATATTAAAAATATTATATAATCTAAATTAGTTAGCTCTTAGAGTAGTAGAAGATAGAGGTTATATTTTCTAGAGGAAGTTCTTAGATATAATTATATATCTATAGTCTAATAGTAAAGTAGTAGAAGTATTTATAATAGTAGTTCTCTTTATATAATAAAAAGTCTAAAGGGAGATATCTAATATTAGTAACTCTAGTAATTAAGCTCTAAGTAGAGAATTTATTATAGAAAAGGGCTTATTTTTTTATTAATAGATAGAAGAGGTAGTATTTAATATTACTAGATAAATATATAATTATCTATAAGAAATAGTTACTATAGATCTACTCTATAATAATTTTTAATACTAAAAAGAAGTATAATAGATCTAATAATAGCTCTTAGTTTAAATTTTAGTAGTTTTCTTTTTTTTCTCTATTATATATTAGTAGTAGTAGTATAGAGAATTTATATTATCTCTATATAATACTAGATTAAGGACTAACTTAGAGAATATAGTAATAAATATAGTAATCTATTTAAATAATTAATTTTCTAGATATAAATAGACTTATAAACTTTAATATAGAGGTATTTTTTCTATTACCTCTAATAAAAAGAAAAATAAGAAGTAAGAATCTTTTATAAATATTAAGAACTCTAGTTTATTTCTAGATAGTATTTAACTTAGCTCTAGATATACTATATAAGTATTAAGCTTAACTCTAGATATAAGAAAACTATCTATATAAATCTCGATTTCCTCCTCTTTCTTATCTACTTTAGTATACCCTTTAGCTATAGTTAGTATAATAGTATTCTCTCTATTTTCTATTTCTTTATATTAGTAGAATAGAAGAATAGACCTCAATCTTATAGTTATAGCTATATTAAACTAAAATAATAAAGTAGTTCTAGTAGAATAAAGTTACCTTCTATCTAGATAGAAGATATATAAATAGTAGAGTATTGTCGAAGAATAGAATACGATTAATCAATAAGGTATAAAAATAAAAATATAAAAATAGTAATAATATTTAGTATATATATATAACTAACTAAAATAAAAAAATAAAATAAATTAAAAGATAAAATATAATTAAATAATCTACTAATTAAGCTATATTCTAATATACTTTTCTAGATTAATATTATATTAAAGCTAATATAACTTTTTAATTAAATAATAAAATATAAAAATAAATAAATAAAGAGTTTAATAAATAAAATTTAATAATCTAGAGTTTATAATTAGTATAAAAAATAAAAAATTAAATAGTAATATTTTAGTTAGTACTAATTAGATATTCTATAATCTCTCTTTTATTAAAATTAATTATAGAATAATAAATAAATACTATTAAATCTATTACTAGCTCTAGAATAGTACTAATTTTAAATATATACTTTCTTTTAATTAAACTATATTTAACTATTAGATTAATAGCTACTCTAGAATATTAGTTAGTCTCTAAAACTTTAATATAAAAATTATAATAGAAAATAATATATAAAAATATAAAAATAATTATAATATAGTAAATATTAATTAGAAAATTATTATTCTAGTTTTAAAAAGAAAATAAAAATAATATTTAGTTTTAAATTTTATTATATTTTTAAATTTTTTAAACTAATAAAGATTTTAAACTAAAATATTTAATAAATTATTTATATTACTAATATTTAAAAATTTTAGTTAGTTTATTTATTAGTATTTTATTAATTAGAATCTATTTAATTATTATTTTTCTATTATAGACTATTTATTTAATTTAGTAATTTTAAATATTAATATATTTTAATTTAGTTTTTAATATTAGTAAATTATTTATTATAAAATTAATTATCTATTTATTATTATATTTAATTATATAGAGATAGTTAATCTTTAAACTAAATTATTTAAATAGTTACTACTATTTAATAATATCTAAAATACTATAAAATAATATTAAAAGCTTTATTTTTATTATTAATATTAATACTATTTATTATAGTATTATTTTCTAATTAATTAATCTATTAAATAGTTTAAATAATAAATTTTTAAAGCTTTTATAGCTTTCTATATTATTAATAAATATTATATTAATATTTATTTTAAATACTTTATATAATAATAAATAATAATAAATAATATTATATTAAATAAATAATATTTTAATATTTTAGAAATAATATATAATTTTATTAGTTTATATTTAATAGATTTTAAAAAAATTTTATAAATATTATATTAATTTTAAAATTATAAATATAATATTA